>JACEII010000035.1:5665185-5684488 GCA_014332785.1 Antheraea mylitta
TGTTTGTTGTTTATTATTGTTATGTTTGTTTTGTTTGTTGTTTATTACTGTTATGTTTGTTTTGTTTGTAATTTGTTTTATTTTAGGAAAATTCCACACCAATTTTTATATACTATAATGTTTTAGCGTTTTGCCACAATTTCACCTCATGTGAAGTGATGGTATTGGCTTAGACCATGGCCGTCAAATTGTAACCCATGGCAGGTATTTGTGCGACCCGGATATTATACTCGGTATAGTAAACAAGGTTTAGTAGTAAATTACTACTAAAAGTGTTTTGGCATATTTAGTTAACTAAATGAAAGAACACGAGACGAGAAGAGGTAGAGTGATTGTGCCTCTGCTAATATAAAAAATATTGATATACTATATTTTTTTTAATATACACTATATATTCATGCCAACTTCCCTAATGATTTCGATGTTGCTAATATAGTAATAGTAATATCCAATAAAAAACCAACATCAAAATGTGTAAACATTACGAGTGAAAAAGTTAACAGTTTCTTCAAGTTGGACCATTAAAAAGGAAATCAAAAGGTTGACTTCAAAAATGTACAAACTATGAATTATTAAGGTGGTAGAGCCACGGTGAAGCTATTACTGATTTCAGATCTAATGTGTCGGCTCACCCCCGGTACTACTTCCCGACCCACAGAAACACCGACGTGAAATAACAGTGTTTGTATCACCACCCTTATATTTATTAATGGATTTCGGTCAAGTAACATCATCCTTAATCAAACAAAAAAGAAGTGAAAGCACTTATAAGGATTAGCGACAAAAGTGAAAACTCAAAACAATTAAATAATTGTCTTCTCTTTTGAATTTTCAAATGACAAAATTTCAAAATTAAAATTTATTTACTGAAATTATTAACATTAGTGTGGCTTTTATATCTATTGGCACTCGGGTCAATAATTATATGTATTTTTATAAAGTGAATTAATTAGACGTACGATGAGCTGCAAAATTTCAATACTACAAGTACACAGAGGCCTATACTTCGTGTTGCTAGTTTGACGCAATCCGCTTGATCATACTTTTGGGGTGTAAGGGGTGTCGAATAACATCATAAGACTTGAGACACCCAAGCCAACCTCACCTACACGTGGTGCACCCTGCTGATCAACGAATGAGGCAATGGCGCAAGCGGGGTGGTAAGGTTTTACAGCCCGACTGGGTCGCAACGACCATGTATATGGCGAAAAAGCCCGTAATAGTGATTCGCTTCTACGGGTCGCGTTTCGGGATCAGCCTGTGCATATCCAGCTTATTACAGGCCGACATGATAGTGGCGACCTGCGATGGACAGTGTGTCAATCGGTGGTCGCTATTATTTTTGGATTGTACTGTGCTTACCATCAGGCATAGTGCAGTCACTTTGCCGTGCAACAATAAAAAAAAAATACTTTACTGGGATGCTGTGACGCAAAATTATAACTTCATCTCCTGCGAAAAATACCGCTCATCACGCCTAAAGATATTAGGTCTTTACCTATGAAATTGCCGTTTTGTATGAAAAAAATTAAAAGATTTTTTTTATGTATTCTTTATTTGGATTATTCGAAGTAATCAGCCATGTAATCAATGCATCTTTGCCAATGCAGTAGCAGTTTATTAATGCCCTTCTTAAAGAAATCAGCTGGATGGGAGGCAACAAATTCTTCAAAGGCGTTTTGTACTGCCTCTCGGGTATTGTTTTTTTTTTCCGCCAAGGAATTATCCAACTTCTAGAAAAAGCAGTAGTCTGTAGGCGCAAAGTCTGGTGAGTAGGACGGATGACGGAGAACTTCCAATCTTAGTTCTTGCAACTTGGAGACCGTCTGCTATGCAGTATGAGGTCGCGCGTTGTCGTGCAGGAGCAGCGGAGACGAGCGATTGACCAATGCTGATTGGAGATGTGCCAGCTTCTCCATCATTGTGTTCAGTTCTTTACAGTACACATCTGCAGTAATGCTCACCCCGTTTGGTAAGAAGCTGTGATGAATCACACTGGCGCTAGACCACCAAACAGTGACCATCACTTTTCTAGGGGTAAGTTTTCGTTTAGGGCATTATTTAGGTGTTGTTTAGGTGAACCAGGATCCAACCAACTTGCTGAGCGCTTGCGGTTATTAAACAGAATCCATTTTTCATCGCTGGTAATAATGCGGTTCAAAATTCCTTCATTTGTGTGTCTGTTGAGCAGTGCAAAGCACATCTCAACACGTAATTCGCGCTGGCGATCATTGAGTTCGTGGGGCACCCATTTGTCATGCTTTTTTACCTTGCCAATTTGACGCAAATGGACGAATATTGTTTTGACGCTAACGTCGAAAGCTACTGCTAATTCGGCCGTATATTGGGTATCACCAGCTTCCAGAGATTAAAGGTGATCCTTTAATTCGTCATTGTCGACCAATGACTTCGAACGACCAGGAGGTTCATTTTTCAGGTCAAAATTCCCAGAATGGAAGCGAGCAAACCAATAACAGGTGGTGCTTTGGTTTGTAGTATTAGCTCCGTAAACGTCGTTGATATTGCGTGCCGCTTGTGCCGCGTTGCTGCCACGATGGTACTCATATTCCATAATTACTCGATTTTTTAACGTATCCATGATGATAAAAAAGGTTGAAATGTGATGAAAATGTAATCAATAAACAAATGACTACATTTGGAAAAAGAATTCGATGTTTTTAAAATAAAATTAATCTGAAACTAGAATTCTTAGTCAAGCAAAATTTATTTTGATTTGAAATGGCCAGTACTGCAGAACGGCAATTTCATAGGTTAAGACCTATTATTTTCACTTCAAAGAAACTAAGTAAATCAAATATGTAGATAGTTTTATTGGAATAATAAAACTAGTTCCGTGAGAAATAAGTCGGCAACATCAGACAGTACGAAAAAAACTTTGAAAATATCTAGATATATATAAGAAAGAAGCGTCTAATATACGGAGGGAACGGGTGGCGGTGCCCATCCATCATTATTATTGGTAAGCGAAGGTCTCTGAACGATATTTGCGCGTATATGTAGTTGACAGGAATTGATAACGCCTTTGTAAACGAGCACAATGGTCAATTTGTTTTTTTTTTACATATTTGTTTGAATAACTTATCTAATACGTACTGTTTCGACTTACAGTTTTTTTTATTGAAGAATGTTTTTTTTATAAATATAGTATATTCTTTATAAACAGATGCATCAATAATGCAACTAATAACTTATTATATATTATAAAACAAAATTTTACTGACGCGTCTATCTGTCTGTTCAGGATAAATACAAAAACTACTGAACGGATTTTCATGCTGTTTTCATCAGTAGATAGAATGATTCACGAAGAAAATTTATCTGTATAATTTGTCTACATTTTTTTATATTATCAGAGAGGAATGACGCCCGTCGGACCCTCTAGTATAGCATAATCAATATATAGTTTAAGAAATAAATAAAAACATTAATTTAGAAGTAAATTTTTTACGCTATTTAAGTTATATTTTTTAAACATGGAGTGTGCATGCTCTAGGTACACTTTTCGCAAAACTTTATGATCGCTTTGAAGGGTTTTTGTATTGTGCAGAATACAAACCAAGTTATAAATACGTGGTATACGTATTTAGTTTATTTTAAAATGTAACGGTATAATTATAGTACTACAAAATGTATATTGTAAGAAAAATCATGGGAAAGCACTAATTTGTGCCAACTTATATGGAGATCGTTCAAGCCATTCTAGACTTATTACTCGTAGATTGTATGTAGGTATATATATTTTTAAATTTATGCCAATATACATTATATTATCAAATTTCATTAAGTCTTTATATAGGGTACGCCGATATAGTTCTGAGATGTCAGGTTTTTTTTAAATTTTAAGATTAAACTTATATTTTGGTTATTATAAACAATACGTTTATAGTTTATTAGCTGAGTTGACCTGCACCTAAACCTTCCTCATGAATAACTTTATCTATTACTAGTTTTAAATATCTATCCATACGTACAAGACTTTTATAATATTTGTAGGATACAGATAAATATTCGAATATTTATAGGCTATTCTAATCCTGGTTGTCGGTTTAGCTACCAAATTCATATTAAAGAAATCTGTCATTTTGTTACTAATGTAATGAAAGTCATAACCGCCTGCCTTAACAGGTTAACTTGTACGCTTCGTCCTCATATCACTTGAGATTGTAATCTAAAAGTAATTTATAAGCAAGTATACAAGAAGTCAATGTATAACAATAACTAACCGACCATTTTATTTTTCCATCTACAAGTCTCCCTCATATATTTCTTACTTTTTGACATAGAGTTTGTATGGCATTTGCTCCATTACTATTGGTCGTAACATACTTTTAGATAATCTATAATGTACCTCAATAAATACACTATGAAATGCAAAAGATTTTCTCTAAACCAGGGTTGTAGCTAGAGTCAAAACTGAGCATGCTGTGCAGGTAGGGCGGAAGTGCGGACGGAGGAGATAGCCGGTGTGTACACGGCTGTCTCCTAACAAGACGGGGCCCGGCGGTAGTGCTTTTGCTGCTGGGCTAACCTGTGGGGCAGCACGATGAAGTCTATAGACATTTCGTGCCGCCAAAACAATAGCAGAAGTCGTACACCGTGGGGTTTTGGTCCATGCGAGTCGGACATAACCCACTTTCTCCCCCGAGAGGGTTGTGTATCCATAAGGGGTTTCTCCGTGTACAAAAAAAGGTAGAACGGAAGTAAAAAATGTATCAAAATTGAGCTTCCCTCGAATATCACAAACTGTGGTATGTTCGGAAAAGTTTAGATACCTATCGCTGCAATTTTTGTATCTCCATCTATTAACAAACAGTTTATATATAATAGTTTATCCTAGTTGTTGGTATTTTTAAGGTGGGGTATTGTGATTTCAAGGTAGGGCATTGCCCCACAATGCCCCCCTAGCTACGGCCGTGCTCAAAACTGATTGGCTGTTTTAGAGATTAATGCTCAAACAATCAGAACTGTATATATAGGTTTTAGGCGTTCGCCCACGACCTCGTGTTAAATGTCTATGTGATCTAAGATGGTAAACACTGTAAATCTAAACAGGGACGAGTCTTAATAGCATTTTGGGGCGTGTTCAATGTGTTATTATTATAAGATCAAACACTGACTTTGCAACCGAAACTTTTAATGTCCACTTTTGTCGAGGAAAAATTTGTATCTGTATGACAACGAATATTTTGTTGTTTTTCCAAAAAGGCCAGAGACAATTTTAATGGCCAGCACGCTACAAGCAGCTACCGAAACACACCAATGCTTGGCGACAGATATTCAACTTGAATATAGTAGCTAACCAGGCGGACTTAGGAAAAGCCTTACCACGATGGTTTCATCAAGGTTTTTTACTTCTTTTTTTATATAATAGGAGGCAAACGAATATGTGGATCACCTGATATTAAGGCACAACCACCGTCCATAGACACTAGTAACACCAGGGGAGTCGCAAGTGCGTTGCCATCCTGTGTTTGGGGGAGAGGGAAGGAGGGATTTGAGGCTGGTCTCCGCGCTCTTACTGACCGAACGAAACGCAGTAATGTAAGCTCTGTTACTTCACGTCTGTGTTCTGTGAGAGGGTAGTACTACATACATGCCGAAACCAGTAATAGCGTCAACGTGGCTCTACCACCTCACCGAAACCTCTGCCTCAGTTGCTAAGATTCGAACCTACGTCCTTGATTAAACCATAATTTTTCGGCATCATACAAGCACGGGCTGTGTTACTAAATTATTTTCCAAAGACGTATTACTTTTCGTAAACAATCTATTTGTACATTTTACGTATACATTTGTGATCTATCGAATACAGACGCTGTGTTGAGAGCATACAAGCCACCGATCCGTAACCGAAGACTACACCCGTTAAGTGAGCACTTAAGTTGAGTCGTCTTAAATTACAGCCGAGGAAAAAATAACTCGTAAGAAGCGATAAGTTGCAAGAGAAATAATTCGGCGGTGAAAATGAGTTTTTCGTCTCATGTTCTGATACTAACCAGATTATCGAACTGTGTTAATGTTTACTTTCACCCTCAGTCGTAGTACTTTAGAGCCACACGTTTTGTTTTTTTGTTTTTTTTTTGTGAAGAAATCATAAAATAGTACAATCAAAAAATATATAAAGCAAAATAAATTGATATCTTCTATACATATAATAAGAATGTAAATGTAAAGTGTCTCTACTTTTTAGACTTCTGTAAAAAAAATGTTGCAGGTGTCTCAAAATCTATACATATAATAAAAAATAAGTGTCTGTATGTAACAGCGAAATAAATTTTTTTCACTGATTCGGTATGAACGTATACATGCCACTGATAACAAAAATGCATTTTTTTAAATTTTTGTCGGTCTGTCTGTCCGTCTGTTTGTTTCGGGTAATCTCCAAAACAGCTGGACGGATTTTGACGGGAATTACAATAGAAGATAGCTGAAGTTACTGCGGGTGACATAGGCTACTCTAAATAAGACTAAGTGTTAACCACGGCTTCGTCCGCAATGCTACCTCGAAAACGGTTGGACTAATTTTCATGAAACTTACACCAACAGATAGTAAACGTCATAACAAGTAATTCAGTTTATTTTAATTTAGACTAGCTGCTAACCGTGGCTTTGCCGGCAATGCTATCTCCAAAACAGTTAAATTGATCTTAGCGAAACTTTTATTTGCAGATAGCTGGCCTTACAAAAAGTAATTCAAGAAATTTTAATTTATACTAGCTGGTAACCGTAGCTTTGCTTGCAGTACTATCTCCAAAACGGTTAGATCAATCCTCACGAGACTTTCACTGGCAGATAGCTGACTTTATAAAAAGTAATTCAGGCAATTTTAGTTTATACTAGCTGTTAACCGTGGCTTTGCCGATAGTATTTTCTCCAAAGGGTTAGACTGATTTACCGGGGACTTTAAAAGGTAATTGAGGTTATTCTATTTAAGTCTAGCTGTTACTTGCGACTTTGTCTGTATGAAATTTAGCAAGATTTCAAGTCATTCTTTTCTTTCTAAGTACATTGTTAGTATTTATATATTGTAAGTGGCGTGCGTGTAGTACTTCGAATTGTTTTTAAAAGCATTTCTATTTTTTTTTATTTACTGGGTAACAAGGAAATCCTCTAACAAAAGGAAGAGACCTTATCTAGGTTTAAATTATTATAAAAATATAACTAGACTTATTACTATGTTACAATAATGAAAATAGTAAAAATGAAGTGATTATTTATGTATGTATGTACATATGTTTGGGTATTCTTATTAATCTTCAAAAAAATTTTTTTTTTGTACTTTTTTCTTTTTATTATTAAAACAAAGACTACACATGAATAAAATAAAATTTAAAATAATTCTTTTATAAATAAATAAAAACCTCAAGTACTTTATCCACCGTTTCTAAGTTCTTAATAAAATATATACAAAAGCTTATTGGCCTTAATTTATTTGTTACATTTTTTTAACTTTTCTACAATTTTCACGCAGAATTTTATAAAACTGTCTCTAGTGTTTTTGCTCCTTATTAAATTTTCGACTTCATTTTTGCATACTGTGATTCCAAGATCCAATTCTAATTCAGTTCTAATTTTTAAAAATATAGGACATTCTATTAGAACGTGAAGGACATTTTGTTTTGTAATGTTATCACATATGCATTCAGGATGATCTTTAAATTTATAAAGATAGTCTGCAAAAGCGTCGTGTCCTGTTTGCATCTGAACTAAGGAGGGGGAAAAGTTAGTATGTTTGATAACTCGGAAAGCTTGGAATACGTTAGGAAAAAATAGTTTAGTCGTTTCAGCCGTGTTTTCTGAGATAAAACGTTCATTCCATTCCAATGAGGTGGTAATTCTAATACTCTTCTTTAGAAATGATATGGGACATAGATCATAGTGTGGTTCTGTTTTGATAGAGAGTGCAGCTTCTTTGGCCAGAAAATCTGCTCTTTTGTTTCCCGTGATACCCACATGTGCTTTGACCCTATAAAATCTAACTTCTCTTCTAAGATTTCGTAGCTCTTATAATTTTATTCTAGCCGCGCATGCCAAAGGGTGGAAGATTTGATAGTTTTTTATCGTCTCTAAGGTTGATCTGGAGTCACAAAGTATTTTGACAGTTTCAAATTGATTTGTCATATCAATTTGAAATTTGTCAAATCAGCCTGAAATACTGTACAAAATGGTGCTAATTTGTATTTCCTATATTCAACTTCAACACCAGCATTAAAAATGGATAGCGCTACACCTATATTATTGTCAATTTTACTAGCATCTGTGTAAATTGTTACACCAGGATTAATTTGGGCATCTATTATTTTTTTGTCATTAGACTCAATGCACTCATACTTCATATTCATAAGCGGGATGTTGCGATTCTAAAAAACTACTTTTATTCTTCATTTCTATAATTGTACTTAGTCTCACAAGTTTATAATTTTTAATGCAATTTAAAAAAAACGTACTGAGCCGCGGGTACAGCTAGTATGCAATAAAATATGGCGGGATTTTAGTCTATCATGTATTGGTTTTTATATTTTATTCATAATCTTGTGTTATTTGACTTTATATAGTGTAAATTTGGTGGTGTTCTACGTAATATAGTTAGTTTATTATGCATACGTGAGGTGAATGGAATACCACGTAGCATGAAATTCTGAAATGCCTCAAGGACTCCCTGGAAGGTTCTAACAAGGGATCCACCATCTTGTTAAAATATTGATTCACACGGTGCTTAATATTGAAATGATCGCACGACGTTTGTAATATTATTGACTACGCGACAATGGCAGTAATAATCTGAAAGATTGATTGCCAAAAATAAAGTTTTAAAAAATTAATAAAATACATTTCAATCAATTTTAGAGAAATCTGTCTATTTGTATGAACACGCATCACTGTTCAAAAATACGGCGTTCATAATAAAAATTATAAAGCATATTTTCCAGTAATGTTTAGTCTATGTTTCATTAAAATCGGTTTACTCTATCAAAAGTTATTTTAATTTTAATGACGACGCGACTTAAGTACGATAGAGAAGTAGAAGAGTGAATGGACTCATTCACATGACTTTATTTACCACTTTTTTTTACATGAGGTTCCACGTGGACGAAGTCGCGGGCACAACCAGTATATTATAAAAGCCCATATATGTGTTAATAAGTGTTATACGCAGTTGATACACTAAATAATAAAAATAAGATATTAAAAAAATCGAGACGATTTCCGCTACTGGAATGTAATAGACAAAAAATTTTATAATATGGGAATTTTTAAAAGTTTTGAGCGACCACTCTAATTTTTTTTAGAACTGCTTCAAAAAAATAATCGTTTTTTCTGGACCTTTCTAATAAGTATGCTTACAAGAGATTACAATAAATTGAAATCGGAAATTCATTCCAACACCTCGTTAATTAGTTAAATCAAAAGTTAATACATAATTGAAAATATACAATAAAATATCGTCGTCGCTTTAAATCCTTTTAACAAACTTCTCACATTAAGTAAATCTATTTCGGAAAATGTTACCGGATTGTTAAAATGTTTATGAAGAAAACAAAGATCTGCTCCAACAAAATTATCTGCGACTACTTACTTTACGATGATAATAAACTTAATTTTACATAACGTAAATCACATTTACAAAGTTACTAATAAATCTTCTTAAATATGTCTAAGAGCCTTTAAGTATTCGTATCTTATAATGAACAAAATTTTGACTGAAATTTATTATAAATTTTAATTTATTTGGAGCCTCGCAAATATAACATAGCAATAAGCTCATGATATAAGTATCATGATATATAGCAATATAAGTATTGCTAATATATCTCATAAGGCGTTTATGAGCAAAACGTCTGAGTTTATTTTATATTTATTATCACTCCGAGCGTTGATTATTTTTTCTTATGTCGTTTTATTTTTAAAAATATGTATAATTTTGATGGCTTTCGTGATAGCGAAAGAATACCGCGTCGATCGATGTAGGTTCGAATCCTTGCAACTGAGACGGAACATTGTGTAAAGGAAAATACGAGATAAAACCATAACATAGTTTCTTTAAATTCTTGGCAAAAACCTCTTGATATATTTTTGCAGCTATAACATAATGGTTGAGAATGGTAGCGTGTTTACCGTCTTAGACGACGTAGTCATTTAACATGAAATGAGATTGTGGTCAGAAGTTAAAATCTATGAAGTATAGAAAATACTAGAAAGTATAGAAAGGCAAGCGCATCTATGGTTACACTGCCGTGTGAACGCAATTTATACTAAGTAAAGAGACTTACTTTGGTATGCGAAGAGTAATCGTAATAATATTCATTCGATAGGACAGGCGAAGGAATTAATCTATACTGCCAATTGTAAATTTGTCAATGTAGATAGGTCTTATGTATTCTTCAGTAAGTTTTCTTTTATGTCTAAGTTAATGTAAAAACATAAGCACCAAATATTCTATATAATATTTCGTAAGGTTTTAACCATCTTCTTATTTTCTTAATTTTTAACTCGTTTCTTTTGCCAATGCTGAAGTTGTCAATATAGGTAGTTCTTATGTATTCTTTAGTCAGTTTTTTTATGTCCAAGTTATTGTAGAGGCTTAAGCGCCAAATCTTCTATATAATATTTCAGACATTTTTTACCTTCTTAATTATTGAGTTAAAAAAAAATTGTTGAAATATCTCTAAGTTTATAAAGTCAAAGATAGGTTTAAAACTATTAGAACAAGTTAGGGGTTCGATATTCAGGTAAAGTGTCGTGCGAATATTTCAACAAGATGGTGGCGCCCTTGTTAAAACATTCCAGGGAATTTTTATGGCATCTCAGAATTCATGCTCTATGGTATTATTTTCCATTCACTGCACTTACGCATAATACACGCACCATATTACATAAACACAACCAATTTTACACAATATAGAGTCGAGTAACACAAGATTATGAATAAAATATAAAATCCACTACATGGCACATTAAAATCCCGCTAAAAACTCCCTGGTATGCGAAGAATGATAAAAGAGATCCAATCAAAGAGTATTTAATAACCCCGCACACCGTTTCATACAAAATTGCTTGAGTATTGTAATTTTCCAAATTCAAGAACGCTCCTGCAATGGATTAGGTTTTTCTTGGTCCGTGAATTTGATACTCGGCTTGTTCTTCTTTTGATAATAATCACAATATTTCCACGCATGTTTGAGAAAATATTGAATATAAAATTAAAATTATTCGCATTTGTAGTATCAGAATTTTTGCTCTCAGCTTTGTCCACTTTAATAAAGATTTCACCTAATCCTTTAGACTAGTATATCTTTCCTGTATTCAAGGTACCCCGTGTACTCTATGTAGGGTACACATTATTAAAGAAATATTAGCGAGAGCGTAGTTGCGAACAAAAGCTAGTGCATAATAAATACGTAATTATTTTTATTCAAATGAAGGATATAGGCTTGCCTTGGTATATTGAAAACTGAATTAAGCTTAAAGGCTGTGTTTCAAAGGGATCCATATTAAGCATATATTATGCGTAGAGAATATTCATGAGACCACGGCGTTATGTAGATTGCTAAAGTTTACTTAAAGATTCCTGAGAACTATGGACTTAGATTGTTATCCGATGGTTTAGCCACTCCCACTTCTGATATTAGCTTTTTAACAGCAGGCCTTATTGAAGTTAAACAAAAGTCAATACAAACACAAATTTGAAAAATATAAAGAATAGGATTATTGAAAATTTGGAAGAATTTCAATGTACCACTACTTTCATAAATAATTAGCAAATAACCTGCGAATTTATTGTATCATACCGCTGTATCATAAGTTTATCTCTTGCCAAAAAATACCGCCCAACGCACCCAAATAAGTTTTCACTACAAAAACATCATACTGTATTCTATTCTTGGATTATTATACATGAGTTATCGTTTCCATGAACTACATAAGTACCATAACCAGACGGAATTTCTGGATATGGATTTCTAGATATTAATGCATCGATTCGCCGAAGCTAAGCAAGTCATGGAAATTCACTCATAGATTCCACATAAATCACACAATAATCTTCTTGTTTATACAAGCAGTTTGAGACAGATCTTCATCCGCGTTGCACAGATAATTCCTTCAGATTTATCGCATCGATTGAACGAGAATCGTGTTGGATTCCATTTTGGGATACTCTTAAAAATAAACGCATCATCCACAGCCGTTCATTTTTGATGCAGAGGGTAATCTTCCTATTAAAGGCTTTTAATTTTAGACACTTTATAATCAGTGAAGTTTCTTATTATCATAAAAATTCGTTGCAACTTGAAGTACATTTATGTAACAGTTTTTTTTTAATGTTAAAAACATCAGAACTGTGTCATTTAATTTTTTTTTTAATTTTAGACACTTCATCATTATCGAGTTTTCTTACTATAATGCTAAGTCGTTCCGACTTTAAAAACACTTATGTAACTGACATATTTTTGGAATGACCAAAACATCAGAATTGTAACATTTAGAGGTTTTTAATCTTAGACACTTTATCATCAATGAAGTTTATTATTATACAAGTAGTTGCGACTTCAAAAACACTTATGTAACAGTCATAATGTTTGGAATGTTCAAAACATTAGCATTGTAACATTTAAAGATTTTTAAGTTTAGACAATATATCGTCATTGAAGTTTATTATTATCATGCAAGTCTTTGCGACTCCAAAACACTTATGTAACGGTCATCATTTGTTTTATATTCAAAACATCAGAATTGTGACACTCAAAGATTTTTAATTTGAGACACTTTATCATCATTGAAGTTTATTATTATCATGCAAGTCGTTGCAACTTCAAAAACACTTATGTAACTGTCATAATTTTTTGAAACGTTAAAAACAAAGAAATCTTGGAACATTCTATGTTTTATTATACGTTATAAACGTAAACACGCTACCCATAGAGGGAAACTGGCTTCCAAATGCAGTTGCCGGAACACACCAACAACTGCTCGGCGACAGATTTTCAACATAAGGGTGGTAGCTAGCCAGGTGTACTTAGAGATAATCCTACCACCGTGCTATAATTTCTTCACCGAAAGCTTCGACTCAGCTGCTAGTATTCGAACCTACGCCCTTAACACGCATAGAGCCACGCTGAAGCTATTACTGGTTTTAGCATGAATGGGTCGGCTCCTACGGGGTACTAGCACCCGACTCATAGAAACACCGACGTGAAGTAACAGTGCTTGCATTGCATTTATATATTTTAATTCAATCGGATAGCTTATCGTCACTGCGAGGTATATACCTACTACATATTATAAAACAGAGTCTTCCGTCACGTCTATCTGTCTATTTGCGATATACTCAAAAATTACTAATCGGATTTTCTTTAAGAGGTAGAGTGCTTGTTCGAGACGAAATAGCGCCTGCGCAAATAAAATAGCACGGCAGTTACCACTTACGTAATTGATATACGCGTCCTTTTTTTTTTGTCATTGTATGAGTTTGCACTTGTCAGTCGCACATTAAATACCTCGCGTAACGAACTGTGTGTTTAATTTATCTCCAAATTATTACCGGGGCAGGATTAGCCCCCACAGTGCTTCACGAGAAAGATTTAGGTGTATAATTTGTCAAGACTTTTTGTAAATTAGTTGACATATAACGATAAATGTTGGAAGTGTCGGAAAAAGTCAAGCCGCCTGGTAGCTGTTGTTGAAAACGCTACCTAATTCCCTTTGAGATATAACAAAATAATTGAGATCGAAAGGAACAGACGAAGTCACGGGAATCACCTAATTGTATACAAAACATATATAATATTATTTTATTATTATAATTCATTATTATAAAAAGGTAGCTATTGGAACAATGCAATCCTTGTCATAGCGTAAGCATTGTTGAGGATCACGATTGGAGACGAGTGTAACCGATTCAGCGTTACCAAACCAGCCGTGACGACTTTATTCACATTCCAATACGTTTAAATATGTTTTCACTTAAAAAACACAAATCTGTTATCACTTATCATTCTTCCTAACTTAGATAAACGAGAAACGCTTGAAGGCAGTAAACTGAACCCGTATCAATGTTCATAAAAATATAGCACAGCTTCATCAGCGTACGTCACTGAATTGTTAGGAATTTGTAATAAGAATTTCAACCTTGTGCCTTAGGGATAGGGAAAGGGCATATCGGGTTTTAGGGCACTGATGTAGTCAGTGATAAATAAGGACGGCTGACATTGAGCGATTGTCGAGAATATTTACAAGGGTTTAGGTGACCTCGTAGAGATTTGTGTGCCAGAGGTGCAAAACGTTGTTTACTGTTTAACTGTATGAGATACCTTTGCACTGCTGTTGTATATATAATAACTAACAATAAATTATGTACTAGCTGTAACCGCGACTTCGTCAGCGTGGAACTTAATCCAAAAAAATGCTTACAAAAATATAACTCGACTTCGATATGAAATCCAACAAGGCACTAAAAAGCGAAAAATAACGAGATTATTAAATTGACCAAATTAAATAAAAAACTTCATATTTGCGCTACCTAATAATATATTTTTTCTAATTTGGAGGACACCATGTATCAGTTATTCAAATAAAATTATTGAAATCGGTTTCATTTAAACAAAAATACGTAGACACGAAGTGCGTGAAAATCAAATAAACGATATTTCACCCCCTTAGGGGTTGATTATTTTCTTTCAATATATATAAGGCCATCTCTGAGTATAACCAATTCAAATAAAAAAAGATTCATTAAAATCGGTTCACAATTGACGAAGATATCTATTAACATACATCTGATGTTAGTATTAGGGAGTAATAGATAAGGATGTTATGGGTTTCGCTTTCGCATTGCACGTAGAACGCCACCACCTGATACTCACCTGGTTGTTGGCGGAGTAAGGATCGATGTTCGACCCACATTAAAATATCTGGGTTTCGTTTTGGATGGACGGTGGACATTTTGTGAACACTTCCGCAATTTTATTTTTTGTGTTTATTGATAATATGAAAAAATTGACAGGATTTTTTACAGAATGTTAAAAGTGCTACAAATTTGCTATCTAACGACTTTTGTCTAACTCTCACAGTTTAGCATAAAATGCAAAAAACTTAAAATTTTAAATTCAAAGTTGTATTCCAACTTGAAGATTGACGATAGAAGTTCGACTCAATAGAATTCTTGTATCAAATTTAATAATAAAAAGGTCCATTCATTCGTTTAAAAAAATATTATCACAGATTACACGACAAAAAGTAATAAAATCCATGTTTCCCATGTTAATATCCTTGTTTTTAGGCACACCCTAATATTACACCGCCAGGATCTAGACCCCATCGCTTTTATCTATACTAATATAATAAAGCTGAAGAGTTTGTTTGTTTGGTTGAACGCGCTAATCTCAAGAACTACCGGTCCGATTTGAAAGTTTCTTTCAGTGTTAGATAGCTCATTTATCGAGGATAGCTATAGGCTACATATCATCACGTTAAAACTAATAAGAGCGGAGCACTAATGAAGAATGTCTCAAAATCGGGCTATTTTTAGAGCATCCGCTGCGTGTCAGTGTCAGTATTATATGCGTTGCCATGGTAACATGATAACACTCTATCGGAAATATTATTAGGGTTTATTTTGTGTTCTTGTTCAAAAGTTTATTCTAGGTTATTTTTAATTCCAATTTTTGGTTATAAGTAGTACGTTGCTATCGCAAACATTTTTAAAGTCTCTTTTGTGCTGCTATTCTAAAAGGTTAGTAGTAATAATATTCGTCTATCACAATACAGGCGAAGGAATTAATCGATTCTGCCAATTCTGAAATTGTCAATATAGGTAGTTCTTATGGATTCTCTTTATATAAGCGCCAAATCTTCTATATAATATTTCGTAAATTTTTATCTTCTTAATTTTTAAGACCCCAGAATACATGCTCCGTGGTATTATTTTTCATTTATTTCACTTATGCATAATAAACAAACCATATTACATAAAAAGCCGCCAATTTAACACAATATAGAGTCAAATAACACAACATTATGAATAAAATATAAAATCCCCTACATAACAGATTGAAATCCCGTCAATGTCTCCTCAAAAAGTTTATTCTACGTTAGTTTTGTTCCCAATTTTTGGTTTGTGATATATTACGTATTATAAGAATAAAGCGTGTGTATATAATATTCAAATATATACTTTTTGATAAATACATATATCTGCGGTGCTACAAATATTAACATATTTTTTAATTCTGTCGATATATCTGTTTGTTTATTTGTTCCGGGTAATATCCGAAATAGCTGGACCTATATGAACGGTTTTGTTTTCTTAGAAATGACTACGCTATTGACCTAGCAAGGTCTTAACTGCTTCAACGGACTACAAGTAATATTTGAACGGGAATTTTACGGGCAAATAGCTAACTAATTAGCTGTTTTATTTTAAGCTAGCGAGTTCAGCAGACGATACCCGATATTATATCTATATAATAAAAGATTGAACACATATTGTTCGATAATGTATAGCTTAATATTTTCATTACTTTCTTATATAGTGTAAGTGAGCACTGAGGGTGATACATAGATAGTACTTTAAAGTTCCAGCTATGGGGCTTATGATAAATCCCATCCCATTCGATACACTATTAGTATTCACATATATAATGTAAATGTTACCTGTTACTGTAGACGATGTGCGTGTCATACTTACAAATATTTTTGAAAGAGTGTTATTGTTATTTACGCATGTAATAACAATTTTAAATTTATTTAATACATTCAAAAAACGCGTGCGGAGCCGCGGGTAACAGCTAGTATCATATATTTTCTGTGAACGCATCAAGATATTATATGGTATCCGCATAAAAGAATAACCCACAGTAACCATTTTATCTTTTTACAAAAACAATTACGTGTTAGTTACCAAGCTATTTATACAATATAGTATAATTCCTTATCCAATTAAATACATTAAATACGTTGCACGTGTAATGTAGACCAAAATTGCCCTTAACAGTATTTCATTAAAATGGATATCTATAGTACACCTGTGCGAAGCTGGGCCGGGTCGCTAGTATTTAAAATTAAATAAACTATAATAATATAGGCATATCTTTCGTGATAAAACTCCGTAAGCTAAGATTAAAATAAAATTACATGGTTATAATGGCTCAAAGCACCGTAAATATATAGGAGGAGTCAATATATGAACGTATTGACACACTTAGCCGAGCGTTTGTACAACCCACCCCGGAAGATGGATCATGATGAATGCTTGAGACCTAAAGCTTCGCACAAATTACTTTGAATTTCCTCTCGGGTTATGTATTAGTAAATCGATAACGGAAAATTGATTTGGTTTGACTGTACATTTCTGTGGCACTATATTTAAACAGTTTCCATTTGTGAGACCAATTTTATAGGAATATGTGTGTTGGTGTTAAATCTTGAATTATCTGTAGGCTGCTTGTTTTCATATTAATATTAATCTGTAGTCAGTTCCCGTGGTTTTATTCCTTCATATGTTTTCTGCAGACCTTTGGTCCGTACCTTCTTTCTGCCGTCGTTAATTCTATTAGACTTGTTTAAATTAATGTTTGTAATCGTTTAAAATATGAGCAATTATTGTTATTATTTTACTTACCTATTAAATATTATAAGTTCGCTACGTTACGTTAGTTTACATTAATTACAGGTATTATATATTTTTCATTGAGCATATTTTCTATCTTTAAACGAGCAATTCTTGTATATTTTTATATTTGTATATATTCAGGATCTCAGAAACGGCGTCATCTATTTCCGTAAAACTTAGTATGTTTCCGGGACGATAAATCGATCTAGCTAGATAAACTGAGTTCTCAGGTAATAAAAAAATATAGCTAGAATATAAAGGTAAATTTCGCCGCGGCTGTACCAAAACAAAAATAACTCGGATGGAAATCGCGTGCTTCGAAAATCCGTGTAACCACAGTTCGTATCCGAGTTACAGTAGAAGAGATATATTTATTTAAATTTTTTTTTTATAAATAAAATTTAATTTAATAAGTTTATTTTTATTTAAAAATATTTTTTTCAAGAACCGAGCTAGGCTCGGTCGCCCAGGTACTTTCCTTTATAGTGGCTTCATTTTTATTTTTATTGCCAAATTTAAATTGTAATCCGCAAAGTTTCGCACCAGAGTGTGCACGGCTCGATGGAAGAACGTACGAATTGCGTCATCAGTCACGTAAAAAAAAATGGTTGCTATGAACAAACGACGTCTTCTAGGATTGAATACGATATTAAGTTAATGAATAATTAAATTCCCAACACGGTATAAGTAGAAGTCGTTATAGTGTTGGTTCCAATTTTCCCCAACACTTAACAAGTTCAGGTGATACGGAGAGAACGCTTAGTAGGGCTATCAATCTCACACTCGTGCACAGTGGGACGACACCAAACTTAGCTAGGAACAAAATAGTGCTTTTAAAATAATTTTTATATTAAATAATCTACATTTTAATTTTATTTTACAGTGTAAACGATTTTTAAAATAGATTTCTCTGTAATTGAACTATAAATATATTTCTATTTACACAAGTGTGATTATGTGGAGAATATAATTTATTTAGTTAATAAGATTAAGGATATATAGCTAGTATATTAGTGGACATGGCGGACGTTGTCCCGTCTCGATTATAAAAAAAACCTTGAAAGATTACTGGTGAAAACCGCATGAAAATCCGCCCAGTAGTTTTTTTTATTGCGAATAGACATAAAAACAAACAGACGTGACAGAGTACTTTTTTATAATATGTAGTGATCATTCATTTTAAATTTGTTTATCTTAGAAGTATGTTAAAATATTATTCGGAAATATAAATCTAGTCTTCATAGGTGGATTAGTAGCTATTGTAAAATTCCCAAAGAATACAAATAATTCATTGTAGCTTTTTAACCTCATTCACATTTTTTTTTCGTTTAAGCTTGATCATACATTCAAATCATTAATTAAATACATTTTATTCTATATATATGTAATAAATATTTTGTAGAATAGATTGCAATATAAGAAAAAACAGGGAATTTTATTTTGAAACAAAAGAGTAAACTCAATATATACCACAGATTTTCTAAGTAACTTCAAACAAGAAATGTCGTTTCCATATTATGCTGCAAAGACACATCTGGTCCGTGTAAAATATATAGGAGCATGTCTCGCAAACTGTGTAGTTTCCGCACCACTGTGCGGCGACACGAGTCGGTTACTAAGTCTCCCAGAGAGCCACTTCCGTGTTATTGCAGGCTCTTTACTTAGTTGTTTGCG
>JACEII010000035.1:5698504-5721827 GCA_014332785.1 Antheraea mylitta
TA
Organism: Antheraea mylitta; assembly: GCA_014332785.1. Taxonomy (NCBI): domain Eukaryota; kingdom Metazoa; phylum Arthropoda; class Insecta; order Lepidoptera; family Saturniidae; genus Antheraea; species Antheraea mylitta. The sequence goes on from JACEII010000035.1 coordinate 5,698,507, forward strand.
CATCAGAGGAAGTTTTATTACTTATATGGATCCGAGTGCTGAAATATCGAAGAGAATCGTGAAAAAAAAATTACATGTCGCAGAGATGAGAATGTTAAGATAGACGTGTGATATAACTACAATGGATAAGATTAAGTGGGTATATCAGAGGAAGTTTTAAAATACTACTGACAGAGAAGTTGAGCAATAATGAATTAACATGGTACGGGCATATTACGAGAAGGAATGAAAGTCATATAACTGGAAAAGTTTTGGGACTGATGAACGGATATAGGAGTAAAAGAAGACCGAAAAAGGTATCAATAGATTGTGTTAAAAATTCTGTGTAGATGTGAATGTTGTGTTGACATCTGATAGGGGAAACTTGTTGTGCCGACCCTACTTAGGTGGGGTATAGGTAAGAAGAAGACAATGTTTTTATAGCTATTGAATTTTGGAGTTACATGTCATTTTCGTATAAATCATTTCATTAAAATCCGTTATCGATTAAATACAAATATTGTACGAAATGTTTTTGATTATTTTTTCAATTTATAAATTCGTAAATGACACAAATTTCTTGCGTACCCAATTCCATAAATGCTGATATAGAGTGACGAAAAAATGTTAACAGCATATTCGTGATATGTTAACACCACATTATTTACTTTCAAACCATTACATACTATAAAACAAAGTATTCTGCCACGTATGTTTGTTTGTGTGTTTGTGATAAACTCAAAAACTACTGAAAAGATTTTCATGGGTTTTCCCCAGTAGATAAAGTAATTCACGAGAAAGGTTTAGGTATATAATCTGTATAAGTTTTTTTTTTGTTATCAGGGCGGGACAACGTACAGACATAATCACATATCTATTTATATTATTAATAATGAAAAAATATGCAAACTCGTCCTTTTAATATGCAAATTAATCATTAGGTTAAACAATAATAAGGCTCACTTTAACAATGCAACGATGTTTTTAAACACACTTTGATTTCAATAACACATCCATGAAAACATTAATCAGAAGGCAAATAAAACGATTAGGTACAACATCCAATAAATTAATGAATCCATGCTATAATTTTTGAAGTGAAAACTACTGTAGCCGTAAATAGATTTTTTTGGTAAGGAAAAGTTATGGGTTCGCGTCACCGATGACGTCGACATGCTCCTGAGGTATTGCGCTTGTGTCAACGGCCTGTGCACATGTAGTATTGATATTTTGTATTGGGATTCTGCAGCACATAATATTTAGAATAAACTGTATAAAATTTTATATAATTATTACTCCGAATGCGAATTGCTGTGAAAATAAGACTAACGTTAATAATTTAAATTAAAATATGAAGTTTAAATATTAAAATTTTAATTGATTTAAAGATTAACCAAAGAACACAATCATTTCATTGTTTTAAGTTTTCACTTCTGTCGGCAGTCTTTATGCGTGCCCGACTTTTTCTTACTAAGACGTATATTTTGGATAGTATTTTCGTATTTAATATACAATGATTACACAAATGCTGCACGTTACAGTAGTTAAGTTAATGAATTTAATATCCATCAGATGGACACATGTATGGTGCCCGGTGACAGATTTTCCACTTAAGGGTTGCTCTTGTACTGGTTACATTTGAGAGCCAGTTAAGTTACGCATAGTTACAATTTTAAGCTACATTGTCATTTGAAATCTGCTGATTTTGAGACAAACATAAACATATAGAATATAAAAAAAGATAATATTTATACACCTGAAATAACGTATAACGTAATACAGTAATATTATTTAAAAAACGCTATTTCAAACTGGTGTCTATTGTAAAATGTTTTATACATTGTAAAAAAGTATTGAAGCCATTAAAAACAATGTCACATATAATTTAGCAGTTGAAGTGGTCGCTCGACTTTAAAATGTTACTTGCGCTCTGTTTCAGTCTTAACAGTAACATAACAGTAAGTCATAACAGTAGTAAACGTTGCGTCACAATTTCAATTTTCTGTTAATATAAGTAAATATTAAAGTAAGAAGAGGCTTGTTCCAATTGCTGTCTATAGAATTTTAAAAATGATTCAAACCGCTAAAACAATATCACATGTAATTTAGCAGTAGAAGTGGTCGCTCGACTTTACGATGTTACTTGCGCTTTGTTTCAGTATTTTAACAGTAGTAAACGTTGAATTACAATTCCAATTTTCTATTAATAACTGGTGTCTGTTCCAGAATTATATACTACAAGAATTTAACAAATGATTCAAACCGCTAAAACAATATCACATGTAATTTAGTAGTTGAAGTGGTTGCTCAACTTAACAATGTTACTTACGCTCTGCCTCAGTGTAATAACGGTCATGAACGTTGCATCACAGTTCCAATTTTCCATTAACAGAGGTAAATTAATTCTTTCGATTTAAATAATGTTAAGATTTTCGTACGAATGACAGTGATACTGTTTTATATGATGTAAGTAAAGTTAAGAAAAACTTCTAAAGCAAGTGAAAATTCAATGAATAATATTTGTTAAACTCGACTAATACAATTTATGAACTATATTGTATACTAAAAAAAAATATTATTTGTATTTTTATTAGCTCGTAAGTTAATAGACGAGAAAATTGCTGTAGGTAGTAGAGTCACGCTGAAGCTATTATTGGTTTTAGCATGAATGGGTCGGCTCGTCTGGGGTAGCACAAACATCTCACAGAAAACCGACGTGACGTGACGACAGTTCTTGCATTGTTGCGTTTCGTTCGCTCAGTGAGAGCGCCGGAGACCTATCTCCCCTGCCTTCTCCTCTACCTTCCCCTCTCCTCTAACCCCTCGCCATTTCCACAAACACAGGCTGGCAACGCACTTATGACTTTTCTGGGGTTGCTAGTGTCTAAGAGGGAAGGCGGAATGGGATAAGGGAGAGGAGAAGGGAGAGGAGAAGGGAGGGGAAGGGGAGGCGGGTCTCCGGCGCTCTCACTGACCGAACGAAACGCAATTAAGCATCCACTGTCACGTCACGTCGGTTTTCTGTGAGAGGGTGATACTACTCCGGACGCGCCGACCCATTCATGCTGAGACCAGTTACAGCATCAACGTGGTTGTACCACTACTAATAGATGTAATACATATACATAGTATTTACAACGAATAATAAGATTCGCATATGTAACAAAACTAAGTGTCTTTTATGCATATTTATTACTAGCCGTTTGTTATAGCTGTATTGTAATTTCACACAGAAAGTCGCGGAGTATCGCTAGTATTCCCTAAAATCATCCCATAAGTATATACATTATCTATAAAAAGTCCTGTTAATAGATAGTTAATGTTATATAACTTATTTACTTATTGTGAGCTGTCCTATAAACTATTATAAAATCAGCCATGTTGCATGCATCAAAGAGCTGGGCTACAACAGAGACGAATGAGAGAAAATTACACGTGGTAGAGTTGCGAATGTCAAAATGGATATGTAGGGTAACTATAATGGATAAGATTAAGAATGAGTACGTCAGAGGAAGTTTAAAAATAACACAAGTGATAGAGAAGTCGCGAAGTAATAGGTTAGCATGGTATGGGCATGTTATGAGGAGAGATAAGAACCATGTAACTAGAAAAGTGTTGAGTATGATAGTGGACGGATATACGAATAGAGGCAGACCGAATGAGGTATGAATGGATTGTGTGAAAAATTACGTGTATAAATGATGTGAATATTGAGATGACATTTGACAGGGAAGAGTGGAAAAGGAAAATATGTCTTGTTGACCGTACTTGAGAGGGGTTAGGGTTCTTTTTTATGTAATAGGAGGCAAATGAACAGACGGGTCACCTTATGCTAAGTGATCACCGCCGTCCATAGAAACTAATAACACCAGAGGAGTCGTAAGTGCATTACCAGCCTGTGCTTGGAGGGAAGGATAAGGAGTGGGGAGAGGAGAAAAGGGGGAGAGGGTAGATGGGCCTTCGGCGCTCTCACTAACCAATCGAAACGCAACAATGCAAGCCTACCTCGGGCAAGACGACACATTCGTGCTGAAACCAGTATCAACCAGTATGGTTCTACCACCTACAAAGTGTAAGAAAATAATGATGATCACTTTTAAATCCTATTTTCTAAACGTAATTACAGAAGTACCATCCTACATCAAGGCTGCACTTCTACATAAAAACATATACCGTATACAGTCACGAGACAAAAAGAAAACTGTCACAAATCTCAGCATGAAAGAGGTTTTTGATAAAATAAAAGAAATCACTAGAGCACTCGATATGGACGCAAAGAAAAATGGATATAAAGTGGACTATACTCTTAGGATTTTAAAGGATATGTGATCAGTTAACATCGGGATTCTTGCGTGGAAATTCTAGACTAAAGACATTTTACCCCACTGAATACAAGAGCATTTTTTCGGCATACTTTTGTAACTAGATGGATTAAATATAAAACAATATGTACGCTATGTAACTCATTAATAAAAATAAAGATTTTATTAACGTTTTTTTTTTTCTTTTCCTTTATTAATAATTCTACTTGCTAATTATCTTGTTTTACTCAAAGCATTTTCCTTATTACGATAGGGTAATGGATATCTTAAATAATATAGATATTTAAAAAAAATCAAAAGATTAATTTCCGAGTTTAATCCAAATTGTAACTAATACATGAAACTGAGTTGGATGGTTTGTTTTTATACGGTTTCATGTCTTAACTGTTCAGACGAATATCTTGAAATTGTGCATACACGTAATTAGAAGAACAGAAAAGTACATAGGATTCGTTCAAAAAATAAAAACCCCTAAGGGATGAGCCAAATCTATATTAATATGAGCTTTTAGGATGGTTTTCTGTTGGTACTTAACAAAAAAGTAAAAAATTAACTCACGCACACTTTTAATTCACTGGCCAAGAAAAGGTATATCATCTCGGCGTGAGTCTTACAAAATGACAAATTGCGACAACTGCATTATTATAAGTCTTCCTTCAACCACATTACAATAGTTATTATAGTGTTTTATTTACCGCTTGCTCTAATTTTATCACTTGTAATAGTTCATAACAAAGCCGAGAGCAAAAGTCAGTTATTTTCAAAACTATAAGCCACTCGGCCATCAAGTGTTCCTATTCGACGTAATTGAATAATTATCCAATTTATGATCCCGTTTGATGACTAGGTTTCATAAATCTATGTTAAGTTTGTCTGTTTTATATGAAGTACATGAACGACCGAGCCTAGCTCGATTCTTTAAAATACATTTTTAAATTAAAATAAACTGTTAGGTTTGCTTCACAAAATTAGTATTTTTTTTTACAAAAATAAAAAATCTATATCTCTTTTGCTGACACTAGGATTCGAACTGGGTTTATACGAATTTTCGAAGCAACTGATTTCCATCTGAGCTATTTTTATTTTGACAGTGCCTGCGATTTACCTTTATATTCTTTATATAAAGTTTTCTATAAATAACATCTAGCTAGATCGATTTATCGTCCCCGAAACTACCTACATACTAAGGTTTACGGAAGACGCCGTTTCCGAGATCCTGAATATATAACAATATAAAAATGTACAAGAATTGCTCGTTTAAAAGTATTAGATAATATTTATGTGAATATTTTTGCTTTTAAATCCCCCAATTTCAACAATTCGTTCTCCAATACTCAGTTTTAAGAATCTAATTTAATAAATATTTGTTTTTTAAAATATTTGTAATAAGTGTAACAAATTATAAATAAGTCACTCAACACAATAATGACAACTGTAACAAAGTAAAAAGTCCAACCATAAAAAAATCAACAGGACGGTGTTTGGAATTGTTACACAAAACAAAAAACCATGCTATCTGTCGACTCTCGCAGCCTATTCAGAACAAGATAAATACTTCCCCGTCGTGATAAGGGAAGCTTCTTGTAAGCACTGGTTTGATGTTTGTGAGTTTTTGTCTCGCATTTCCTTGATTAATGTTTGGGGAAGTAACTAAGCGACTTATTGCTTGGAATCGATGACGTAAATTGGGTAAATTGAGCGCTCTTTGGATCTGATATTTCTTGTTAGAATTTGGAACTTGACGTCTTTGTCTTTTATTCTGCTTGATTAAAATAGATCCAGAAATCTATTACCATATATTACTCATCTATTAAAGATTTATTAGATAGTGAATTCAAACATCATTTTAAGTTTTAATGCACAAAGGTTACTATAGGATGACTCAATATGTGAACGATGGTGACTTCTGGAAATGGCATCTCTCTCTATGCATCCACCCAAAACGAATGTAACTGTATATGACTATAAAAATATGTTGTGTAAATTCAAAAGATAAATCAGATTGACCAGTTTCTTGCGGGTTCTTCTCAATGGCTGCTTTTTCCGAAGCAATGGTAGATTTGACATTCATAAACACCTTATTAGGACCAAAATTGCATAAAGTGTTTTGGATTTTAATGGAATGTCGTGGTACATTATCTAATATACAATTGATTAGTAAAATAATTTCGCCCGCAGTGACTTTGTACGTCTACGTTTCTTGCATGACGTGGTTCACGCCGATTTGTCAATGTCAGAGCTCATATTTTATCAGCCGGGGGGACAATGGTAACTACATTTTGATATCGGGCCCGCGCCGCGTCTAGTTTTGAAACGTTTGATGGATTGTCCCGGGTCGTGGCCACTTTGTCTTGCGGTTTTTTCGGGCGACCCCACTGCGAAGTTTTTTGTTACGGTGTCACCTTTGTCAGGGATTGTGAGGTTGCCTTCGGATTTACTTCGATCATTACAGTTGTTTGGTTCTTTGTTAGTTATTCAGTTTAAAGTCAGTGGGATTTTCATTGTATATGTCGGAGCGACTTTGAGGTGGCAATTTTAAAAGTATGTACGCGTCGACCTATGTAAACTTCATCTTTAGACGATATAATAATCCTCTACGTATATTTCCAAATATATCTTGATATCTGAAGGGTCTAACCATGCACGCGGGACTGAACACAGCTTTTTTTTTAGAACTGACTACGCTATTGGCCTTGCAAGGCCTTTACAGTTATACCGGACTACTAGTGAATGCAAATTTGTTTTCAGTACGTCTTTTATAGACTTGCTTCGTATTTAAAGATATTTAAAGCGCGTAATATTTAAGTCAAATTTGTAATACTTTTTGATGGTAAATATCAGCCTAAGTATGTATCTATCTACATTAAATATATCATAAATAAATAAAATAAAAAAGGCTTTTATCATAAAATCATCTCTTCGGCATAGGCCTCCCATAGTTTTTTCACAAGTCCCTTTTCCTTGCCTTTCTCATCCTATCTGCTCCACATTTTTGATGGAAAATATCTCGTCATCTTTTCGTTGGTCTTCCTGGTTTTCTCTTATAATCTAGTAGCATCCACTCTGTTACCCTTTTTGTCCACCTGAAATTGTCTTTCCTGCAGATGTGACCTGCCTAGTTCCGTTTCAAATGTCTTATTCTTTTCCGTATGTCCGTTACTTTCGTTCTTTTTCTTATACTTTCATTTTCTATTCTGGGGGCCCCAAGGTGAACAACGCGACATTATGTACGTTTATAAAAATCGTTCATTTGCCTACAACATCGCATTAAAAATATGTAATTACGAGACAATTTAACAGCTAAGAGACTCTCCTTCTCCCCACAAATTCGAATATAAGACAAATCTAAATCTAGCTGCACCACTACAAGAATGCCTATGTCAATGCATAATCATGCCATGTGGCTAAAATGTTTTTTGTTCGGAGCATATTAGATTACATAAGCGAATTGATAGCAATTCATAATCCTAGAAATTAATTGTAAATAAGACCGCGTTACACAGCTAGATTATACTAACAAATTAGTGCAATTTGTCAAAGAAATAATCGTAATAATAACGCAGTTCGATAAATTAAATATTCTGTTATGTATTTTGCATAATTCAAGAGTAATTGTATTATTGTTTAGTGTGTTTGGATACAGCGTCGAATTACGTAGATTCGATTCCTTGTGAATGAGCCAGAATTTTCCGTGAAAGATAATATCGTTATGACATCGTAGCATTACGATGGGGTTTCTTCTGAGCTTGCTTGGTTAGTTAAAGTCCTTAAGTTGGAAATTTGCCATTAATGGGCTACACTTAGGAGTCAGTTCCCCGTCTAGGTTTAGTTTGTGCACCACCTTAGACAACAGTAGTATTTAATATCATAAACCATTATAGCTCGTATCTACTTATACTATATACGAACCCCTCTGTGAATTCACTAAAAATGGAAGTATATATCTACGTTTGTTAAAATATGTATTATAAAAAAAGAAACCAGATCTAGTTTCTTGCCGATTCTTCTCGATAACTAGTTTGTTTTGCGAATCAATGGTAGTTTTGATATTCATAGGCGTCTTGTCACACTCTAAATTGCAAAAAGTATTTTTGATATTATTGTATATCTCTAATTTTAATCAATATCCATGTAACCTATAGATATATTTGTGTGAAATACTTTCTTAGACTGTATTCTATAAATCCATTTAAATTTAAATTACCATACTTTATGAATACAGTAGACATATAAAAGAGATTCGTCAAAGAAGTTCAACCGAATCCAAAAGTAGGCAATCCTATGGTTACATTATACACATTACGAAAACGGAGGACCAGCAAATAGCTTTGTAACACAGCCGCGACTCGAGAATGGATGCGACGAATTATGATAATGTGTGTAACGACTTGGGGGCGTCCTTTCGGTGTTTCGACACACTGCTGGGACGGATGGCGAGTAATTTCATCTATTTTATATGATAGAAAGTCAGTTGCCGAATATCACTGAATTTTCAGCATGAATGGGTCGGCTCCCCCGGGGTAGTACCATCCTCTCTCAGAAAACCGAAGTGAAGAAACAGTGCTTGCATTGTTTCGTTTCGTTCGATGCACTTCCCCTCCTTTCTCGTCTCCTCTCCCGTCTCCCCCTTACCTCATTCCCGCTAAATACAGGCTAGCAACGCACTTACGACCTCCTTTGTTTTGCAAGTGTCTATGAACGACGGTGATCACTTAACATAAGGTGACCCGTCTGTTCGTTTGCCTCCTATAACATAAAAAAAGGTATAAACCTATTGCAGATCAATGGCTATATCCGTTATAGACAACCTAAACTTGGCGATAAAATATAATAATGAACCACCACAAAGTATTACATCAACAAAAAGTTCGAGTTATATAGATTCACATAATTAACCTATTTTACCTATTAAAGGACAAAAGAGGTAATTAAAAAAAATAGTTTTTTTATACCACGATGGTAGCAAACAAGCATGCGGGCCGCCCTACGTTAGCTGTCACCGCATAGTATAAGTACTAAGAATGAAACAGAGCATTCACTTCAATGTACTGCTATAAAAATAGAAAAAAAAAACGGGGTTGGATTTCCAACTCGTGGCTACTGTAATACAATTAACAACACGTTATCGCTCTTGTTAAATATTGTTTGGTTAGGAGTTAAATGGCCAAACCTTTTGGAATTACTGTATTTACGCAATTACTTCTGATTTACCGTCAGTCAGTCAATATTTAGTACAAATATCGCCAAATTGAATCTAAATATTTACACCGAAAGCGCATGTTTTTGGTACACCTAATTTATGAAATGTTTGAATCGTTTTTGATGAATATTCTATGTACATACGCAAGAAAAGCAATGATATAGATGAAGAATAAGAAAGATGAAAGAACGGTAATAGCAAAATTACAACATGAAAAATAAAAACATCACAACTATTTTCACGAGTACTTAAAACATCATTTTACAATAATAATCATATCACAGTACCCTAAAATATTTTTTAAAGGCTCTTAAAACTTCTCCATACATTAAAAAACTCATATATTATTTCCATTCCTAAATATTCTGGGAATACGATGTGTCCATAGTCAAAATACTATCATAGAAACTAATCTCATTTACTCTCCTATCTCAAGGTAAAGAAGAATTATTTTACCGATCTTCAATTAAGCAAGCCACTTTAATATTCATTACATCAACAACCAGAAAGGACGTTAAAGCAAGGGTAATAGTTTCAGGAATATTAAATGCTTTACCTTTAAATTACATTTCAATATCTACTAAGTGTTTGGATAAAACTTGATGAAATTCGTTCGCTCAATTTTCAATCAAATGTAGATCAACTTCATCATAGTAAAATTGAGACGCGTCCGAATAGTTATGGTAATAAAATGCGATTAACACCGTCGTTGGATTCTTTTTATGAACCATTAATATCATGTTAAGTAAAGGTTTGTTCACACTTCTCCTAGATTTAACTCAATACCCAGACGAGTATTAAATAACAATAAATCATTTGTCAGGGGGACATTGAACTAAATAGTATAATTACACGTGATTTATACGCAATTATAAATTCTATATTTTTATTTAAATTCTTTTAAGATATCTCTGTAGGGGAATGTAAAACAGTTTGCTGGCTTTTTTCTTCTGTTTCTCAATCGATTTTTTTTTGTTTAGTACTTATTAATGAGCTTTAGTTTCATCAATAAAAAGTTTTTATACATTTCTATTCATCATACTACAATGTTTGTCATTATTCAGTACATATAATAATATTTATCTGTTAACACTTAAAGAAGATAGTTTGTACCCCTTATTGTGGTCGAATTTTGACCACTAGATGACCTACTATTTAAATTATAACGAAAAATTCAAAGATGTTCTTTAGTCAACTATGATATGTGAAACTAATATATTAATTTGAACACTCACTGTGCCAATATATAAGCTCAAGCACACATTTACTGACATAAATATATGGTAAGTACAGGAAACGTCGGTGTCCAGAGCACACGAGACTGCAGATTTTGTGACAATAGGGGCGAAATTCTAAAACACCGCTTCTGTGAATGTGATTCACTGAAACTTACACGAAGCTGGATTCTAGGAAATGAGGTTCAAATGCTCTCAAACTAAACAGTTTTGCAGTTTAAATACCATGGGACTAGGCAGGTAGCTTCTAGTAATATGGCTCGATCTTAATATATCATAACCGGTCGCAGTGATACAGGACCAAGGCCTACATACCACCGTTTTTACAATAAGAATAAGAAGTACAGGATACGCTGTATAAATACAACCAGTGAAATTACTATAATAAAATATATGTTTTGTCACTGAATCTCTACGTCCATACGTCACAAACATTAAGAAAGCAGATGGTGACGATTGGGCATTATACACCGTCCTTCCATCTAATCCACTTTTCTGTCTAATTAAATTCATTATTAAAGCAATACAGAACGAAATAAAGATCTTTATTCTTCGCATTTAAAATTTATTTATTTTTGTAAAAAATCAACATGCAGGCTTAAAACTATAAATAGTAGTATAATTATTGGCATAAATCTTTATTGTCCATAAAAGTAGTAATTACAACACTACATACAACTTCCAGGGTTTGAGAATAAAATACCAAACAAACTTATTAATGAGAATGCTGGAACTCAAGCTAGTGTAAAAACAGAAAACTGGGAGATTGGTTCAGAGCAGAGACTCAACGAAATAAATTAACATCATAATGTGATGAATTGTTTTAAACATAAAGAACTAGGTACTTAAAAAGTTGATACACTATATCTAGGTGTAAGAAAGACATTATAAGAAATGCATTTGATTTCAGAACTAAATTAACAAAAGTCTTCGGGTCACCCAAATAATGTGTGTTTTGGGGTGTAAGAGGTGTCGAATAACATTTTAAGACTTGAGACACCCAAGCCAACCTCACTTACACGTGGTGCACCTTGCTGATCAACGAACGAGGCAATGGCGATAGCGGGGTGGTAGGGTTTTACAGCCCGACTGGGTCGCAACCACCATGCATATGGCGAAAAAGCCCGTCATAGTGACTCGCTTCTGAGCGTCGCGTTTCGGGATCAGCCTGTGTATATCCAGTACCGGGCGACTTTCGTCATTATGGCCGGCATGACAGCGGCGACCGGCGATGGATAATCTGTCTCTCGGTGGTTGCCGAAGTTTTTGGATTGTACTATGCTTAACATCAGGCTTAGTGCGGTCACTTTGTCGTGCTTCTATAAAAAAAAAATGTTTTCATTAGAAAATAGAAATTGTATATTTAAAAAAGACCCTATTTACAAAATTCCTTGTTAATCTTATTATTCCTATAAATTAATGTTAAGGTTAATATTCAAAGTCATATAGTAGGTGATGAATCTACAAAATGCTGTTGTTTTTCTGTTACAATAATTACTTGAAAACAGATGCTCTTTGGGGTTAATATGTATTAAAAGTTTCATATCTACACTTTTTTTGACAAATATATAAAAATCTGGAGGTTATAGATTAAATGTTATTCAGTTAGTTTATGCAAACTAAGTGGGAAATAATCGGATCTATATCATATTTAATTTATTTATTTATTCATTCATTGGTTCTTTTATTTCCTTATTTTGAGTAACAGATGTTACGTTTGTGGCAATTATTCATTTGTTATTTTTTACATTTTGTTATAATTTATAGGTCTTAGCGTTTGACAATAATCTCATCTAATGTTAAATCAGACTGTGATCTAAGATAGTAAGGACGCTAGATTAGATGGGACCTGACTCTCGAGTACACTTTCCGGAACACTACCAGAGGTGTTTGGAGATAGAATTTTCAATTGAGGGTTGTAGTTAGACAGGTGGACTTAGATAGAGCCTTACCATCATTCTAAGGTTAAATTACGATGTTTTACTTCACCGGAAGCCCGAATTTAGTTGTAAAGATTCGAAACTACGTTGATCGATGCGGGATCCAACACATTAACAGCTTAGCTAGTGCTAATTTTAAATACATTGCCCTGATATACTTATGAAAAATATTTTGCTAATACTTCCAGATTCATTAATATCGTATCAATGATCAGATCAATTTCCCTTTTTTTATTTGATCATATGGTTAAATAGAATATCCATTTTTTATTAAAATCGTTTGATTGATTACTCTATTTGTCGCTGCAAGGGTCAATTCATGTGGAACAATCCAGTGGCCAAAAGTTTTTACTCTTTAGCACCACCCGGTGAGCACGCGCAGGGGAATGAGAGATACGCTTCCTGCGGTCGTGAGTAACATTAGTCTCCAAAAAGTTTACTCAAACCATGACAGTTTTTTGAAGTGACAATTTCTTTAAGCTCGTTGAGCGGTATTTTTTTGGCAGGAGATACACTCATTTTTCCGTGTCATGATATGCTAAGAAGCATGACTAACCATACTGCGCTTACACGGTTTGCGTCAGTCTAGCAACGCCTAGTATGTGTATACATCTAACATTAATATTTTGCACCTCATCATATCTTTAATTGATTAATAAACCTTATAATATTATAATTTATAATCTATACTAATATTATAAGGAGCTAAAGTTTGTGAATTTGTGACGTTGTAGGGGGTAATCTCAGGAACTACTGGTCCGATTTGAAAAATTCAATGTTATATAGCTCATTTGAGAATGGTTATAGGCTATATATCATCACGCTAATACCAATAGGAGCGAAGCACCAATAAAGAATGTTTAAAAATCGGGGTGTTAATTCTCTTGAGAGCTTTCTTTGCGTGTTAGCGTTAGCCCAAAATAATTATTCCACGTGAACGAAGTCGCGGGGAGAGGCTAGTATTATAATAAAATGTATATGTTGGGGGAGCGATAAAATTGCATCCATGTAGAAGTAGGTCATCATCCGTAGTGAATAAATGGTTATGATTTGGTCGACAAATCCACCAAGAACAATCGAATAAAATGTTAACTGGTACAGAAACACAACACTAAATACATTTACGACGAATTATCTGTGTGACTAGATCAACTGTCTGAGTGAGGATGCCGTTATTGAAACAAGTCCCTGATCACCTTTTAAGGCAACAAGAAACATGAACAGCTAGATACTTGCAACCAGTAGCGTCTCACGCCAAAGTACACAATGAACGGCCAATAACCTCAACTAATGGCGTTTGAGGTCATTAGTAACTCTCTCGATATAGTCAATAGCACGGTATGCAGACGCAGTAGCAGTATGCAGTAGCTTCCTCGATCGAACTATTCCATTATTATTAGTTTACAATTCTGTCTGCATTCTTTATGACTACTTCAACTTTTTACACATAGTTGCAAATATGAAACCACTCTACAATATTACATTAGACATTCTTTATATATGAAAAGAGTAACTAATCTTCGTAGCGCTGTCGTAGGCGTGCAGTTTATTATACGGTTACCTACACCCTTGCAGTGAGGCACTTCCAAATTCCTTTCATTCTTCGCGCTGGTTAAACGGGATACGTCACTCCGCATTGATATGGGTTGGGTTGGAGCGTTGCCGGTGTAATCAGGTTTTGCTTTATATTTCACGCCGGTTGGTTACATTCGAGAAACTTCGCTGGGATCTGTAGAAAAGTTTTTTAAGGGATTTATTGACGAGCGTGAATTTAGTTATTTTTTTGCTAGCATTTGCCAACGGCTTACCCCGCGTTAGTATAAATTTCAACTGTCTCTCCAAAATAGTAATTTTATCTGGATTAAATTATCGTACGTGCTTTTCTGTACCCCGACAATACGTATGCTATTTCATAATTATCGGTTAAGAAGTAGAAAACGTAATTCTCTGAAAAGTTATCTACCTGTACATGAAAGTTTTATCAAAAACGATTCAACTATTTCATAAATTATCACGGATGAAAAACAGAAACTATTTGTTAAGAAGTATAGATTGAATTGGGTATTATTTATCTATTGTTATTTTGATATATATAACCAGGTAGATGATAATTCATACTGAAAATTGACTAATTGATGAAAAATTACAAACCATAACCATAATGTTAATTCGATAAGATTTTATTATTTCACTTAGAATTAGTCAATATTTAATGGGAGTAATACATCTTATTAGGTTTGTTCATTGGCTGAGAGTCCGCAATCTGTCACTATTTTTTTTTTTTTTTGTATAGTAGTACATTTAAGTAATGGTGCTGTAATTTATCTCTATTCGTAATTAATATACAGTCCTAGAAGGAGAGCATCGACCGTGAGATTAACAATTCATCACCAATCATTGTTATCGTAATAAGCAACATCTCTGCTGCTCGCTATGGATGTATGGATACACACGATGAAGCGATGATGGCGTGCTTGGACATCGCGTCGTTGGACGTAGGTTTGAATCCCAGCAACTGAGACGGAGCTTTCGATTAAGGAAAATATGACAATAAAAACAAAGCATGCTGGAAGGGCTTAAATCCATCTGGCTAGCTGCCACCCTCTAGTTCAAAATCTGTTGCTAAGCACCTGTTGGTATGTTTCTGCAGCTGCATTTGAAATCCAGCTTCCTCTATGTTTAGCGTGTTTACCATCTTAGATCTCTTTGTTATTTAGTATAAGATGTGATTGTGGTCAAACGATAAAACCTATATTATATTTAAAATAATAAGGTCACACTAATATATATGATAATAGGGCGCTGACTGAATCAAAAGATCATAATATACATTATTGTCCCACTTTTAGTTAGAAAACTTCATGCGCCGTATACGTTGCCCTCGCTACACACACCTCGCTTCACTAACCGAAGCAAATTCTACGCCAGTAATCATGACAGTACTTTTTATATTGCCATGGTCTTTCATAAAAATAGATTTTAAATTAAATATTTGAAGAATTAGAATTAAACATCCAAATAAGTTAACTTTATAAGAGAGAAAATAGACAAAAATGAATTGCAGACATATACGGGTCCTTGCATTTGCAGAAAGAAAGCTTTTGAGGTATTCAATACTTTGATACAAATAACTTGGCTATAACGTTACAAATATTAAAAATGGAGATAAATGGTATTGATTCTAAACCTTTCATATAAGATCTCAATAATTAATTGCACTTTATTAATTATTCTCGTATATGGGTATAGAAGTCAATAATATTGTATACATTTACACAAGTGTTGGTAGAGTGTTGATTTATTGTGTTAAAGTTAAAAATAATCTAGAAAAGGTAGTATCGTATCTTGGCAATATGGTATAACACCGAAAGTCTTCTTTGGTAGATACACTCAATATTGTGGGGGTATTCGGTAATTTAGATGCGGTACCTGCGTCGGATCCCGCTACTGCTACGGGTACAAGTGATTGAAAATAAGGTTAAGCGAAACAATATATCTGAATTGAGTTAATATGAGGGCGATAGTAAATTTCTGTAGCTTACGGAACCAAAAGGTTTTATTTACCAATACGTAGCCAATTGATATTGAACCTTACACGAAAGCGGTTGCGTTGAATATTACAAGTTATTGCGTGTTGTACTAGATGGCATTGCTATATTATGGAATCCGAGTCTGCCGACATTGTTGATAAGGGTCGCAGTTCCTAAGGCGACGGTGTCCTAGAGAACTTGGCTGCTACATTTACGGTGCCTTAAGTTGTAAGCGATGATTATTATAAAGAAGTAAGTATAATATGTCCATCGTGTGTAATTTCAGGTACATTAAGCCAAGACGATGGTGACGTAGATAAGAACGTGGGAAATAGAATAACTGCAGGGTGTATGAAATGGCAAAAGGCCTCTATTTGTTATAATTCACGATCGTTACGGTTATTGATTGGTATAAATTAAAATATCAATGAATTAGGGTCGATATTCGAGGACTGACGACAACCAATTTATCTAAAATTATGTACCTTACGACGCTTGTTGTACTCTATTTTTTAATCCATTGGCTAAGTAATATCACGGGACAGCTGCAAGAATGTTTCACCTGTTACAAATCACTTTAAAATCGTCTTTGTTTAAAATCAAAGTATGTGTCAGTTGCTCCAAAACTATCACTGAAACAGTTAAACAGATTGAGATTTTGAAAGGCAAATGAAGAATTTTTCAGTGTTTTATTCAGATCACCTATTAATTTCAGAGGCTTCTACAGAAGTTAGGCTATTCTTAATAATATAGTTTAATAGAGGTAATTTAAAATAGCTAAATGATTTTATGGATTGAGTATTATTCACATAGTTGTAATAAAAAAAGTCAGAAACAATTTATTTATTTTCATGAGAACAGGCTTGGTAATCATGTAGATAATTCTAATGCTAGCTTTGATACGCTTTTACGGCTTAACAACTTGATCTATTAACATGAAAATATGTATATACGTTTTTTGAAAGATAATTTTGAAGCTTTTGACTCGAGCAATACTACAGGGCCGTAACAAATTGAGTTTACAAGATTGGATTAGAAACCAAATTAGATCATATTTCGTAAGGCTGTTTACTTTACTACCAGTTGATCTCGAGCCCATCATGTCGCGACCGTGTTAAATGATCTATAAATTTGATAACTTCATATACGGATTTAAAGAATTTTTGTATTGGTTTCATTAAAATTATCGGAATGCATTGGGATGGTTGGCATAATATATTGAAATACTAGGTGGCAACTGCGACTTTGTCTGCGTTGTTTATCATCTGAACTGATGTTACTCGCGTCCGCAGGAAGGGTACTTCTCAGCAACCTGCACATGCTCCCAGGGTACTGCTATGGGATAACAGATTTTTGGCCGCTGCACTGCACCACATAAATTGTACCTCGCAGCGACAAACAGAGTAATCAATCAAGTGACAATAATAAAAGATGGATAGTCTATTTAGCCATACTATTAAATAAATTATCTTAATATGTTTTATTTACAGAGGAAAAAACCATAAGTACTAACCCACTGCCACTGCCGATTTTTGCATAGCAAAAAGATACATCGCTGTGCCTATGCCTGCTTGTAATTATTGTAATTTTTTAAAACTTTAATAATGATATTGTTAAATTTATTCCACGTGCTATTTTTATAAATAATGACAGAGTGCCTAATAAGTTAAACTTATACGGTGTTATTACAAAAAAGTTATAAATTACAAAAAAAATATAAATTACAAAAAAGTTAAATAGGTATTGAATGTACTGCAAATTTTGTTATAACGCTGATAAGGTCCAATCGAAATCTATTCAGTAGTTTTTGATAATAATTATAATTAATAAAAGTTACTATTACTTAAATATAAACGTAAACAATTAATGTTTTATTTTATTTCATGCATTAGTGAGAAATAATTATTACTAGCCTCTGCCTGCGACTTCGTTTGCGTGGTATAGATACTTTGGGCTAACGCTAACACGCAGCGGAAGCTCTCAAGAGGAAAAAAATCCATGATTTTTAAAGATTCTTCATTGGTGCTTCGCTCCTATTGGTCTTAGCGTGATGATATATAGCCTATTACCATTCTCGATAAATGAGTTATATAACATTGAAAGAATTTTTCAAATCGGACCAACAGTTCCTGAGATTACCCCCTACAACGTCACAACATCACAACGTCACAAACTCACAAACTTTACCTGTTTATAATATTAGTATAGATACATAAATTTTATCTGTCTATAATTCTTCTATATGTAAACATTTACTATGCAAATTGTCACACTCTCCCATGCGGGCAAAATTCTTAAAAAGAAGTAAAAATCTTTATCTCCGCGCATTCAAATGTTTTTTTTTTTTTATTGAAGCACGACATAGTGACTGCACTATGCCTGATGTTAAGCATAGTACAATCCAAAAACATCGGCAACCACCGAGAGACATCCATCGCCGGTCGCCGCTATATATGTACAGGCTGATCCCGAAACGCGACGCGCAGAAGCGAGTCACTACGACGGGCTTTTTCGCCATATACACCCAGTGTACCCAGTGTGACCCAGTCAGGCTGTAAAACCCTACCACCCCGCTTTCGCCATTGCCTCGTTCGTTATTCAGCAGGGTGCACCACGTGCAGGTGAGGTTGGCTTGGGTGTCTCAAGTCGTAAGATGTTACTCGACACCCCTTACACCCCAATGTAGACGTATTTTGCTCTTTTAGAGAAAATCTATGTGTTTTTCTTCTTTAAAAACACACTAATTTAAATGAGCTCAAATTTAAGCATTACCCACTTAAGCTACTGCTCTATAAAATTCAACGGTGAGATAAGACAGTGATGTATTGAGCCCATTGCTTTTTGCGAATCGTTCCCCCACACGAAACGTAGGGGAGAAATTTATAGGTTACAATTAGTTTTGGCCGATTACATAATGACTTTAAATTTTTTTAATACGTGTTCGTAATGAGTTTACTGTCCGTACGTTTATCATGTGATGTTTAATATATACGCCAGCATGTACTGTATATATCTCATTATGCTTATATTAAGAAACTATATTAAACAAAATAAAATAAAAATTTCCAGGTGGGTCTTTATGTTTCTTTTTTATTATTTTCATTTCATTAACTTATTATTCTATATGTAATTTTAGCCAAACTTTAGTGATTGTTTGTATCTTTATAACTTCCTAACTTTTCGATTAGGACTGTACTTTTTTGGAGATGACCCTATCTATGTCTTTATGCTAGGTAGTAGAACCACCGCTGAAGCTATCACTGGTCTCAGCATGAATGAGTCGGCTCGCCCCTGGTACTACCACCCGACCTACAAAAACACCCACGTTAAGGAGCAGTGGTTGCATTGTTGCGTTTAGTTCAGCCAGTGAGAGCACCGCATGGCCACCGCCCTTTCTTCTTACTTCTTTCCCTTCCCCTCCCCTTCCCTCTCCCACCCCATACACAGGCTGATAACGCACTTATGACGCCCCTGGTGTTGCTAGTGTCTATGGACGGTGGTGATCACTTAACATCAGGTGACCAACCTGTCCGTTTCATTCCTTTCATATAAAAAAAAACACTGACAGTTTGTATTCAAAATTACATAATGATCGGTTAACTAGTCAAGACGTGAAAGAGTAACAAACAAATGACTTTTTCTGGCATTAATGATACTAATTATAATGACATAGTATTTTGTATTTATGTAATCATTAATTATTTATGCAGCGCACACCAAGTTTTCAGAAATGTGTGCAATAAATACATTTTAAATGCACCGGCTTATAGGTACAGTATTAATTAAGGAACACAGTGATAATCGAAACGTGAATACGTTGACATTTACAATTAGCTCGTAAACAAAGAAATATCATGATGAAAGTACATGTGGTTATAGCAATACATATATACTTATTTTAAATACCTTACAATTTAGGTGTTAAACCAAATTATCACTTGACAATAAGTGGTGTACGTGCATGTACGCCTGCAAATGCTTTGGGACAGATTTTCAAGTTCAGGGTTTTGGTTAAATGGATATATGGAATATTACCTGCTATCGTGCTGTGTCTTTATTTCAGTAACTGAATAGTTCCACTTAATTTTAAAAGCAAAATCAAATCAAAAATACTTTATTCAGTTTAGACCATAATAAGGCACTTATGAACGTCAAAAACTACCACCGGTTCGGAAACAACCCAGTCCTCAAGAAGAACCAGCAAGAAACTCGATCTGATTTATCTTTTTAACAAATATATATAATATTTAGACTATATTACATTCATGACAGAAACGTTTAAAAATCAATCCCACGACAATCGTCGTGAAAATCGAATATGTTAATACCGAGCTATCATTGTTACAACCAGTACAGTTTATTTAGGGAACGTTGAGTCACCCAGATGGAATTATTATAAAGCATGTCGTGGTCGCTATTAGTCAAAATTATTCGAATTAATCTACCAACTACTTGATGTAAGATTCCTGTACAAATCCCAACAGCAGACTATTGAAGATAAGCGGCACGATCAATATTGGGGAAACAACTAATAGGTCACTTTCCTACCACATTCTGCGTCACAGAGCGGAAAGAACGAATCGCTCGCGACAGTGGTAAGATGTAAATAGATCTACAGATAAGCCGCGATATATGGCGGCAATTTCCTCTACAGAAGGGTGAACGGAAAGGATATTTCGCGTCAGTCGTTCCTTTTTACGTGAACGCCGAAATATTCTATGATTCGGTGAAGGTATGTACTCGGTTTTATTGATGGAGATAATATTTTAATAAACAATATGTGAAGCTGAAGTGACGATTTGAAGTAAGACAATTGGACTAAGAACCCTACAATGAGTATGAGCATTCGGTAAACACCATCATGAAACCATAACATCGTAGTAAGACTTTTCCTAATGATGATCTCGCTTACTATAGAATTCGAGTAGAAAATTTGTCGCTAAGAACATGTAGATTACAATAGTTCCTTTTGAAATTCAATTCCTCCAGGCTTAACCATGGCTTGGGCCTCATCGTTATTTTACATCAGATGTACCTATAAATAAAAACTTACTTGATACATTATTAACACTGATTACGATTTCTGATGTCAAAGATAATGTTACAACAATTAATGGTTTATAAGACAATAAATGAATATTTTTTATTTTACAAAATAGCACAAATTTTAATACAATAATTTAAACAAGTCACCCAGCACGCTAGGACAGACATGTAATAGATGTGTTAGGTGTTAACTAATAAATAAACTGATAACTTGAATAGTCCGAGCATTTTCAAAAAATTTAAAGTCTGAAGTTATTTAAAAACTCTTGAATGAAACTATGATAATAATAAATAAAGTTTTATATTCTTTTAATTAAATGATAGTAATGGAGTTGTAAAAACGGAACGGAACAAATAGATAACATATAGATAGGTGTAGTTGAACGAAAATAAGTAAATCAAGAGATTTTGAACTGAAAAAATAAAACAAGTACAGTGTATTTCGCCTTGTACCAAACTTGATCTTGCTTCCTACAGGTAGAATAAAGAGAAAAGAAAGAATAAATAAGAAGAATAAAATATATAACGATAAATATATAACTATTTTTGTAATTCGTTCAAATACATCTATTATTGAGAATTCAGCCTCGTTATGTGCTTCACTGGATACATATCTGTTCCGTTTGCACGAGCGCACGCGTCCCCGACCATAAGCAGTAATAACGCCTTTGCAAAACTATTGGCTTTTATTCCTTTCGTTTCTCACACGTCTTTAGGTACTTTTTATACCTAAACTGATGTTACCTTGCTAGAATAATATTGTGTGCCACTGAACTCTTGTTTGGATATCCACAAAGTCCGTAGACAACTATTCTATATTATGCATATGAGAGTGTTGCTACTTACTCTTACTATTTGTGACATTCATCACAGATATCCATACTTTGAGAATGCTAAGACATCGTTGAGTTAGTTCAAAAACTAATCGTTTATGTTATTACTAGTTTTCCAAAAAATGTCGGTAAGCAGACATTTCAAAAACACTTTTCTGTTTTAATCCAATCTTAATTTTTGGTTCCAATTAATCCCTTGATTTTAAATTAATAGATGAGTGACTGTAGTAAATTTTGACAATATGCACATGATTTTTGGTGAATTGCTCTATATGTAGGATGTTTTTTAAACCCAACTGACTAGATATTAACCTCCAGTCGAAAGTTTATCGCAAGCAACTATAAGTGCATTACTTTAGAAAGTGTATTCCATTGAAAGCGAGTCCCCTCTAGATTCATCATCTTAGACCATAAAATCATTTAACATCATGTTATTGTGGTCGAAAGCTTATATATCTAAAGTTTAAAAAAATATCAAAATCCTAATATAATATTATTTTTATTATTAACTTTCATAATAATATAAATGCGATATTAATTCTGTGGTTGGAGAAGTACGTTTAAAATGTTAATAGTGGTCGAAGGGAAAACCAATTACCGCAAGTTCAAATTCAGATATGGTTTTGGATACGGTATTATCGTATGTAATTACTGCTATCAGTGTGGAGAGGTTTTAACCACTAGTGCTGTGTTCAATTGATTTTGTTTATAATTTAAAACGTTTCAATGCTGTTATCATTATGTTGATATGCATCAAACCACATGTCATTTGTTTAAGGTAATGTCATCTAGTTGCTCTACATATTACTGAACACGGAACGAAAAACCTCATAGTAACGTTTTTTTTTTTTAATTTATATAAAAGTAAATTTGGTAAAGACTTGTGAATGTATTTAATGCGCACGATTCAAAAACAATTACAAAATAATATTATAACTTCTTTTAAGGTTACACTACATTATAGTCTAAGATGTTAGGCGTAAGAGAGTGGCTCAGCACACTGCGTCTGAGTGTGCTGCGTGGGAGAGACTGCGCTAAATTCTGGCTGCGGCGGTAGGATCGGATTTGTCGCTGCCGTGTGTGGTTGCGGCCGTGCTTGGCAGCGAAGATGCATGGAAAGCGATGGCATCCGTCTGCGAGGCCTTCGTTTCATAGAAGGAGGCAGCGGAAAGGGTCCGAGTAGATGACTTCTGAGCAGATCTCTTCGCCCACGAAGAATCGGAAGGAGGAGGCGGC
>JACEII010000035.1:5721837-5822836 GCA_014332785.1 Antheraea mylitta
CATTGCACAGATCTGGCGGACGAGGGAATGCAGCGGATGTGTACCCAGTTTGTCTCCCTATAAGGAAGGAGCCCGGCGGCCACCTTCCACTGAACGGTTAGGGTGGCTATACAAGACGGCACAGAACGATCCTTTACAATCCCCAACAATACGGTCTGTCTGTACACCTTAAGGTTTTAGTCGATCAGAGTCGGACATAACCCGTCCTCTCCTGCAAGAGGGTAGCGTATCCTTAATGGACTACGTTAGTGAAAGTACGTTAGTACTATGTTAGTCAAGAGAGTGGCTGGCTGATAAGTGGATTTACCAAATATACCAACAGAGACTTGTCGTCCGATTTTCAACATAAACCCCTGATTGATTAGGTAAATATTTTAAGACGCTATAATTTCGTGCTTTAAGTTTTATCTTTCACTGGAGAATCAAGTTGGTTATAAATTTTTGAACTATATCAACGAACATGATAGGGTGAGGGCGAGTGCTGCAAATAAGCTATGATCACTTATATAACTCACACTAAAAGTAAGGTATATGTTGATGATCTTGATATTTGGTCTTCTTTCTTATATATAACTATTACTTAGCATTCTCATTCTATTTATTGTATCTATCTATATGTGCCGTTAAAGAATTTCAACAAACTCGTAAAATTGCTAAAAAAACAAAAGCAAGCAATTTTATAATAATCTTTGTGAATATCAGTATAGCATCGATACCTATTAACGGAATATGCATCCAATGCAAAAAGTAGCCTCAAATCGTTGTTGTTGCCTCAGATCCTGGTGTAGATAAGATTTCTAAAATTATCCAGTTAACCGCCGGCGAGGATAATGAGACGGTTGATTAAATTTTCACAAAAGATTTTGCTTATTTTTCGTGATTTAATTTGTTTTAATTTTTGTACAGAATGTGAAAATTGAGCAAGAAACACTTTTAATTAGGATTACATATATCTCTGTACACCTAAATGTTAATAATGCTTTTCGTGTTCAATAAGAGCTTATGAGATATAAATTAAATCATCAAGATATAATTAATAACTTTCATAATTCAGTGATATAGAATCCTTTTAAATACGGAACAGATATATCTGGATATCTGTTATGAAAAACATACTAAGTGTAATTATAAATGTATAAATGTCGGATAGCATTCTTCAAGTATATGGTTACTTAAATAAAAAAAGAGATATAAGTAACTGAATAATTCGTGACTGGTTTCTGTTGATGTTTCTGCGCTGGTCTTGTTAAAGTTACTTATTAGTGACTTGCGGTAGCGACTGTGGATGTTTAAACTAGGTTAAGTAATGACAGCAAAACTTTATACGCGAGATTTCTTTGAATATATATATTTTTTTAATATATTGTTTTCCTTCCTATAAAAGAATGTTTTGAGAAATGATTACATTGAAAGAAAATGATGTACTGCACTTACTAATTTCGAACACAGCCGTGAGAGAGATGAATTCGGTAAAAAATCGGAAAACTGACCTAACTATATATTTGGTTATTTAAAAAAAAAATGACATAACTGTGATTGGAATTAAGTATTGCCTTAGTTTCTGCATAATTTTCAGAGAAAGAATGATTATAAATAAAAGATAAATGGAAGTCCAACCACAACTATATGTATTGTAGTTAACATACATTACATGTCAATTCCTTCGTTCTTGCTATTACCTTATCACATTCACAAAATTGTCTTAGTGCTAATAACAAACTTCCATAAAATCTTGTCATCTACATTTGTGGGTGCAAACAAGACTCCAGGAAATATAACTTAATCTATTTAAGCTGCGATTAATTTTGTGATATCATTTAGTTGAGCGTTGTTCCGGCCACATTCCATCAACATCTTCAATCCATCCATACGTATTGCAATTAGCTGATACAGCGTTTTTTTTAAATACAAACTTGTTGAGAGACTAATATCCGAAACATTCTGTTTAAAGCACTCGTTTTGTACAATTTTATATGAGATGATTTAAATAAAATACATATAATCTTTCGGTCTTTCGTCGTAATATAATTATATTTAATACTCTCAAAGTAGTCTCTCTTACTAACTGGTCAGTGTATTCATTACTATTTCGTCGAATTTGTAATGGAATCTCTGGAATTTTAAACTCAATGATATCTCGATTTTTACGATGGTATTCCATGAAATCTTCAATGGCCACTTATATCCAAGGCACATCAATGAAATCCTCAGGAGTGTTTTCCCAAAAAGGTTGCTTTTTAAATATCTCGAAACACCGAGTAGACACTATGCATGTTGCCTATTTCATAAATTAAAAATAATATCAAAATGTTACCCATATAATGTTTTTAATCTCTAAAAGAAATCTCTGATCTAAATAATAAAGAAAACTTACTTATTTTTTCTGTCCGTACACAAACGTACTTCTGAAGTAAACGAGTGAGACAAAACTAGTCTCGGTCAAAGAACAATAGCCGCTCGGTTAACAAAGAACACCGAGCGAAAACTATATCAAAATGGGACTGGAACGTTCCCTCGGAAAGCGCTGAAAGATAGTAAGCACATTCAAGTTAAATGCGTTGAGTTTTTCTCGCATTTATTTATTGTTATAATAAAGTACAGTTTATATGTGACATCATTCTGTTGATATTAATTTGTTAGTGAACTTGTATGAGTGAAATATAGTATCTCTGATGATGGTGAAGAAAATACATGTGAGAAAATTTAAACCTGAAAAATATTCTTGTAATACAACTGTATGATGGAAGATATAGAGTTGCTAATTTTCAGTGCCTCAAATGGTTGATACATCCTTGGCTGGTGTGGTGATTTATGCCCATATCTTTCTACATGAAGAGTCCTATGGCTTTGCAGTGAATACCTTATAGGCTGATGACGATGATAGAGAAAACTGTATCAATATCTGTGGGATACATTAAAAGAAGTAAGAAAACAAAAACGCAAAACGGATAGTCACGATATTATATATTATTTATGGTTTACCTTCTGTTGAGTTGAGTAAAAGAAGTTAAAAGCGTAAAAAGTTACTTATAAACATTTCTGAATCTTGTAGTCCGGTGAAGCTGTAAAGACCTTGCCAGGTCAATAGCGTAGTCAGTTCGAGAAAAAAAAAAAAAAAAACATTTCTGAAGAAAATAACACTTTTAAGTATATTTTATAAAAGTAATTCTATAAGGACATTTCGTTTTGTGGACATTTAGTTGGCTGGTACGTACATTTGAAATACAGAAATATCTGTTGAAAATCTCTCAATAAGCGGGTGTATAGCGGAAGAAATTGGCCGCAGCATAGAAAACGCTATTTCCAAAACATAAAATAGTTTTATAGCTACTCAGATACGGTACCGGTGGGCGTCGCGTCGGTCGGAGGTACAGGCGGTCAGATATATTGCGTGTACAGTCGCCCGGTTAAATGTGAAATTAACATAGATTATGAAATTCTACAGAAGCTTATCCTTAAATATTCGAAAGGGTAACGGCGCGGTATTCCAAATTATTAGACTCATAATGTAAGTACACACGTTGAAGCATATGTAGAGGTGAGTTTCATTAATGCATACACATATAGTTAGCTTAGCTTGCATGAATAATTTAGATAAATACACAAGATTGCATGCAAGGCAGCAGCTCGAGTTATCGTACTTGCTTCGGCAGTACATATACTAAAATTGGAACGATACAGAGAAGATTAGCATGGCCCCTGCGCAAGGATGACACGCAAAATCGTGAAGCGTTCCATATTTTTAACACTACGGTCTGTTGGTACACCGTGGGTGCCCGTGTACCCGTGCGCCTTTGAGCTTGTTGCCCTATGGCTGAATGACTTAAGACTTCATCTGAAAAGTCAAATGAAGCTGTGCCTTTCGTTAGGCCAACAGGGAACAGATAAAAAAAAATTCTGTCTGCCTATAGGTGTGTTCTAAAATCGTTTGTTCTTTTGCCGAAATATAGATGTACCTATACTTTAACCAGATTTTAGGATTTTAATAACTTTGGATTATTTGTTGTTGTTGATTATAAGTTTAAAAGAAACCGTTATTAAAGAGTTTTAAATTTAAACAAAACCATTTATTTTTCAGAATTGCCTCTTATAACATAATTCAGCAATTACTTTGAGAGTTATGAACCAAAATGAGTTTAGATTTCAGCATAGCATTCAATTCTTATCTAACTAAGTAATTGTATAGTGAATTATCTATTTTTATCCAGCAAATTGTATATGAGAAGCAGTTATATATTAATGGTAACTAGAGATGATATTGTTATTATAATATGTACTTGAAATACTTCGTTATTTTATCATGGGAAAAGCTTTTAATATTATTCTTTTTAATAGAACTCACAATTAGATGTCGTTGCAGTGTGTCTATTTTCAATTTGTTCAACTAACGGCAATAATATTTGGTTTTATATATTGATGCTTGAATGCATGAAATATTTTTGTATCCATTTTGTAATAAATCAATTATTCTTTTACAACACATAGAACAGGTACGTGCAAAGCCACACGTGTTGTTAGTATATAGTACATTATAAGAAGTATTGTTTGTTAGAGGTAATCACAGAAAGTATTCATCCGATTTTGGATTACTTTCCACTAAAGTTTTCCTAAAATATTTTTTCTAAGTGACATAGATTATATTTTGTTTTTATTTAATTTTATATTATAATATTTGATAGTAATGTATCCATTTTAACTATTCTATAAATAATGTAGATTACTCTCGTAAAACAATAATATTAATCGAACGTTTAATTTACTATTTCAATACATAAAAAAAGTATAAAAGTATAAAAGAAGTTGAGGCAGTCCTTATGTCTGCCGGCAGAAAAAACATCTCAACGCCATAACCTTGTTCTTTTTTAAATTCTAAAATCAATTATAGTCTGAATTGCTTAAATTTCATGATTTGTTAATTGAAATTAATACCATTACTGTCACATCTGTCGGCATTTGAAACAATAATTCTATTTTTTTTATTAAGTTTATTTATTAATTAAACATATAATGGGCTATATAAACTCATTACAATATACTAATATTACATGTACAATGTACATAGATATACTACGCATCGCTGATCAGATGCAAGAGTAATAGATCACGAGTATGTCGAAATCATCGGTGACGTGAACCCATAAGCTCTATCCGTACCAAAAATCACTCAAGACGGCTAAAAAAGTGTTCACTTTATATATACATTTTATTAGAAAATTGAAAACTTGCGAATATATATAGGTACTTATTAAATATACGGTGAAATCTTTGAATGACAAGAAAACTAATTAAACAGATATTTGTGGGATACACAAATACGTTTTCCTCATATATGTAGTTAGAAAGAAAACATATACATTTGTTAAACTTCATGAAAAAGAAATTACTTTAAAGTCACGGAAACTTGTCACATCAAAGAAAAAGAAAAAAATAATAGTTTCTCTGTTTTTTTGAGCTACTTGTTTCAATATTTAAGGCAATTTATGATTTAAAACATAAATTGTTGACATCGATATTATTATCGATATTCGACTACTTTATTCTATAGAGATTAAAGGGTAGTTATAAAATTTAAAAAACCTTAAAATAGGTAAAGAGGGTTTAGAGATGATTATAAAATTAAAATGAAAAAAAAATCCACTATTAATCCAGATAGAAGTACAAAATTGCCTCCATAAGTAAAAGCAATTTTTTTTGTGTCTCCCAGAGACAACACAATCGTGTCAATGAATTAACGGCTCTGTATTTTACATCAATGCAGTCTGATGTTTACCAAGAGCAGTGGATACAGCTTGTACCGAACGGCGAGCGATGCCAAGTGCCAGCCCTTTGTTATAGTATCTTTTAGTCGCTGTTTGTGTGATGTTTATTGTTACTCCAACAGTAGGGTTGTTTCTGTTCGGTAAATAAACAGTGACCCTTGGCTATTCTCGTGATTATATATTGTTATTATTTTATACCGTGGATTTATTTAGCCTCTTGATTAGCGACACCCGTCATTTTATCGTGTGTATTATTTTTATGAATAGGTAGTTCTGATTGTTTAAGCTTGTCTTTGCCTATAGTACATTTTTAGGCGATTATGTTGTAATGTTTTAGCGTAAATAAGCCAAACTATATGCATTTATGTCTCAGTAAACGTTTGGTACGCTTTGTAGTTTAAGCAAATTGATATATTTTTATTTAATACTAGCTGATATCTAAGACTTTGTCTGCATTATCCCGCTCATGGATACCACATCTCTTGGCTCACATCCCCACGACAAGAAAACTGACATCGCTGAATGCGCAGATCTAATAACAATCGTAGTATCTAAAAAATTAATAAATTTAAATTGAATTATTAATATAGCATAATACTTTTTTTTAGGACTTAAGTGTCTAAAAGAAGAGTAAAAATATTATCAGTATCTATCCAACAGTTCTTGCGTGGTGCACCCACAAGGGCAGACCTCTATAATTTTAATTCAATATTTTTATAATATACATAAAATAGTTTTGTATCTTTTTTGTCGTTGTTTTGAATAGTTTTTTTTTCTCTGTTTAGTAGATATTCACGAGGTATAGTGTTAATAATAAAACAGAAATTAGAACGGTTTTTTCTTTCCTCTTATCAAATTCTTTATATATAAGTTTCTGTTCGTCGTACATCAAGATTCTTACCTCTTCTATTCTAGAAATAAACAACTTTAATTAATTTAAGGCTCAGTAGTTCATATATTATTACAAATAAAAATAAATTATATTTGTCCTAATCCAAATAAATCATCGATTGTTTACGTTCGTACTGTAAATCAAACATAAGCGTTAATCTTACGTAAACGATCGGCAATTAATTTTTCTTTATTGAGATACTTATACTGTATACTATGTACAGTATTTTTACTGATAGAAGTTAAATATACTTTGAGACATTAAAAATTATCTGTATAGATAATAAAATATGTACATGGTAAAAAGTATAGGTAACTCAATATATGGAAATGGATTGCCGAATATATTTTAGTTAATTTCAGAACGGCTGTACCTATTTCAGTAATTATTCTTGTGTTTGCAATTCTCAAGAGAAGGTTTTTATGAAAGAAAAGGTTTAGAAACACCGTATAGAAAAGTTGAAAATTAAGGTTAAAATTTCCATATAAAAAAGTGAACGAGGAAGTTTAATCAAATGACAGCACAGAGGTATTCAAGAATATTGATAGGTTGACATTGCGTTGTTCAGTTTTAGCAAATTTTCAGTATTAGCGGACATATCTATTTTTTAAACTGGTTGTCTATAAATTGGTTTATGGGCGGTAATTTTACGTGATAACGTCATAAGGAAACTGATGAAAAATTGCATACTTTTATGAGTTGAATTGCATTTTTCTATATACCTAGACAGATGCCTAGAATTTGGGGCTTCGCGAATAATTAAAGACTAAGTTTCAAGTATTAGATATTTAAACTGTGTCCACCCAATATATTCTCGAAAATTTGATATACGTCCGCAAAAACTTAGATAATCTGGATTTAGTAAAAGACGACGTAATATAAAATACTAGAAATAATAACAAACTGGTCACTCCATGTTTTAGGCTGACTAAGACCAGTAATAGTTTTTTAGGTACCTAATAGTGTTAGATTTTATAACAAAATCCAAAACACATTACCAAATTGCCAGATAATAAGTTCAAGTGTTATGTCAAGCGAGTCTTAATTCATAAAAGCTATTCATTCATAAGGGTCGATCAATATGTGAATGATGGCGACGTTTGGAAGTGAGGCCTCTCTGTGCATCCACCAAAAACTAATGTAATGTTTACTATCTTATAATTATATTAAAAAAAATGTATTATGAAAAGATAAACCAGATCGAGTTTCTTGCCGGTTCTTGTCGATGACTGGGTTGTATTCCGAACAGGCGGTAGTTTTGACGCTCACATGTGCCTTTTCAGGGCCTAAATTGAATACTCTTTATTAAATATCTTTATTTTGATTTTGATGTGTAACAAGCCGAATGTTTAGGCTGATCGCGCCTCTCTATCGCTTATTCCGCTCTCTCGGCTCAGGCGGAACGTGACAATGACTCATGCTTTTCGTGCGTACAGCCGGCGTTCATCGATTTATAAGAAGTTATCACATTAAAACATGGCAAATAATACATAACGACGAAAACTCCAAAAGTTTCTTTATGCTGTAATAAACACGAGTGATTTCCCTATTTCATAATTTCCTTCCAGTTTGTTAAATCTATTAATAAAATATTGAAGAAATATCGCTAATATTTGTTAAAATATATAAAAATATTAGCTTCAAAACTATCGTAACATCCGACAGATGTTACCCTACATAAATAAGAAATACGCCCACGTTTTTTATTTTATATCAATTTGTGTCATCGACTGGGCATCAAGAGTATTTTCCTGGCCTATAAATCTAGTATATTGCGGGTATTAAAATGAAGCGGGCCTGTCCCTTATGTGACAACATTTTAACTTTGTTGTAACATTTTTGTGAAGTATCCTTCTTATATCTCATATTAGGTGACGCTGCTGAATCATAACTGTATTTCTATGTGCATGTTTAGTTAATTACTATTTAGAACAAATTATGCGTTAAAACTAATTAAACCCAATGTAAAATAACTACAAGTTAATTCCGTGACTAGTTAGTGTTTTGAATGAATAAATTGTACTTTTTAGATTTTTGTTTTTAAAAAAATGTTTCAGGTGTCCACCAATGAGTAACAAAATATATTTTATTCAATTTTAGAAATGTCTGTCTGTCTGTTTGTATGAACACGAATTACTGCTACAATACTGTATTTATGGTAAAACCTCTTCAAGAACATCATAAAGCATATCTTCGAGTAACATTTCATCTTTATTTCATTAGAATCAGTTCGGTCTATTAAAAGTTATTGTACTTTTAATGATGACGTGACTTAAGTACGAGAGGTAAGTAGAAAAATAAAAAAAATATTTAACACATTCAAATGTCATTATTAATTGCTGCATTTTTCTACATTTTCTACACGCGGATGAGATCGCGGGCACAGCTAGTGTATGATAAAATTATTAAATAATAAAAATGTTCCATAAATATATATCTCATATATTCATTTCTTTTTTTTATTGAAGCACGACAAAGTGACTGCATTATGCTTGATGTTAAGCATAGTATAATCCAAAAACATCGGCAACCACCGATAGACAGATTATCTATCTTCGGTCGCCGCTGTCATGCCGGCCATAATGACGAAAGTCACCCACTACTGGATATGCACAGGCCGATCCCGAAACGCGACACGCAAAAGCGAGTCACTATGACGGGCTTTTTCGCCATATACATGGTGGTTGCGACCCAGTCGGGCTGTAAAACCCAACCACCCCGCTATCGCCATTGCCTCGTTTGTTACTCAGCAGGGTGCACCACGTGCAGGTGAGGTTGGCTTGGGTGTCTCAAGTCTTAAGATGTTACTCGACACCCCTTACAGCCCAAACTTTACTTTTCTTACTTAAACTTTATAATTACGTTGCTTTATAACAGTTGCTATATGTAGTGTTCGTAGAGATACATATATAAAAAAACGTCCGTAAACTTAGTGTTAAACGTTAGTGGTATTCGCCACGAATTACGTACCGTACCGGATGTTCCGTATTATAAAAAGCGACTGCGAGATATTTTTAGCAAATCTCCTGATAAAAAACTAGTCCCCCGCTCGGCAGCGTCTCAAGCCTAGGTCTGTTCCCTCGGTGTAGAGCCCTTGAGTGCGCTGCTCACGCGATACAGTGACAAAAAATCTTACAACGCTGCTACAACATTACACATATCACCTCCACACGTGCATGCACACACGCTTATACATGAAAGTGGAAGGGTTTTATTTGTTTCTTCTCTTATCGAATTGAAATAGTTTAGAAAATTATCGGAAACAAAATATATATAAAAGTTGTTGAGGTATGTATGTATGTTTGGTACACATATATCTTCCAACAACTTATATAATTATGAATATGTAGCTTAGCCCAGTTAGGTAGCGAATTGCATGAGCTAAGCAACAGCCCAAGCCGAACTGTGCCGTGCACCCTTGAGCTAGTTGCCTAAATAAAGTCGGCTGAGTGCCTTAAGCGCTCGCCATAGTAGTCTGGTGAAGCTGTTGAAACCGATAGTAAGATCTCTGAGCATCAGGGGCTATCAGGGCGAACAAATACCCTCATACACTCCCGATAATCTCTTCCTGGTACACACATAGGGGGAGAAGAAAGCCCTGATAAAAAAGGGCTACGGGGTAGGGAAGGATCGCGCTTTCTGACAGTCATTCCAGGGACTGACCTTCAAATTGGTGGTGATCTTGCAAACAAAGAACAGAAGGGTCAAATCCACGATAGCGTTTCACATGCTATAGTGGCAATATCTAGGCACACCGACACCTGAGTCTACTATACCGACGTGACTGACGACGCGATAAGTAGGTTCATTCTTCGGGCCATGGACGCTCCGGTACGGGACATTGTGGATTACAACCTAAAAATGGCCATAAAGAATGGAAATGCAAATGCTATAAAAAATAAACTTCATTTAACCAAAAATAGTTAATAATAATTGAACAGTTAATGTTTAATAAATTACTACGATTTTTACGTATACAAAATACTACATGTAAGCAAAAAAAAAGGTGCGGTCCAAGAGTCTGTAGAATAGAACAAAAAAAAAACCTTGCTAGGTTAACAGCGTAGTCATGTATATAGCGAAAAAGTCCGTAATAGTGATTCGCTTCTACGGGTCGCGTTTCAGAATCAGCCTGTGCATATCCAGCTTATTACAGGCCGGCATGATAGTGGCGACCGGCGATGGATAGTGTGTCAATCGGTGGTCGCTATTATTTTTGGATTGTACTGTGCTTACCATCAGGCATAGTGCAGTCACTTTGCCGTGCAACAATAAAAGGTCAGTTCGAGAAAAAACCTAGTGTTAAAAAAATTCATGCACAACGGTTAAGAAGTCTTCGAGTGACAGGCACACCGACAGACAAACAGACAGAGAGATAATATAGTAAGTAAATATTGTTACAGTTAGCTTTACTTGTTTTATTAAAGTTTATACGTTCTTAATTCAACAGTCGTTGTGGTATATTCATTTCACCAGTGAGATATCAACCCGATGTCCAGACCAATTAATTTTTGAAAATTCGCGTACATTTACTAATTTAAATTGGTAACACTATGAGCTGACGCTGAAAGAAAACAACGTGAGGAAACCTGAACTTGAGAAATGTTCTTTAAATACTATACTGTTTGTGAGAAAAAATAGAGCAGTGGATTTTTCGGAGTTTGAAATAGCCAATACGTTGTCGGATGGCGTAGTGATTATGACCATATTACTTCGAGAAGGCTTATGGTCCCACAATGAGTCTCTTAGAGGTTGATGATGGTGACTTTATTGATTAGAAATAATCCTATTACGACCAAATTATCCAGACCATATTTAAATGCATTCATATTTGGTATAAAATCTTTAAAAAATAAATTGTAATAAAATATCCGAACAAAGCAAGTATCTCTTAGTCTCTCGTATTGACTTTACAACTAGAAACAAAGATGTAGTGAATACAAATAAAACACGAAATATGGAAAGTACATAATGTATCGGGGAGCACAAATAATAAACTGTACCAAATCGAGTGGCCTGAGTTATGTGGAAACTTGTCCGATACAGAGCGGGTTCGTATTCGAATACAGCGATTTAAAGATAATAGAATAGTTAACAAGAAGTTGTGCGTAGTCGTTTCATTCCAGAATTTATACTATATTTAACAAAGTGGTATATAAGCCTAACTAATATTATAAATGCAAATGTGTCTATTTTATACATTATATGTTTGTACATTTGATCTCAATCTCAATCGTAGAGGAGACTGGCTCTCTGTTGGTGCCGGAACACACTAATAGGTGCTTGATGACAGGTTTACAACTTCATGGTGGTAGCTAGCCTAGGAGGATTTAGATAAATCCCTACCACCATATTATGATCTCATCAACGATGTTTTCCTTTACTGGAAGTTCAGTGCAATTAATCATCAGCTCTTGCCTGCGGTATCACTCGTTTTAACACAGATTTGATCTAACCCTCTGAACGAAAATTTACCCGATGTCCTTTTCTATACCGTTGACAATGTGTATGCAAAATATTATAATGATAGA
Organism: Antheraea mylitta; assembly: GCA_014332785.1. Classification (NCBI taxonomy): domain Eukaryota; kingdom Metazoa; phylum Arthropoda; class Insecta; order Lepidoptera; family Saturniidae; genus Antheraea; species Antheraea mylitta. The sequence continues at coordinate 5,734,020 of JACEII010000035.1, forward strand.
CTGAGTAGTTTAATATGAACGTAACAAACAAACATTCACATTTAAGTTTAGAATAAGGATTAATTTCACGATGCTTTAACAGATAATTGATTTATTAGTTGATTAGAAATTGATTTATGTTTAATAAATCATTAGTTATGTATAGAAAATATTGTGGGCCCGGCGGAAGTTGTCCTACCCCGATAATAAAAAAAAACCTTGATAAATTATATACCTACACCTTCCTCATGAATTACTTTATCTACTAGTGATAACCGCATAAAAGTCGGTTCAGTAGTTTTTAAGTTTACAACGAACAGACAGACAGACAGACGCGGCAGAAGACTTTGTTTTATAATATGTAGTGAAAATTGATTAGAAAAGTTTTTATCATAAAAATACTTACAGCACTCAAAACCGACGTGAATGCATTTTATAGATACAACTGACTTTAAGTAACGGATAGACTGATCTAAGAGTAATTTACATGAATATGATTTATATTCGCTGTATTCTATCATTTCCACGGCAGGGATATGGAATGACGACACATCGATAGACAGATAACGTTCAAAAGAAATGCTTAATATTTACTCAAAATAACAAGAAAACTAAATCTATCTCAGTAATAAGTAAGCTAGTATAGTGTCATATCCATACAGTCTATATCTACGCGCGGTACATTCGCTGTCATAAATAATAAGTGAGAGACCGGAGGCGCCGCGGATCCGTACAAAAAAGTAACAAACAGATCTCTTAAATAAAGAAAACACGGGCATATGTTACCATCTGTCGGTCGGCCACTCTCGGTACAGTCGCAAGGAACGCTCCGTGCGGATAAATAAATATCCGCCTGTAACATATCCGCTCTCGGTAAATGAAAGCTATTTTCGTAATTGTCATGCTCGATTTATACTTTCAATTGCATTTATTACCTTGAAATGTGGATATCTATACAATAATAGACAAAGAAAATACAGCTCAGTACCTTTTTAAATGGTTTTCTTTATTCTTTTTTTATTATTTAGAAACTATCGATGAAGCTTTTGTATTATTATTTAAAAAAATTAAATAAGCGCATATTTTAAGTTCGTTGACCGAGAATCACAAAATTGTCTCAATTAAATTAAATTGATAAAATTGTTTTCTGTGAAATTTACCAACAGATAACAAGTTTTAGGGGCAAGTTTTAGTTTGCATCGGAAGAGTCAACATCAGTCTGAATATACTCCGTGAAAGATCAAAACACGTGTAATGATTTGTGGTCATATTCCATGTTACTCTGCAATATACTTTTTTATATTTCATAATTACGTACCGACTGTGTCAACTGAGGTCGGGTTCAATCGTCAATCAAGGCACAATTTTAATTATTATTATTTTTTGTTTTAGTTAATATTATTACGCTCTGTCTATTACTAATCTTAGATTGAACTCTTTCAAGCATACTTCGCGCAAATAAATTCATTTTTTTTTCTTAGAGTGAACCGTGGTAAATCACAAAACTCTAACCTATATAACTCCTTCATTATCTTCGTACTTCGAGAATCGTTACGGACACATTCTATTAAAATATAATAAAAAAACTTTTTGGCTTAACATTTACTATCTTCGCTTCTATCAAAAATGCTTTTCATTTTTTTTTATTTTAGCACGGCTAAATGACTGCACTATGCCTGATGGTAAGCACAGTACAATCCAAAAATAATAGCGACCACCGATTTACACACTATCCATCGCCGGTCGCCACTATCATGCCGGTCTGCAAAAAGCTGGATATGCACAGGCTGATCCCGAAACGCGACGCGCAGAAGCAAATCACTATTACGGGCTTTTTCGCCATATGCATGGTGGCGACCCAGTCAGGCTGTAAAACCCTACCACCCCGCTTTCGCCATTGCTTCGCTCGTTATTCAGCAGGGTGCACCACGAGCAGGTGAGGTAGGCTTGGTTGTCTCAAGTCTTATGATGTTATTTGACACCCCTTACACCCGAAAATCACCACGAGAATAGTATTTATTGTATTTATCAAGATTATCCCAGTCTTAAATAAGGCAGATAGCTCTGAATTACTAGATAGATATTGGTAAATCTTGAATCTTTATGCATCGAAGGCTATAGATTTTATATCACTGTCTTTAGTTTCTCTTTATTCAGCACGATCCCGCTGAGCTATAATGGAGTTGCAAACCTTTTCAGCGCTCGTAAATTAAAGTAACCACTTTACGATATCGAAGATGTAGTTTTAAACTGGTGAATATTTTGCAGAAAAATATAGTTGTCTCTCTTACACTCAGGCCGATCAATAATTGGAAGGTCCTTATCACTATTGTCTCGATCTTAGAACTTTTCAAGTGTCAACGTCGTCAACTATGGTCTTCGGATTACTAAATAGTAGGTAGCGATGTTGTTTTTTGAAGTCCGAGCTTTTATTTTCGCTCGGGGTACTACCATCCTCTCATAGAAAACGAACGCGAAGTAACAATGCTTGCGTTGTTTCGTTTCGTTCGGTCAGTGAGAGCGCCGGAGGCACACCTTCCTCCCTCTTCATCCTTCCCCCTACCCCCAAACACAGGCTGGCAACGCACTTGCAAGTCTCCTGGTGTTGATAGAATCTATGGATGGCGGCGATCACTTAACACCAGGTGACTCGCATGTTCGTTTGCCTCCTATGACATAAAAAAGCGCACAACGTGGTACTTTTTACAGGACATTTGATTTCGCGTCATCACATGCTAGCAAGTCATGACCGCATTGCGCTTGCGTCATAATAGCGACGCGTAGCATAGCAGGCCTGTGTAAATCTAATATTGATATAGTGTGTTGTGATTCTGTAACCCATTAAATATTTGATTAAAGAATAAACCTTATAATAATGTATACAACTATTGTTTGAAAACCAGACTGACGGTCATAATGTTAGTATATAAATCATGAAGATTAAATATTTTTGTTTACGGAAATTTTGTCGACCGATACCTTTTCGACCAACACGACCACAATGAACGAAACGACAAAGACAACGACTTAGACAACGAACAGATAAGAGGACAATTGTATATTTGGGGGCACCTGGCTAATTAAATAATATCCGATCGACAGCTGTATGTCGTTAAAAGACAGCGACCTTATGAAAGCGCGAGCTAACTGTACTGTGGCGCCATCTCTTAACGACAAAATAAAATATATTGACCAATTATCTTGAACAATTTTAATTCGCATTAATCTTAATTTAAAAATTCAAAAGAGATCACAGTTATTCATTGTTTTGCGTTTTCACTTCAACCAGCAGTCTCGACTTTCTTTTGGCAAAATTAAGTAGTTGAACATTGACGAAGCGATGATTGTTCTGTTGATGTCTTATTCGGACACCGCGTCGATGGACGTAGGTTCGAATCCTTGGAACTCAATCAGAGATTTCTGTGAAGAAATATATCATGATGAAACCATAACATGGTGGTTTGGAGATTTTTCTAAGTCCGTTTCGCTAGCTACCACCCTCAAGTTGAAAATCTATCGCCAAAAACCTATTAGTGCGTTCTGGAAGCTGTACTTGAGAGTCAGACTCTGACTATATTTAACGCATAACTGACAAATCTTGGTGACTTTTCTGTTATGCCCACGCAACGCAACAAGGGAGTTAGTGATTGAATTGTATCAAATTGCGATCACCCTTCTCTCCCTTTATATTGCCTATTCCAAATGTTCTGTGCAAAACCACAAAAATTTAAGAAAAAAATAAGATATCAGATGTAGTGTTAAAAAATTGCGCAAGTAAGCTCAACTACTGGCTGACTTATATTAGGAAATGAAACAGACTGATAATTTTGAATGTTCGACAGTTTTCATAGGACCCTAAGGAAAACCAAAAATATTTAGTTTACTGAACTTTGTAACTGACAGTTTCTGAGCTGATAGTTAAATTCATGATTTTTCTATTGTTAGAACCATTTATAATCAATCATAATTAGTTGAATAGTTTAGATACAAAGAGACCCACATTAATTGCGTCATCCGATCACCGTGTCGGCGTCTACAACTACCCGCACTAGTTGCGTCACCCAGTCACGCCTCTTTTCCTACTACTCGACTTCATTATAAAAGGAACGGAGCGACCGGCGTTAAGCTCTCCGTCGTCACGTGCGCGAAGACGTCTCACCAGAGCTCCGCGACACCGCTTGTCCTGCGCGACGATGCGCCGCACCAGAACTACCTCTTCCCGACTGGCGACGGTAACGGGGAGAAACAAAAAAGGTCCTTTTCAGGGCCAAACCAACGCCTCTACGTCATCAAGACGTATGACCACCAGCCTGCCCACGGAACCTGCCGATTCACGCACTACGACCACCGTTTCTCACACCAGACTCCGCACTGCCACCGCCGCGCAACGCCACAACAGCAGTCGCCTACGCCACCTCCGTAGCCATCTGTGATGCCTTCGGCGCCGCCAGGCGAATTGTCCCTGCAGACAGAGGCATACGAGAGTGACTTGCTCACTCTCGCCGAGTTGATTACAACCGGGGTCCTGACTGTAGGCATGACGCGCTGGATGGCTCTGTACCTGCACCTCCAGGAGGCCGCAATGAGCGGCGAAGAAACCGCCACCGCGGACGCAGCCGCGCTCGCTAGCGCCGCTCGCGGCTCACTCTCGATTCCCCTGATTCCCGAGAGTCAGGCCAACCCGCTCGGTCGAGCACCGCGCCTTAAGCGCAGCGATCTCGACGCAGGGCCCGTCGCGTATCCCGACGAGATCGCCATACACGTATCGCCTGAAGCCCGGTCACCAGACCCGAAAAAGTCGTGAACGGTTGAGCCTCCGCAAATGCTCCCGCCCCGCGCAGAACACTCAGCGGCGCAGGCGAACATAGCGCTTGCGCAAGCTCCGCCGCGAAAGGCCGCCCGGGTGCAGCCCCGGGCACGATCGATTCACCCACGCGTTCGTCGCGTCGACGAGAAGAGTCGCCAGAAGAGTTAAAGGCTATACCCGCTGAGAGCCGGATGGCGCCACCAGCGCAAAAACTGAGACTACCTATGGAACCCCAATCCGAATTAACGGCTATACCCGCCGAGAGCCCCGTGGCGCCACTGTCGCCTGCACCAGCGCCGTCAGAGAAAACCTACGCCGCGGCAGTGGTGTCACCGCCTACAATGAAAACACAATTGGGAACGAACGACACCGATCCGAGCCAAGCCAGCCGGCGACGCTGGCCGCCGATCGTCGCAGAGGGCCCGGTCAATTGGCCGGAATTCCTCGGAAGACTGGCAGACAAGCTGGGACGTGGGCCGAACGTCTTCGCCTACGGAAACTGAGTACGCTTCCTCCCAGTTGATTTAGAAGAGTACGCCACCACATACGAATACCTAAGTCAAACGGCGGGCTTGAGCTGATTCGCCTACTCACTGCCCACAGAGAGAAGCCTGAAGGTCGCAATTCGCGGCCTACTAATCAGGACTGACCCAGAGATGATTACCGAGGCCCTTCGCGAGAAGGGCTTCGATCCGGAATTCGCCTGCCTAATAAAAGGAAGAGGAGGAAGAACAGGGTGCGTCTTCCACGTCCCCTTAAGAAGATCTCCTGGCCTCATACCGGTCATATATGACGTGAGCGAGCTCCTTTATATGAAGGTTTCTATTGAAGCTTGGCGGGGGAAGAGGGGGCCGGCACAGTGTCATCGATGCCAGCAGTTCTGGCACTCCTCCTACAACTGCCATTGACAGATAGCCTGCGTAAGATGCGGTGGACCGCACTTTGCGAAAGATTGTGACTGCGCTAACTGCGACAGGCCGCATACAGTAAATGACACCAGCAACTGCCCCGTATTCCGCCGGGAAATGCGCAACCGCCGTGCGGGTACCGTGATCCGGTCTGGTGACGCCGGACACAAGGAGGAACGCTGAGCAGCAGCGACACAGATGCTCGAAGAGTCGGCGGGCGCGAGCCTTATAGCCCCCGCCAACAATCCCATCCAGAGAGGCCATCATAAAAAACAATATCGCCCTAAGACGATCCGCGAAGGATCAGAAGCTTCCCAGCAGCCGATCTAGACAGAGAGGTCCACTCAGATCGTCCGCAACGCCTTCTTAAAGACCTTGGCTGAAGCAGACACCTTAGAAGTCGTCGAAAGATGCCTAAGAGCCCTGCAAGCCCAACAAAAAGTGGAGAGCCGGGAAGCTCAGAGGACAGCTCAGACACAAGAAAAGAGGAGCCATTAAGTCGCCAGCCCTTCAAGATGAAGCCCTAAAGCCCACTCAACAGTGGGCTAGTCCAGAAAGACGCTCCCGTCATTACGGGAGCCGTATGAGACCACGGCCAGAGGGGTTACTCTGATGCTGTCTCACCGCACCCCCCCCCCCCCCGGGGGGGGGGGGGGCGAGGGAGCGAGATGAACCCACGGCGGCGTTAAGTTGGTCTTGGCTCTGACGACACACGGTACATACGTACGTTGCAAGTCGTTTAACCTAGACTCTGAATAATTAATTTGTGCAAACGAATTAGTTATTTTATATTGAGATATCACGATATTATTATAATGGGGTGATAGTCTGGATTAATAGTAAATAATGATTATTTTATGGGTTGATTATTTCGATATTATTATAGTGGATGGATTAGTGAGTTAAATATTTGTGGGTTAAAGTTTTGTAAAAATATGTGAAAAAATAAACCAGATCGAGTTTCTTGCCGGTTCTTCTCGATGACTGGGTAGTTTCCGAAGCGGTGGTAGTTGGCTTTTATAAATTGAAAGCTATTTGATTTTGAATTAGTTAATTATTACATTATTATTATAGTGGGTGGTTTAATGGGTTAATTATGACGATAATATTATAGTGGGTTGTTCAGTGAGGATATTATTATTGTTTTTCTGCCGGCCTCGCCGACATATATTATCACCTTCTTACTCTTATCCCACCTAAGTAGAGTCGGCATAACATATATTTATTTTCCACTCTCGCTTATCAAATGTCATCGCAGTATTCACACCTTTTACACACAAACCATCCATACGTTTTTCATCTAACTCAAAACTTTTTTAGTTATATGGTTTTCATCTCTCCATTACAAAATAGTGACAACCGATAGATAATATCATTATTTTAAAACTTGTCCATTCTAATTAATTATCGATCTTTAATTGATTATATGTATCAGAAAAAATCCATTACATGACTTTAACGTGTTTTGAAAGCGACTTCTTAGTACCCCAGGGGTTTTCAAGCCTGTCAAGCGTGGCACGAGATTTACAAACTTTCACTTTATACTATCAAAAAATTTGCACGTAAATGACGCATTTGTTAAAAAGATTAAGAACCGCAGAGCTACTTAACTAGACACTTGGCTTACACTATTTGCCCATTAAAATAATGATGTCATCTATCGGTTGTCACTATTTTGCAATGTTACTATGTTTACTGAATAAGTTAGAAAAGAGAAAATCGTAATTGCGATCTTTAAATATCTCATAGATTTGACTATAAAAATATATGCAACAGGAAATCAATTTCTTTATAATGTAAATTTACTACCGGATAATATCCAATAAGTCAAAATATACCAACTACACAAAATCTAATTTATCCGTCGCATTACGCAAGTACCCACAATCTTATGTATGTCAAAACATTAAATGAAATTGTATTGATACAATAAACTACATCCAATTGCCGTTAATTATATATTTTTATTAAAACAAATACACAATTTTCAATCATCGTACAACTTAATTAAAGCTTAAATTCGATTGTATTACAAAATTAGTGAGTGGAATGTTTACAAGAAACACAAATCAAAAAGCAATAAACAGTATTTTAGAAGCCCTATTTGAGATTTGTTTCCATCAATAAATGTTTGAACGACCGTTAAGAGCAGTTGTTCCGTGCACGTTTCACTGCTTTCTTTTAGTTATTTTAGGCGTTTGTTAGTATTAGAATGTTACAGACCTTATTCCTTTCTACCTGTTTTTATTTCCACAGGAAAGGGGTTACGATTTGAGAACTTTCGTAGTTAGTTAATCTTAGCATACAGTCAGTATTCTGCTTTTATCAAGAGCTCATAGGAGACTTTTGGTTGAATTTTAGGCAAAGCATTTTGTTCTATCATTCTTTAGTTTGACAAAGCTTTTTAACGTTTGACCACAATATCGTCTAAGGCTAAATGACTCTGAGGTCTAAGATGGTAAGCGCGCTGAATGTAGAGAATCTAGAGCACTGTTTATCAACGTGGGGCCCACGCCCCACAGGGGGACAATTTAAAAATGAACTCGACACGGCTTTAACCCTTTCGCTTTCGGTTATTTAAATGCAATGCTTGATATCTGTGACAAATTTAACAAAATAGGCAGATTTAAAAAAAATGCTGTAAATAATTATTAGGTATAATTTCGTTTAATGTTACCTAAAAATTTAAACTGGGTAATTAGAGTTTTCAAGTTTTTCATTATATATTTTGAAATTCTTACTTTCGATGTCTCGATAGCAAGTTCATAGTGATTTCTTCCTAAAACTTATCATTTGTATTTCTTAAAGGAATAAAAAACTTTTTAATGGTTGAGAATTATGTATGTGGGGGGCATAAAAATTTTAGAAATGTTACGGTGGGGCATGGCCTAAAAAGTTTGGGAAACACTGGCCTAGAGAGTCCCTTCGTATTTCAAATGCAGCTGTTGGAACAAATGATTGGTGACAGATTTACAACTTGAGGCGGCTTATAGCCTCCTGTGAATGGATGCTCACCTTCTTCAGCGACACGAACTCTAGAGAGGTCAATATAGTCGTTGAGTAGACGAAGGAAAGTGATTCGTTCGCCTCTTATGTTCGTCCTTAAACCAGACCAACGGGAGGTAATGGGCCGGGGAATCTGTCTCTCCATTGTACTGGTTTGACCACCTGGAAGACAGTCTATGTGTGTTAGGTTGTCCTCTTCAGTGGGAGGCTGAGGATCACTATGGGCCAGCCGTTGGTATGACATGCGGTCTACTTCGACATTGCTTATTCCCCATCATGGCGGTACCCGCTCATGGGGTTTAGTCCGTGAGAATCGGACATAACCAACTCTCTCCCCCGGGAGGGTGGTGAATGGTGGTTAGGGATTTTCCTATGTACAAAAAATGGTAACTAGCTATCTTTGCTAATTTGGTTTACAAACTTACAAAGGCATATTTGTATCCTACCATACCATTTATAAGCAATAGGATCAACATAACCCTTCAAATGGAAAGTTTTTAACAAGTTCGTTATGTCATCAACGAAGAAGAAAATATTCAGCCGGTTCACGGAAATTATTACCGAGTTCAAATTGGTTGGAAGACGCGTGATTGTCACGATGATAGATTTTATAACTTAAATATAACTTCTCATCGGTTTTCAATTCTATTGAACTAATCGTTCAGGATTTACTTAAGACAATTTGGATTCAACATTAATAATTTTACTGTTACCTTGTTGCTTGTTGGGCTATTATGGATCTTAGTATGATAATAGATATTTAAAGGTATCTTTGATTTTAATTAATATATTGCTCATATTAGCAAATAAAATAAATGCATCAAATATACAATAAGCTAATGAAGAGATGAAATAAAATTAACGGATTGAAAACAATGAAATATAAATCTGAATATCAATAATTATTGTAAAACAAAGTCAATATTTGCGTCTGCTGTGTGTTCCCTTAATTTTTCTAAAGTACCATATATAATTTATATGTACAGTCTAAACTATTTATAGCACTGTAAAAATTAGTGCAATTTCATTGGTTTACCACAAATCCATCTAAATGTTCTCTTACCTCCATGCAACGAAAACTCATTATAAGGAAAAAAAAATCTCATTCCCTTGAAATTCGTTATAAAGAGTCTATACTGTATATTATATTTGTAAAAAGTAGAGAAAATATTCTATTTTAATAAATTGAATGGGATATTTAGACCAGTTTTTATCAATGCAAAGCTAGCTACATTTTGTGAGTTACATAAGACAATGTCCATAAGAATTACACATATTACAAAATTATACCACATCATTCCCATTTATATCCTAGAAGATACTGCAGATTTAAAATTTCTCGCAAAAAAAATCTCTGCGTTAATAAAATTAACAACTGATTCTATAACTATAACAAACAATATCAAAGCGGTAAAATATGGATCCATATCGTCTAGTTATTATCCATATTATTTGTTGTTCATAACAATACACTTACAATTGCACAATGAACAAAGTATGTACATCATATCTGTGTGGAGTAATTGCACCGTGTTTGTCAAAATTGTATTGCGTTGTCGCTGCCGCTGGGCTCATGAGAATAGTAGGTGGAGCGTAGATGTGAGTGGCACAGAACCTACCCAGGGGATACTAGGAAGTCATCATATGTTTGAGTGGTTCGCTGAACTGTTTGGTTTGAGAATTTAAAACGGTTGGTGTAGACGCAATTGGGTTCTAGGTTCTCTTAACATTTTGCAAGTTTCTAAATACAATTGGTACCGATTGTAACCGATTTCACGCAGATGAAGTTGCTTGAGTCAGCTCATTGTTGTGTATAATATTGCACTTACAACTGCGTAATAAACAAGATATTTACATCATATTCGCCTGGAGTAACCATACCGTGTTTGATAAAATTGTAAACATTTTTCTAGAAATCTAGAACATTCTATAAATTATATGCATACATAAAATAAGTCTGAAGGGCAATTTATATGCCCAGTTTCATTCTAATGTTGGCAATAAATAGTCTGAAATGTTTTACTTTAGTGGAACTAGATAGCGAAGGAAATTTAGTTTTTGAAAGGATCAAATTTATTTAAGGATTCACTCAAGAATTTCAGTAGTTGTGCTAGGAGATCTTGTTAAGACCTGACTCTTGTCGAATTTGTATAAGTAAATAAAGTGTCCTAGTGACAGCAATCCTATATACCTTTGAAACTCAATTACAAATGTTAGTAGTTCTAAAGAGGAATTAGGGAATTCGACACATGTATACAACAACAATAAATGTACACACATTTTTCCATGTGTGATTTAAGTAAATATTAAAGTTTAAGACATTAAATTTATTACGAAAAGGCACATATTTTAGATTTTCATGAAAAAACTCTGCATATTTTAACTATTCTAAAACGTATTGAATATTTTGATAATAAATAAATACATACCAATGTATTTGTTTGCTGCTACAGATCTTAACATTTTCTGGCACATATAATCCCTGATACATTTTTGATCTGTTTCTTTCTTAACCCAATAATTAATAAGTAGTATATGCACAGTAGTTTAATACACTTTACCCTTGACTTTCAAGTGTATTCGGAGGGTTTGAAGCTACCTCAGGTTCCTTTCGCCATTTCATCCACTCTGGATTTATTATATTCCTCACTTCCTTGTCTATGTCATCGTCGTTTTCCCAGTCATTCCTCACGGAGTCCTGTGTTCGCGACTAAAATTGTTTGCAGCTAAGCTACCCATATTCTCTTAGTTTAAATTCTGTGGACCCCTTTTCTGTCTTTTCTTTTTACCAAACTATCGCCTTGATTTTCCCACTCCCCGAAAATTGTCATATTTATTTATTTCATTTGTTATCTTAGTTATAGGATAGCTTAAATTTTTTTAAGTTAAATAAACAATTTCACTACAGTCCGGTGGTTTTACTTGCTCCAGATTTACAGTGTCATCCAATGAACCGGTGTACTGAAAAATGGACTGATCTTCTATTACAACTTTCATTTCGAATATGGAATATTAGTTAAAAAGAAAATCTTCATAATCCGGATAATACTATACGGTACAATAATAAGACGTAACTTTGTGACCACAAACCGCTGTTATATCCATAAATATAAATTCGACGAGCGGTATTAACTTGAAGAAATAAAACCAAGACAAGGTTACAGCACTGAAGCGACACACAAAAAACAAAACTCACAAAACACAAAAAAATAAGATAACACCAAGTCGTAAACAAACAAGGTAATTACCTATAAAGTCCACAGAAGAATGTATAGCAAAATTTAAGAGGCCCTAATTCAAGATAAAGGGAATTCTTTAAGTCTTAAATACGTATACAGGTTTCTATTTAAAGACGATGACAAATTAGGGTTTAGTTTAAAAGAGGGCCTTGAAATAGCGTTTTGGTGTCGCGTCGTATTGTAATGAAGTCATTTTTAAAGGACACCCCTCTGTATCGAACATCGAAGATGCGTTAGATGTTGCGCATTTGTAAGATTTATGAGTATTTACTAAGTGAATATTCTTCGGAAACGTTATTTTGAATTCTGTCGATGTAGCGATTTGTCAAAGAGATGAATTCAATGTAATCGTTCTCCTCGGGGATATTCTTTGAAGTATTTTCAACCCTTGATTCTCTAATTTCGAATGAACTGTATAAATAATTTATCTAAAATCAAAATGCTTTATAATTATTACACATTTTAAATAGGGTTACAATAAAGGAACGGAAATATTTATAGAATTTCATGATACTACCAAATACAAGGTTATTTTAACTGTTCATTACTGAATATTAAGCTTATTAAAGGCTCACACAATTTTAGCTGAATATTCGTCCATTAGTTATTATAATAAATGTTACCAAAATATTTTTGGTCTAAAATTCAGTCAGCTGTTATTTAAAAAATGAAATAGCCTTTCAATTATTCGACTATAGAATATACAGATTTTATTGAACAATAATTCTCAATTTCTAAGTTTTTATCTAAAAATGAAAATTGAAGCGTCCCTTTTAAATTTTCTAAGTTTTTATCTAAAAATGAAAATTGAAGCGTCCATTTTAAATTTCAAAATAACAGTTCTTTTTACGAAATAGGTATAAAAGTACATAAGTAAATTACCTATAAAAATATTATAAAACAAAGTTATCGACCACGTCTGTCTGTTTCTCTGTTCGCCACAAACTCAAAAACTACTGAACGGATTTTCATGAGATTTTCACCACTTCATGAGAAAGGTTTTGTGTATATAATTTGTCATGGGTTTTTTATTATCAGGGTGAGTTATCTTCCGCCGAACCTAATGATAAATTATACGACATAAAAAAATTATATTAATTGATACGACTAACAATGATAGATAGCTGACGTTATAAAAATAAGTATTCCATTCTGTATATATTTGCTGAGCAAATGTGTCTAGGGTGAAAGGAATCAAGTACGCAACTGATGACGTACCTATTTAATAATAATTTTAGATATACAAAAACTAGGTATTTTTGTGTGAAATATAATTATTAATAATAATAACTAATTTAAAAAAAAAATAAGTGATTGAGTACACTTATTACAACTTTCACTTATTTCATACCGTCACTAGCTGCGCACTCAGTTTCACATGGGTTATGGGTTATTAATTATCTATAAGTAATATTACTTACTGAAATAGGTATTCCATCGATTCGGTCGATTGTACGGTACAGCATTTGGAGCAATAGCACCTATTAACAAATCATGGTAAAAATATACTCCAGTAAAATAAATTTTGCTATTCTCACGATGATCACGATTAACTTTCATGTATGTATGTATAATTACTTTATTTTTTAATACAAAGTATGGGTTAACAAATCCAAAGCTTTAAAACCTTCAGATATTTCTATGTTTCGGAAAACCGTAGATAATTATGCATTCGATGCAAGCTTTGGTTAAAAAAACTTTATTTGCTAATTGTTTAATGATAATAATAAAAAAGGAAATGAAAAAAAAAACAAATTATCTGAACCAAACAAAACATTAATTCAGATCAACGAAGCTGATAAATCTTTTCTAATTCAATACGGCAAGGTAATAACGGTTCGGCTATTAGGAAATTTTATCTTTAAAACGGCATCCAAGAGCGACAGTTAATTTCTCGTGACATAAATAAAAATGGAACGAGGGAGGACGTTCCCTCCGAGGGGAAAAAAATAACAAACATATCTCTCAAAGTAAGAAAACAAACAACGTATGTTAACATCTGTCGGGACACGCGCGCGTACAGCCGAACGCTGAAGTTGTTAAGATGATTCTATTAATTTTCCTTTATGTTTCCATTTTTCATTTGTTTTTAATGTGAAGAGATTTGTGCGGGACTCTGTAGACGTATTACAGGCATTACAGTGGTTTTGAGATGAATTATTTCGGTGGTATTCAATTACTTTGTTATTTTTTTGCTTTTATGAAACAAAAGCGTGTTTATTTTTCTCTTTTATTTTGTTTGTTTCCGATGAGTTTTGAAATAATTGTTACTTTCATTCAAATAAATTTCCTGGGAAGTTTTTATTTTATCTTTAATATTTAAAATGATTTTATATCGAAATATATGTTTTTTTATTTATAAAAGTTCTATGAGCTATTAAAGTTGTACCGCTAAGAAGATCAATTAGGCACAAAATAAACATTGATATTTTTAAAAAATAAAAATAAAAATGTAAATGCCAATGTAGACTGTTTTTTTTTTGTCACACTTTCACGCCTAAGTACGTAACCGATCATCATAAAGTTTTGTATACATATTGTTACTGGTATAAAAAAGAAAACAGGGTACCTATAGTACTGTTTCAGAGAGATAGCTAAAATATACATTAAGGCGACCGAAACCGCGAACAAACTGTAGTGGTTTAGAATTTTATTATTATTAAAAAGATATATTATTTTTAAATTTTACTGTAATCCATTGGATTGAGGTCACACTAATTAAAAAACGCTACTTTCCTCTTTGTGTATATATTAGAGTACATTCATAGCAACGTCACGAAAGCTGTGACGTTACGCGGTATGATTGGTGTTTCTGTGCACGTGATAATAAGAATCAATTACAGATTTTATTTGATAATTAACAAAAACATATTTTGAACATGAAAATAAAAAGTATATTATACTCAGTCCTTGCATGAAATAATTGAATTAAAATGTAATTATTCTTCTTCTATATCTAAAAATATATTTTAATTTTCCATGCAACTGTACCAAATTCTAGAAATTCAATACGTCAGTGTTGATTGCAGTTAATTATAAATTCTTCTCCCCCTTATTGTCTTTTCTATTTATGTAAAAAGGTACAGTATCCGAATATTCAAAGATTCTTCATTTCATTATAATTTGATACATTTAAAGAACTACTGTAATTTGTCAAGGTATACTAAACAGTATTCTAAACTAGGAAGATCGAGTGTAGCTCTGTAATGCTTCGAGGTTATTAAAGGATAGTCTTAGTAATTGTTTGTACTATATTTTAGGCTCACTAATACTAAAAACTTTTTTAGGTAAGAAGCAAATTACCTATTTGACGTATAGTGAGTTTTAAGCACCATGTCAAGCGTGTTTTATTGTCTAAAGGTTATTATTATATGGTTATTATTATATTATATGGTTATTATTATACGATGTTAACCTCTAGGAATGGCGGCCCCTCTATGTGCATCCACTAAATTAACCATATCGAGTTTTTTTACCGGTTCTTCTCGATGACCAAGTTGTTTTCCGAACCGGTGGTAGCTCTAATATTAATTAGTGCTTTCTTATAGTTAAAAAAAAGTATTTTTGATTTTAGTTTTGCATGTTACGATTATTTTAATAATTTATTCTGTTTACACTGAGCTCTATTTTTAATATACTAGCAGCTGTTCGCGACTTTGTTTGTCGATTTGTAATTATATAAATAATTACGACGGACCATATGTTGAGAGACAGGAGTTGTTGTAGCGAGCGTCATTGACTGACAATTTGATACGGCCTTAATTAACGCTACAATGATCCACGACAGTTTTAAGAAACTACGATTTATACGTACTAGGCCTTCAGTTATATGTTTCCTTGCCGTGGAGAAATGGGCCAAGTGATGTATGCATACGTTTTCCCTCTGTACACATTATAAAATAGTTTGTTGAGATAATAAATAATGCAGACATAGTCGTAGGTATCAGCTAATTCATTAAATAAATACATAATATATTCTACTTGAACTGTGCTTTATCTATTTGAATTGAAGAGCAATTTTTATTCAATGGCAATTAACTTTACATATAAATAAGAAAAAAAAAATCCTTTTTGAATCATTTAACAATTACTTACAGGCCATTGCAGATACGCTCATATAGCACGATACAATTAGATATACATAACACAAAAATGTATAACACGCAGAACAATACAGCTAACTTGGATTAACAATTAAAATACCATTCAAAATTTCGGAAATGATCAATTAATTATATCAAAAACGGACAGTACAAACAATAATAGATGCTATTTTCAAGTATTTTAAATACAAAAAAACACGTTTAAAATTGTAATATCTTCTTGAATATATTATTTTTAGTATTTTTATTTCGTCTACGTTCTATATTCATGAAATGTAATATTAATTAATATTTAACTCTAAAGCTTACGCTCTACAATTCAAATTTTATTAATTTGTGTCTAATAAATGACATTTTAAATCATCCGTACCTTTGATGATATTGTATCCTCGTTCAGTTATATTTCGTAGCGTTATCATTGGACCAAAGTATATGAAGTATCTCAAGGGGATCAAACGTTTGAATTTACGCAAAACGTTTCATTATTTCAAAGCGGCTTTGCTGCTGTGATGAATGACTGATGGAATTTCAATGACATCTCTGAATTGTTGCTTTGGTTGATTCGGGAAGTTAAATTGTATATTCTAACAAGCTGTGCCCGCGACTTCGCAAGCGCGGATCCTAATAATTAAGAAAATTAAATAGTGACTGCTTTGAGAATTAAGGATCATCTGTACACACAACTTTTAGTAGTGCTAGAGCCTCACTGGAGCTATTACTGGTTTCAGCATAAATGGGTCGGCTCGTTTGGGATAGTCTCACCCTCTCACAGAAACAACGACGTGAAATAACAGTACTTTCATTATTGCGTTTCGTTCGGTCAGTAAGAGTGCTGGAGGACCAAGTTCACTTTCTCGCCCCTCTCCTCTCTCTCATTCCTCCCCTCCCCCCAACATAGGCTGGTAACGCACTTGCGACTTCCTTGGTGTTGCTAGTGTCTATGGACGACGGTGATCACTTAACATCAGGTGACCCACCTGTTCGTTTGCCTCTTATTATGTAAAAAACAACTAAATACTATTTATAAAGAAAGTTTCATAACGAATAATCTATTAATTTACATTACTTTTATACCTACCTATGTAAAAGTCTTCAGCAACAAAACTTTACCTTGTAAGCATAAATACACCAGTACGATTGATCCTAAGGTATACTCTTGCACTTCTGAAGAACACTGTCGATAAACTTTACTGTATGTTGCTGTAACTTTACTGCTTTATGCACGCTGTAAAGTTTGCTATGTAAATATCCGTTGGTTCTCCGAATTCATCCGGCTTGTTGAGAATAATCTTCAAAACGGCTGTACTGCTTTTAACGAGACCTTTAATGACAGATAGAGAAGTTTTTAGAACATCATCAAGCTTAGAAAATATTACGTTTCCATTAATCGCTAAGCAGTGAATATGAACTTTATTAACAACGGATAACACTGACTGGGAATTTTCACGAAATTTACCTGGAAAGCCATTTAGTTATAATAATATTTTGTTACTAAAATGTATTAAAACTGAAATGGTAATGGGCAGGACATGTTACCAGAATGAGTGACGATCGTTAAACAAAACGGGTAACAACATGGGTAGGTCCAAAATGTGTTAGAAAAAGAGGAAGACCTAAATATGAGAAGATGGCATACAAAATATCGCAGGGAGAAACTGGTTAACCGTAGCGGCAGATAGAGAGCGCTGGAATAGTTTGGAGGATGCCTTCACCCTCGCATGAGGGTTTCGTGCTAAATTTCGAAAAGATATTTTTACTTTTCATTGTATATACTTTGTTTTTGTATTTTTTGGTGGCTTGATATAAAAGGCTTTTTTATTTTTATTTTATTTACTAAAATGGTTTTTATAATAAATAGTAATAATCGAGAAATTAAAAGAAAATTTTGGATAAAAGTCATGGTACAAATTATCTCGTAATTATATTTGAAACTGCAACACAAAAAGCTCATGAAAGCCAAACATGACACTTTCTCTGTTACCTAGAGCCACTAATCTATATATACACTGTTTTTTTTTTTATTGAAGCACGACAAAGTGACTGCACTATACCTGATGTTGAGCATAGTACAATCTAAAATCATCGACAACCACCGAGAGACAGATTATCCATCGCCGGTCGCCGCTGTCATGCCGGCCATTATGACGAAAGTCACCCGGTACTAGATATGCACAGGCTGATCCCGAAACGCGACGCGCAGAAGCGAGTCACTATGACGGGCTCTTTTGCCATATACATGGTGCTTGCGACCCAGGTGGGCTGTAAAACCCTACCACCCCGCTCTCGCCTTTACTTCGTTCGTTAGTCAGCAGAGTGCACCACGTGCAGGTGAGGTTGGCTTGGGTGTCTCAAGTCTGAAGATGTAAATCGACACCCCTTACATTCCAATGATATATTTAGAGTTTACTGTTAGCTGTACAAATAGTGCAATTAAAGAAAGGACGAAATAACCCATAGTGGGCCTCCTGGGTAAGTTCACAGACTTCAAGTAATCTCATTGTTGACAGTCAACATCTTAAACTCTGTAACCGAATGAATAAAACTATTTGTTAAACGGAGTGGCCAGTGACAAAAACAAAAGAATCTCCAAAATAACTTCTTCTAAAACCTATTTAGTTTTTAATTAGAAAAATAAATAAAAGTCTCGATACATTATAATATTCGAATCAAACAATTTAAAATGTTGCTACTTTTTATAAACTATGGGGCTAATCTCAAAGCTTGGCAAATAATCAAGTTTTACGGGCATAGGGTGAGCGACCCCTCCCAGTATTATTCAACATTCACTGCCGCTAAGGGAAACAATAGGTGACAAATTGCTTAATTATTTCACTCTGGAAGCAGGAGTTAAAATTAGAATTTTGTATTCTCAAGCACCTTATTAGTGAGGAGACGAAGAAATACCTTATTTATTAAAATCATAAAATATTTCCTTCCTATAATTACAAAAACTATGAGGCTATAAAAAAATTACACGATAGTCTAAGTATATCTATACTAATATTATAAAGCTAAACGCGGTTATCTTAGGAACTATTAGTCCGATTTGAAAAAAATCTTTCAGTGTTAGATACCTATTTTTTTTCTTTTTAATACAAAGGAGGCAAACGAACTGGTGGGTCACGTGTTGTTAAGTGATCACCACCGTCCATAGACACTAGCGACATCAGGAAAACCGCAAGTGCGTTGCCAGCCTGTATATGGGAGAGGGGGAAGGGAAGGAAAGGGAAAGAAGGAAAGAGGAATGGAAGTGGGCCTCCGGCACTCTCACAGACCGAACGAAACACAACAATGCAAGCACTGTTATTTCACGTCGATTTTCTGTGAGAGGGGTGGTACTACCACGGGCGAGCCGACCCATTCATGCTGAAACCAGTAATAGCTTCAGCGTGGCTCTACCACCTAACATTTTTCGAGGAATTCATTTATCGAGTAAGATCATCACACTAAGACTAATAAGAGCGGAGCATAAATGAAGAATGTTTCAAAATCAGGGTTAACATACCTATTGTTTAAAAATATTTTCACATTCTTCGTAAACGAGTTCGTGAGTTATGTTAGCGTTATCCCAAAGTAATTATTCCACTTTTTTTTTTTATATCAAAGGAGGCAAACGAACTGGTGGGTCACGTGATGTTAAGTGATCACCACCGTCCATAGACACTAACGACATCAGGGACGTCGCAAGTGCGTTGCCAGCCTGTATATGAGAGAAGCGGGAGGGGAAGGAAAGGGAAAGAAGGAAAGAGGAAGGGACGTGGGCCTCCGGCTCTCTCACTGACCGAACGAAACACAACAATGCAAGCACTGTTATTTCACGTCGGTTATCTCTGAGAGGGGTGGTACTACCCCGGAGGAGCCGACCCATTCATGCTGATACCAAAAATAGCTTCAGCGGGGCTCTACCACCTACAAAACACATGGACGTATTCGCGGGCAGTAGCTAGTTTCCGGTAAAATAGTTGAAATCAGTTACAAAGTAAGTACTCTTTCGGTTACTCTAACTGCTAGGCTGAAATCGATTAAATCTATTACGGTTAAGTAAATCGTTTTAAACGAATAAAATTATATCGATTACCACAAAATCTGTCAAATCCATATCTGCTTATCGTTAAATAACAAATCGAAGTCTTTGTCTTCGAAACGTCGCCTCCGAGACTTGTCTGCTGATGATTTCGTTGAAGGGAGTGTAACAGATAAATTTACTTCACAGATTCTTTAGATTCCACTCGATGGGGTGCAACATTAACAGAATAGCCAAGTTTTTGAAACATAATTTAATACTATAGAATACTTTATTTTGTTTTTATTCTTTTGAGATCTAATTTTACATTAATTCCAGTTTTTTTATATCATGTAGGAGGCAAACGGACAGGCGGCTCACCTGATGTTAAGTGATCACTACCGTCCATAGACACCAGCCTCTAGAGGAGTTGCAAGTGCGTTGCCAGCCTGTGTTTAGAAGAACGGGGGGAAGGAGAGAAGAGGGAAGTGGAAAGGAGAGGACAAGTGAGGGGAAGGGGAGGTGGGTCTCCGGCACTCTCACTAACCATGTCTAATTTCTAAATAATACTAAAATTCAATATATTCTAATTACAATTATGAAAGATTTCATTCATACATTCTTTATCATCTACATTTTATTGTGTTGTCCAAATTATTAAAAAAATTGTATGATGAAGTTAGTAGCAATCTTGCTGATGTATTTCACTGTTATTTCAAAAAATATCGGTCAAAACTATTTAATTTATACGTATGTGGAATTATTTTTAAAGTACAATTTGCAAAACAATTCATTTTTACTATAGAGTTCTACAATAAAATATGGCGCAAGACGTGTATACTCGTATATTTAAAGACGTTTCAAACTGTATTGAACTTGTAGGTTAATCGATATATATATTTTTTGTGGTAGTGTCGTAGATGTGTCAATAAAGTAATACATTTAAAAAAAAAAAATTAATTGTCACTAAATTTTGTAAATGTTGAAATAAAAGCAAATGAAGTAATCTAATATTTAATCTTATTTATTTTTACTTTTCCCTTAGCTTAGATGAGCACCCAAATTTACTACTGAATTATAGAATGATCCCTATTGAAATATTAAAGTCACCCTTTATAGCTAACAAAGTCATAAAAGTATAAAAATGATCCCTTATGAATTGTAAAGAGTTTAGGATTTATTGTATGTTTTAATTGTGTCTTCATAAGAGTTCAACGCTGCGTTTCGGTAGGTGTCAGTGTGAAAATCTTTTCCATCCCTCTCAGGCTACACCACACGACCTGTAACCCCTACGAAAATTCCGTCCTTGTCTAGCAGACTCCACCAGGACGAGCTAAACACCTTATGTAAGTCAGTGCTACCATCGCTGTGTTTCTGGGCGGTCGTGCGCGCTCTCGTCACGAGAAACGACGGAGAATTGCCGATAAACACATTCTATAATCAATGAAAGCAGTCCCGGATTCTGTGTTTGGAAACTTTTATGGACACAAATTTAATGTCAGCGTTGCGGGTATCCCACTTACCGTGTACAGTGATCGTAAAAGAGGAAACATCGGAAATGGTGTGCCGATACGAAAATTCTTTCTAAAACTCTCGGATCAAGGAAGATTTATGTTTTAAAGCGACGAACGTTTTTTTAGTTAATTTTAGATGCCAATTCATTATGTCCCGCGTAATCCAAGTTCTTTTTGTATCCTGTACCGAACGATTTACATTTGGTTGAGTGTGAAACCGAAATAGATTTAGGGACTTTATGATAAATTATGTGACTATCAATTAAGGGGAGAACTTTGTGTCATAATATGTCAACGCGTTAATTAGTAACGAGAATACTGACAGACTTAACTGATAGAGTTGCGATGGATAATTAGTGACATGAAATTTTAGTAGCAAAATAAAAATTAATATAAAAATTATTTTAAAAAATGGTGTCAAGTGGTGAATAAATAAAGTGTCAAATTAATTTAATTAGTTTATATAAATTAGACATAATGGGCGCCAGTTTAAAGAAAATGAAGAGGCATTCCCACATACTGAACGCGATAATTCTATTCATCTCCATGATATATGGTAAGTGGTTATATTTAGATTTGATTTTGTTTGAGCATTTTTGATGAATTAATTAAAACCCTCTTTTGATATCGAGATGTTACAAAAACGAGCAGGATTATTTGATTCTAGAGTCTAATAATAAATTGTATTAGAAGTTTGTATGGCTCACTTAAGTGACATAAGTCGTCGGTAGGATTCTTGTAGGAGGTTATTATACCATTGGATTCAGTTTAAAATTAAAATGACCTGACTAATGTATTTAAACTTGTGTACATACACTATCCAACTTATTCAATATAGTCTAATAAATATATAATATATAGTTTTTGCAATAACAAAATAACGTAACGTTATAGTCCTAATATTATAAATGCAAAAGGAAGTTTGATTGTTTGTTACGCTTTCATGGCTTGACTATTCATTCAATTTATCATTAGCGAATTATCATAACAGTTATCAGGAGTACAAAAAGATCATAAGGTGCATTTTTTTAATCGGTATTCCCGAGTTATACACCAAATTTGCATCAGCGCGATTCGTTCTAATAGCAGAAGCTAGTTATAACATAATAATTGCTACATCGCGATGTAAATCAAACTGTGCAGAAAATTAGTTAAAAATTCCTAGTTAAAAAATACTACGTTATATTTAATAAGTTGTAAAAATAATGTTCGTAACTACATCGTATTTCTATGAATAGTATTTACTGATACAAGGCGAAAAAATAACTATAGGAATTGTCGTATTGTTATTGGAAGATATTTTCAGAGTCTTTTATATTTAAAAAAAATCAAGTGACCCTAGATATATAATTCTGGCTAGATTTCATTTTTCTTTAACTGCTATTCAATATTTCTATTGACCTATGGACCTTTCCACCTTCACCAAACTAATAGGGCTAGTGCTTATGACGCTCAGCCTTGGCAATAAGTTAGTGCCAAAGTGGCCTCGGCTTGGGCTGTTGCCTTGGATGCAACAACACGAATCTTACTAAAATAAACTAATTAAGCTAATCATACATATAAGAATTATTATTATTATTATTTTTTTATTGTATCACGACAAAGTGACTGCACTATACCTGATGGTAAGCATAGTACAATCCAAAAACAGTGGCGACCACCGAGAGACAGATCATCCATCGTCGGTCGCCGCTGTCATGCCGGCCATAATGACGAAAATCACCTGGTACTGGATATGCACAGGCTGATCCCGAAACGCGACGCGCAAAAGCGAGTCACTATGACGGGCTTTTTCGCCATGTACATGGTGGTTGCGACCCAGTCGGGCTGTAAAACCCTACCACCCCGCTATCGCCATTGCCTCGTTCGTTGATCAGCAGGGTGCACCACGTGCAGGTGAGGTTGGCTTGGGTGTCTCAAGTCTTAGATGTTACTCGACACCCCTTACACCCCTAGTGAGACACACATGTATACCAAAATATGTGTCTAATGAATTTAAATATGTATTTTGAAGATTATAGATGCTATATCTTCCTGTAAAAGCTTTATGTTCCAGACAGGATAAGCAAAATAAATAAAAAGTAGGCAATGGTAAAACAGTTCAGTATTTTGTCATTTAATTGTCAAACGCTATTTTTTTGTTTAGCGTTTATCAATGAACATAATTGGAAGCAGTTTTTACCATACTAGCAGGGAGACTAGAATTTTATTTATGTCTTTGATGGCATCACTTCATATCCTCGCGGTCACTAATGCTACCTAATATTATAAACATAATTTAATGTTGTTTGTTACGCTTTTACTTCTCAACCGAATCACCATGATATTTTGAATTAACATTGCCGGGAATAAAAAAGAATGCAAAGTCCATTCATTAAGAGAATGTGCTGTTTTCGGGCCACGAATAAATGTACAATATTTATACGCTTTTATTTAAAAGTATCTATATAAAATTAAAACTAAAAAAAAATTAACGATCGGATTTCGACCACTAGAAGACTCAATACACAAAATAATGCAATTATGTTTAAATATCAGATATTTGCCATATAGTTCTCACAGTAATTTCGGATACCAATTATAGTAGGAAAATGCGCATTTTATTTAGCAAAAACGTACGTTCCAACGCGAATTCAAATTTTAATATTCAAGATTGAAGAGTGCGAACAATTTTCAGCGCCGTCGCCGACGGCTGCCGGATTAATTACGTCAGCCAGTAATTACTTGGAGTAATCTAGTACTCTTTCAACATTAATCTCAAAAGGATAATCCTCGTACGTAGTATCCACTCGTTTAAATTACAAACTTACAAAGTGATCGTGCACTACGCAATTTTAATAATGAGCACGTATTATACCCCTGTGGTAGGCCTTTTCAAATTCTCCGCTTTATCTGCTTCTAATTGGGGATTACCTCAATTATATCGAACTGTTTCAATTTTTTGGGAGTCATCTGAGTGGAATTTTTAACATTAAAACAGACATTTGAGCATTTATTTATTTTATTCACATAGTTTTAACCGCGGCTTTTCCTGTCTTAATGTTGAGTACCTGGACGATCAAGCCGAACTCGGTTCTTTAAAAAACATTTTTAAATCAACATAAACTGTTAGGTATTCTTCAAAGCATTTTTCATTAAAAAAAAAATATATTAAAAAAATATATCTCTTTTGTCGTCACTGGGATTGTAACTGGAGTTAGACGAATTTTTGAAACAACCGATTTCCATCTGAGCTATTTTTGTTATGACAGCGGCGTCAAAATTTACTTTTACATTCTAACCATATTTTTTCATTGCGTGAAAACTTAGATAAAAAAGTATTCTATGAATGAAATTTAACTATATCAATTTATCGTCCCTGAAACCACCTACACACTAAGGTTTCATGGAAATCGCAGACGTCGTTTCCGAGATCCTGAATAAAGAACAATATAAAAATATACAAGAATTGCTCGTTTAACATAACCCACGAGAACAGTATTTTTCATGGCTGAAAGATATCCCATGTATTTTCTGTACCCAAAATATATACAAAATTTCATGATCAAATAAGTAGATGAGCGTGAAAGCCGAACAAATAAACTCACATCTCCATTTATATTAAATACTAGTTGTTACCAGCGGCTTCGCACGCGTTTTTTGAATGTATTAAATAAATTTAAAATTGTTATTACATGTGTAAATAACAATAATACTCTTTCAAAAATATTTGTACGTATGACACGCACATCATCTACAATAACAGGTAACATGTACATTACATATGTGAATACTAATAGTGTATCGAATGGGATGGGATTTATCATAAGCCACATAGCTGGAACTTTGAACTACTATCTATAGATCACCCTCAGAGCTCACTTACACTATATAATAAAGTAATGAAAAGATTAAGCTATATATTATCGAGCAATATGTGTTCAATCTTTTATTATATAGATATAATATCGGGCATCGTCTGCTGAACTCGCTAGCTTAAAATAAAACAGCTAATTAGTTAGTTATTTGCCCGTAAAATTCTCGTTCAAATATTACTTGTAGTCCGTTGAAGCTGTTAAGACCTTGATAGGTCAATAGCGTAGTCATTTCTAAGAAAACAAAACCATTCAAATATATCCTGCTGTTTCGGAGATTACCCGGAACAAATAAACAAACAGACATATCGACAGAATTATAAAAAAATGTTGATATTTGTAGCACCGCAGATATATGTATTCATCAAAAAGTATTTATTTGAATATTATATATACACGCTTTATCTTATAAAACATAATATATCACAAACCAAAAATTGGGAACAAAACTAACGTAGAATAAACTTTTTGAGGAGACATTGACGGGATTTCAATCTGTTATGTAGGGGATTTTATATTTTATTCATAATGTTGTGTTATTTGACTCTATATTGTGTTAAATTGGCGGCTTTTTATGTAATATGGTTTGTTTATTATGCATAAGTGAAATAAATGAAAAATAATACCACGGAGCATGTATTCTGGGGTCTTAAAAATTAAGAAGATAAAAATTTACGAAATATTATATAGAAGATTTGGCGCTTATATAAAGAGAATCCATAAGAACTACCTATATTGACAATTTCAGAATTGGCAGTATCGATTAATTCCTTCGCCTGTATTGTGATAGACGAATATTATTACTACTAACCTTTTAGAATAGCAGCACAAAAGAGACTTTAAAAATGTTTGTGATAGCAACGTAACTACTTATAATCAAAAATTAGAATTAAAAATAACCTAGAATAAACTTTTGAACAGGAACACAAAATAAACCCTAATAATATTTCCGGTAGAATGTTATCATGTTACCATAGCAACGCATATAATACTGACACTGACACGCAGTGGATACTCTAAAAATAGCCCGATTTTGAGACATTCTTCATTAGTGCTCCGCTCCTATTGGTTTTAACGTGATGATATGTAGCCTATAGCCATCCTCGATAAATGAGCTATCTAACACTGAAAGAAATTTTCAAATCGGACCGGTAGTTCTTGAGATTAGCGCGTTCAACCAATCAAACAAACAAACTCTTCAGCTTTATAATATTAGTATAGATAATAAAATTATTATTAACGCGGTTATGGATGTGCTGTCACAGATTACCACAGAGTCTTTTGTTTTAAATTGAATGACGTTGACATTTGTTAGCGCGGTTATCGATGTGGTGTCACAGATTACCACAGATTTTTTGTTTTAAATTGAATGACGTTGACATTCGTTACGCGCGTTTTTTAAAATATGCAAAATTAAATGTATATTTTTCAATCTTTCTGAGAGATTTTCTTAAGATTTGTTTCCGTAAGAACCTTGTACAAAGTATTAGAAAACTACAAAAAAAAATAAGCCAAATCGGTCAAGCCGTTTTCATGTTGTCGTGACAACGGAAAACGGGTTTCATTTTTATATATATAGATATAGAAATTCAGTGTCATAATGTTTCTCCACAATGAACTCCAAAACTACTCCACCAATCCTCATGAAACGTTGGCATTTATGTGTAATTGGAGATAGGAGAATTTATATTTCGATTAAAAACTTCAAAATTTTCAATTAAATTATTGTCAATGTTGATTATTGTTATTAATTATAAGTTTCATCAGTCTCGAATAGGTGGCGCTTTAAATTAGTCTCTTGACAGAAAACTGTAAGACAGACTGTCATAGACATTCCAAAGATGGCGCCGCATTTTAATCATTTGTTCATCTCCAGTTTATTTCATGATACACGTGTTAGAAACTATTTACTACGTAATCTTACTTTTTCTGTATTATGATATTCTGTATTCTGTCTCTATTATGATAATCCCCATAATATCAAATACTTTATCATAATTTTAATTCAACATTTAATAACTGAGTCACAGCAACGCGTGACCTGGTCAGCTAGTAATATTATGTAATACTAAATAAAAACTTTTTAACAAAAAATTAAACCGCCGAAAAAACTGAAAAGCAAAAAATAATAAACCTTTTACTTTATTCATCTTAATAACTAAGTTCTTAAACTAATGTAAGTATACCTAAGAAATTTTAAGTCGGCGCCAATCAAGCAAATTAATTAATTACGTAAAGCGTGATGCGCGGCGGCGGCGCAGCGTGACACACCCCTTGCATGCCGAATGCTTACGAAGCAACCCGAACGGGCACACACGTTACCGCTGGAGATCTCACATTGTGTTTTTAATTTGATTTGTTTTTTTTGTGAATTTAAGTAATCTAATGATCTTTGTTCATTGGTTGTTTGGCGCCGACTCAAAATTTCTTAGGTATACTTACATTAGTTTAAGAACTTAGTTATTAAGATGAATAAAGTAAAAGGTTTATTATTTTTTGCTTTTCAGTTTTTTCGGCGGTTTAATTTTTTGTTAAAAAGTTTTTATTTTATAATTTTGTGTGGCTATGATCTTACTAATTACTACAAGCTTAATTTATTTGTAATACACAACTCAGAAGCTGAATTATAAATCATGCCCGGTTTTCTTACCCTTGGGGTTGCTATTTTCATGTTTACATGTATATGGGATCAACTTCTGGGTATACTCTTTCAAATCAAAAGATAATAATTTAATTCGGACTATTCTGTCTAAAGGTATGCGCGGTCATAGACATAATCAGTGCGTGAATAATCAATCATTGTCGATTTTCATACTATTAGGGTTGAAATTTTTTTCCCAAATTTAAATGGGACCAACTTCGGAGTATACCCTTTCCAATAAAAAAAAAGAATTATTAAAATCGGACTATACTGTAAGTGTAATACACAACTCAGAAGCTGAATTATAAATCATACCCCGTTTTCCTACCCTTGGGGTTGATTTTTTTATGTTTACATGTATATGGGACCTACTTCTGGGTATACTCTTTCAAATCAAAGGATAATAATTCAACTCGGACTATTCTGTCTAGAGATATGCGCGGTCATAGACATAATCAGTGCGTGAATAATCAATCATTCTTGATTTTCATACCCTTAGGGTTGAATTTTTTTTCCCAAATTTAAATGGGACCAACTTCGGAGTATACCCTTTCCAATAAAAAAAGAATTATTAAAATCGGACTATACTGTAAAAAGTTATGCGTGATCATACATAAAAAAAAAAAAAAAAATATACGCGACGAATTGAGAACCTCCTCCGTTTTTTTCGTCGGTTAAAAATAATGTTATCTTTGTGTCTCTCTGTGTATTCTCTTAGTTTTTATACAATACGGAATATATTTTAACTTTGAGAATTTATATCAGAAGATTTATATGTATAATACATATACATTATATTTATATAAAGTAGAGAGAAGTTATTATATTATATAAAAGTCGAAAAACATTTTTCTGGCGCTTATATTCTTAGCTAAACCTAATGAGATACGCCAAAAAAATGTTGTACAGATTTATACGTATTAAAAATGCTTACAAGAAGTCTCCAATTATATACCTACATATATTTCTTAAGAATAACCATGGATGACACATTTTTATCCTTTGTATATTAACAAATATTAGTTATTGGTATAGTTGGTTAGTTGGTATAGTTTCCTAACGGCTATGTCTTTGGTGCGATCCACCTTCACAGCCACAGCTATTTACCTAGCACGGTCTTAACAGCTTCACCGGGCTACGGACATAACCACTGCCAATTTCTCTTGCTGTTTTAATATATTTTTTGTAGTTGTATCATTGCTTCGTTGTGCTGTAATTTTATTTAATTATTAATAATATACAGTGTGAGCTATAACACAGAGTGTTTTTATACGTTAACGGTGTTTTTATTTCGCCATCTTGTTCTTTTGCCTTGATTTGGTTAGGTTAGGTTAGACTTCGAAAAAGGATACCGCGAACTTGCCTCGGGCGAGCGCGGTGTAGTTAAAACGAAACCTTTTTAAGGCATGAATTCAACACGTATTTTACTTTTTTGTAATAACACTAAATAGATTTTAGCATTTGAGCATAATCTCGTTTGATGTTAAACGAGAATGTGTTCTAAGATATAAAACACGCTAACCCTAAAGTGTAGCTGACGGAATACATCAACAGGTGTTTGGTGACAGCTTGTAGCAGGTGACGGTTGCTAGCGAGGTGGATTTAGCGAAAGTCTCAATGCCATGCTATACTTTGCATGTTTCTTCACAATATTTTCCTACACCGAAACCTCCAACTCAGTTGCGAATACTCAAACTTACGTCTATAGACGCGGTTTCGGAACACGCTATCAACTAAGCCGTAAACACTTCATAGTTTTAATCAACATACTATTAAGCCTTACCTAATTGCAAATTTTAGTTAGTTTGGGTTTATTATAGATCAAAATAGCCCTTTATAATATAGCATTTCAAGAATAATCTTATTATTTTTTTTATCATAGGCGGCAAACGAACAGGTGAGTCGCCTGATGTTAAGTGTTCACTACCATCCATAGACACCAGCAACACCAGAGGAGTCGCAAGTGCGTTGCCAGCCTGTATTGAGGGGAAAGGGGGGGAAGAAAAGGGGGGAAGAGGGGGAAGAGAGAGGGAGGGATGTGGGCTTTCGGCACTCCCACTGACCGAATAAAATGCAACAATGCAAGTACTGTTACTTCACTTCGGTTTTCTGTGACAGGGTGGTACTACCGGACGAGCTGACCCATTCATGCTGAAACCAGTTATAGCATCATGAACTATAGGCACCAAAAAATTTATAAAAAAACGCTTAGATACCTATGAAACCACATGAGTAGATTACTATGAACGGATAAAGCTAGGAAGGGGTAAATTTCTTATCTGTATTTCTATACTATTATTATAAAACTGAAGATATTGTTTACCTGAACGCGCTAATCTCAGGAAGCACTGGTCCGATTCGAAAAATTCTTTTGTCGAGGAAGGATATAGGTTATATTATCACGCAAAAACCAATAGGAGTATCCCAATGAAATCGATCCCAATCTTTCAAAATCGTTTTTTTCCTTTTGAGAGCTTCCGTTGCGTGTTCGCGTTAAACCAAAAGTAACTATTCCACGCGGACGAAATCGCGGGTAGAAGCTAGTATATTATATAAAGGAAAGTGTGTGAGATAAGACACAAAACAGTTGGAAGCTTATCAAAAATATTCTTAATAATATTCTTCACTACTACACTCGTAGGAAGCCGGGGTGGGAAGCTAGTAAATAATAAAAAACAGTTACGAGACCTTTCTATTATAATTTAATGGACATATTAAATGAATTTGTTTTCGTATAAACATTGCAATACAAAGCATTTTCATAACAAAGCAGTTTATAACGTAATTTGTACACTAATCGTTCGCATTCATAATTAATATGTATTGTTAAAACTATTATATTATAGCATGAAATTATATTCCGATTAATTGACGAGTCATGGCTAAAACTCTTTTCTTTTTCCCCTTAGATGATGCTTTTTGTAATATGAGAACTTGATTCCTTGAGAAATAAATGTATTATGATACTTCATGCTTACATATTATATATATACAAGGACAAGAATATTGAAAGTGATTAAAATGCCAGTAGTACGTAACTCTCTCAATTTCGTTAAATCAACAATGAAATATATAGAATTGTTTGATATTCGCCGATGGAATAACTATGGATTTTAATCAAGTAACCCGAGGCGTTAGTAAAGGTCGAACCGAGCGCTTCTTAGCTGAATGGTACTTGACACGAAGCCTTTTCTAATATCATTCAACTGGGTAAACGTTTAACATTTAATTGAAGAAAATATTTATCTGAAACCTTATTATAATTTATACCTAACGACCTAAGCCTTACTGATATTATAAATGAATATGTGGTTTTATGAAATTACGATGCAAATGCAATTTTAGTTCGGATCGTAGGCATTCAACTGAACATTTTCGGAAACTTCTTCGATAATATCTGTGAATATTAAAACGCGTTTTTAAATTTAATTTGATGATTAGAAAGTGGTAAAAAACCAGATCTCCAAGTATAAAATTAAAGTTCATTTTTTTATAGCAAGGAAGGCAAACAATTAGGTGGGTCACCTGATGTTAAGTGATTACCACCGTCCATAGTCACTAGCAACACCAGGGTAGCTGAAAGTGCGTTGTCAGTCTGTGTTTAGAGGAGAGGTTGGGAAGAGGGAGCGCGGAAAAGGGATGGGTCTTGGGCGACCTCATGGGCCGAACGAAACGCAACAATAGAAGCACTGTTACTTTACGCTGGTGTTTACGTGAGAGGGTGGTACTACTCCGGGCGAGCCGACCCATTCACGCTGAAACCAGTAATAGCTTCAACATGGCTCTATCGCCTATAGAATAAGTCGTCGTATTAGAGTACGGAATGTATAATAAATAAATTCAGATGACAGTCGCATGTTAAAAACTGAGCAAAATATTAATCTATATAATAATTAACTAATTAATATTTATTTAATTCATTGAATCATTTTGAATTGAATTATAGGCCGCCGCCATGTTGATCTTGGCTGCTTTGCCGAGCGCCTTTCTCTCTACCCCTAGTTCTCGGCCGTGCACCGGTTGTAATGCAACACGCAATAGATGGACGAAAAACATTGAGCCGACGGAAAAAACTGAGTTTATCTATTACACTTTCATGTAATTACCACTGAATCGATAATGATAATATTTTGTATAGATGCTGTCAAGATAACACAAATGGACACGGGGTAATTTTTATTTAGGAAAGCGGTATTGTCCTCCAGAGACAGGTTAGATCTACATTAACGCAAACAAAACCACTGTTAAAATTTAGTTTCCATATAATTCCACTGAGAAACTCTTAGCTTATTTGTATATTAATAAAAAAGTTACGCTTTATAAATAATTCGCGTTTGACCAGAATTTTACCAAATTTTTTTTTTATATATAGCAAAGGAGGCAAACGAACTGGTGGGTCACGCGATGTTAAGTGATCACCACCGTCCATAGACACTAGTGACTTCAGGGACGTCGCAAGTGCGTTGCCAGCCTGTTTAAGGGAGAAGGGGGAGGGGAAGGAAAGAGGAAGGGAGATGGGCCTCCGGCTCTCTCACTGACCGAACGAAACACAACAATGTAAGCACTGTTATTTCACGTCGGATTTCTGTGAGACGTGTGCTCCAAAATGCTAATTACCCTAAATCTATAGGAACTATCTCTCAACTGCAGCTGACAGAATACACATATGCATGGCGACAGATGTTTAATGTAAGTAATGTCGATAGCTAGACCACAGTATAAATATGAGACACAGTACGGAAACTACAAAAAAACGCTCGAAAATGGGACACTCATACAAACACGCGCATCGACGAGAGGTTTTGAAAGGAATTCTATGGACAGCACCGCGAGGTTCGCTTAGGGGTCGTGTCGACGCGCTTGTTTGTGTGAGTGTACCGGTGCGAGCGTTTATAGGTAGTATCCCAACTATCAGTTATGTGTACTGTGGCTAGACGAGCTTAGAGCACTTCCATGATGTTTCCCATCAAACGAAAACTCAGGTTAATTGCAGGATTCGAAACTACGATAGTCGTAGTGTTTAAATATGCTACCACTGAGCCAAGATAAGTCAACATTTTTCGATAATTTATGTTATAAAAAGTGAGAATCTTATAAAATCACTAGCTGTTCTCGCGACTTCGTCGACGTGGAAATGAAAACCCCGGTTTTGGAACATTCTTCATTGGTTCTCGACTTCTCTGGTCTTAGGTCTGGTCTTAGCAATACAAAATATCAAATTTATACAACTACTACTAAACACTATGCGTTGTTATTCTGATGCACATCACTAGCTTGTCGAGGTCATACGTGGCGCGAACTTAGAAGTTTTTCACATACATTTTTTTTATCGCTCAACGCGGCTACAAATGTTTCCATATCAAAATATGTCCCCAAGTTTTGAGCCTCCTTTCACCTTCCTTTGTTGTTTAAGTTTTTATTATATTCACGATTTATTAAGATCTGTACTTTTTTCTCGAACTGACTACGCTATTGACCTAGTAAGGTCTTAACAGCTTCAGCGGACTACAATTAAGATCTGTAGTAGATACTGCAACTGTAAAGTTCATAAAGTAAGATGAAGTAGAAACAGACTAAAACTTAATAACCAAACAAAAATTGAGGCGGTCATAAGAACTGCTGATAGTAGTGGAAACTGAAAACAATGAAATAACTGTATTGTTTTTTAAATTCTTAAATTAATTATAATGTGAATGACAATATTTAAGTTGTGGAATTTGTTTATTGAAATTATTAACAATAGTACTGTTTTGATATCTATTGATACTCGGAGCAGTAATTACATACATTTTTATAAAATCTATTAATCAATTAAACGTATCAAGAGCTGCAAAATATAAATATTACATGTATACAGGCCCCTATACTACGCCTCGCTCGTCTGACACAAACCGTGCAAACGCAATACGGTCACGCTTCTTAGCATGTCATGACACGAAATTATTATCTTCTGTCAAAAATATCGCTCTACGCGCCTAAAGAAGTTTTCACTACAAAAAGTGACTCTCTCAAAAAAAACCTAAAAAGACCCCATAAAGAAAATATATTGTTAATAATTTTATTTAAATTGTGTCTTTAACTAAAAGAGGTTTAGAATATCTGTTCTCGACAATTCGAACATAATCTTAAAAAAAAAATAGGTAACAATTATATGGTTGCTATATTATAAAAGGAAGATTTCTAAAAGCTTATTGAAAGTCAGCGTGAAACGGCGATGTTAATACGTTAAAATGCTTCAAACGTGGCGTCTAAAAGTCTTCATTCACCTACAAACAACTTTGAACTTAGAGTAATTTACATAGAACTTAGTTCAGAGTAACTTGAGTTCATGTAACCGGCGACTAGTTCTTTTATATTTTTATTCAAATATGAATATAACAAGATGTAACCGCGACTCCGTTCGCCTGAATTATAAACTATTATGTTATTCTTTACATGTTTTTGAAGTGAACTTCGTTTAGAAATTCTGACGCGCAATCTATTTATGTGACAATAACTGGTGGGGCTAATCAGGCTGTTTTTATTTCTTAGAATTGGATTTGTATGGAAAATCCTCGTCTATTTTTGGTTATCGATCCGCTCTGTAGATGGCACTTTAAGTAATTTTTTTTGACAAGTTTGATAGCAATACATGGTGGACGACAACTACTTTTGACATTTCAAACTGACAACCTTCAAATATTTGTTTTCATTCACTCTACATTTCTGTTACGTAAAAGTGCTCTCTTAAATTTTTTTGCCTCCCACAAACAATTCTGTTTATTTGCGGACCTACTTATAAACATTGACTCCTACATACAATTGGATTTAGATCTGCCTTTCGGTGAATATATTCCATACAAATAAAAATGATCAAAAGCTTGAATACGATTTACACAGTATCGCTTTATGCATATATACATAACTATATATGTACATCTACAACCAACAGAGGCTCGTATTATAGAGGCGCTGATTGAAAAGAACGAGTGCGACGCGACCTCTATTTAAATAAGGTACTCTGTGGGGCTAGTCACTGTTTCGGGTTGAAAACACCGGTTCTCGTCCGACCACAAAAGTTAAGCAAAGTTGGGCGCCGTCAGATAGATGGCTGACCGTCTAGGAACACGGCGTGACGTAGGTTTTTTTGTTTAATTTTTTTACTGGAATAATAAACTAGGGCTTCTATCGCGTGTCTTTATGAGACAATCTGTTTTTTTTTTCCAATAAAACTTTTTAAATTTTTCATGTATAATTTAGAGTTCTAGAGTTTTCTTGTACAATTATTGTATTTATGGAATTAACAATGAATATAAAATAGATACGGTAAAGGATTAGTTTTTGTATAAATAAGTTTTTTTTTATTTAATAATTATTCACAAGTTCTAATATTGTCAAAAAATAAAACTTTTTTCTACGTATTGAAAATTTTAAAAAATAATTTCCAGTACATCCATAGTATGTATCCAATGTATAATTTAATAATTTGTTTTAAGTGTTACCTTATGTACATAATGACAGACAAACAACAAACATACCGGTAAGACTAAGATTATATACATTTTAGATTAAAAACCAAAACCATGTAGGTGGTAGAGCCACGCTGAAGATATTACTGGCTTTAGCATGAATGGGTCAGCTCGCCCGGGGTAGTACCAGCCTCTCACAGAAATCCGACGTGAGATAACAGTGCTTGCAATGTTACGCTTCGTTAAGCCAGTGAGAGCGCCAGAGGCCCACTTCCCGACCCCCTTTCCTCTCCCCACACCATTTCCCTCTTTTCCCCATTCCCCCTAGACATAGGCGGGCAACGCACTTGCGACTGCCTTGGTGTTGCTAGTGTCTATGAACGGCGGTGATCACATAACATCAGGTGAACCGCCTGTTTATTTGCCTCTTATGAAATAAAAAAAAAGAAAAAAAAAACAAAACGAACATACAGTCGTTGTTTCTGCATGCATAAAGTTGGGAATACGTAATTTTCGAACCTTTTAGCATATGAATGTATTAGCTAACGGGCTCTTTGTAATATAGATTAGAGTAATTTATCTTTCAACTTTTTAGCTTTTAGAAATTTTAAAACCCACAATTCAAAGACTCTCTTTCATATTGACAATAAAATATGATCTCTTTCATACACAATGGGATATGATTTAAGTTTTCATCTGGGATTTCTGAGCTTCACGATTTTGAGTAATTGCTTTATACACCGTATATTTCTTATGAGAGAATAATCTTTTTGCAAACAAGTATTTGAACTGAAGTCACTTACATAAGTAACGATTTACGTGGGGCAAAATAAATAATCAACATGAATTCTTCGGTATGGAGCTGTTCTGTTTTGAAATGCTCTTTTACCACGAAAAAAGCTATTTTGATATATTTTATACATTGTATTTTTTACCCAATTACGTAGGACTTCATATTTTTAGAATACATCTATTTCTTAACAATGCTTTGTAGTCCAAACCGTTTAATGCGTTTTAACTCGCTTTTCTTGTGAGAGCAATCTAGATTATACAACGTTGGAGTATGATGTATGCAATTGATAAAAAGTGAAAAGAGATAAAAAAATTCTTTTATTTTATCGAAGACAACTTTATGGTTTTCTGCGTTAATGGTGCTACTGGATGAAATTGATAACCTTTTCACCAGATGCTTTTTTTTATTGAAGCACGACAAAGTGACTGCACTATGCCTGATGGTAAGCATAGTACAATCCAAGAACAGTGGCGACCACCGCGAGACAGATCATCCATCGTCGGTCGCCGCTGTCATGCCGTCCGTAATGACGAAAGTCACTTGGTACTGGATATGCACAGGCTGATCCCGAAACGCGACGCGCAAAAGCGAGTCACTATGACGGGCTTTTTCGCCATGTACATGGTGGTTGCGACCCAGTCAGGCTGTTAAACTCTACCACCCCGCTATCGCCATTGCCTCGTTCGTTGATCAGCAGGGTGCACTACGAGCAGGTGAGGTTGGCTTGGGTGTCTCAAGTCTTAAGATGTTACTCGACACCCCTTACAGAAGAGAGAAGCTATCGGTAAGACCACAACCACACGACGCATTAGCGAATTCAAATACCGAGGAATCTACAGTTCTATATTTTTTCCAAATACCAACATTTCTCATATTTAGATTTCCTCACGATATTTCCCTTATCTATTAACCGATAAAGTTACCTCTTTAATTTAGTACATCTATACAAATTAGTTGGTACACTTCAAGATTCGGTTTAGCGAACATCGAATCGTTATTCTGCCGATGAAACTTCTTAACAACTATGGCCAAGACGAAAAAGTAATATAAGACATCCACAATTTGGTCAATCATACTGTGAAGAAATTACAGAAAGAGATAATTGCTCAGAACATATAGTCAAAAAAAATTGTAACACAATAAATTAGGGTTACCAGTCAAGCATGAAACTGATCTAAGCCATGTATTCAATTTTTAATTGAGCGTTTCTTGGTTCATCGATTTTTAAGAACATTAAAATGAACTACCATTTCCGGGGTTCCGTGGAACAAATGAACAATAAGGAATCTATTGGAGCGCTGCCACACTTACTCACAATGGATGGAGATCGAGGCCACTATCGTTGCTGTATTGAATTTAAAATACAATAGAGGCCTCTACTTGCCATTTTGCAGCACAATACCCGTGAAGATACGTCTGACATAGAGAATATCAGACCAGTTGCCTTTCTATTCTAAATAAATTATCTTAGTTTTAAAGATATAATTACTAAAATGGGTGTATTTGAGACTGTATTCGTCACTTTCTTTTCTAATTTTTTTAACATTTCTTTATTTTTTAACTTTGATCTTGTTATAGTATGAAAGTCAGAATGATTCAGAATGTTGAGTTAATGGATAGGAGCTTATCTATTTGCCTACAATTATCACCCTAAATACCACTACATATGTTCCTGTTTCACTCTCCTATATCGGTTGCCATCTTAGTTTTCACAGGTTCTACATACCTATATTTCTTACTTTGCATACTTTTCTTCAACCTTCCTCTATTAACTATATCTGGCTATCTTCATCTGGTTTTATTTACTTTATCTATGTGTCTAAAATAAGAAGAAAATTAGAGAACCCAAAATACCTTATTCAACCCAAAATTATTACAATTTAGTTAGCCTTTTAATCCCTATTCAAGAATATCACGATATCAGTATCAAGTATATCAAGTCCCGATCTAATAATAACTTATCAGACGTATACTTTATTACATATTCTTGCGTATAAATATGTTAAAGCTAAGTTATCCTAAATACTTATCTAACCATGAATGTGAAAGTGCCCTTGGAAGGCTTAAAAAGCAGACATCACTATAATAGAATTATTTTAATAATTATAAGAATTTTGGGATTTGCATAAACGAGTAATGGAAAATGTAATATAAAAACTCAGATATAATCTAGACTCGTCGCACAAGGTTTTATGGAACTTTCTAGACTTGTATAGAAAAAATCAGACAATATTAAGGAGCTGTCAGACTAACGACCTCTGTTCGTCTAATCCCATTAACCTTCATAGTGTGTCGGTATTGTGTGGGTTTGTCTGACATAGCATTGACGTATTTATATAGTGTAATTTCTTGGATCCCATTATATTGATCATTTCGTATTGGATTTCGTAAACATTTGGTTCGTGATTTAATGGGTGTAAACAGACACTGCTATCTTGCTATATACGTACAGTATTCTTATATTTTCACAATAGCACTAATTTCAAGTTTTTTTTCGCATTATTTACTTTAGAGCCGACAGAGTACTTCACGGTTTATATCAAATACGCACAATTTCCGTTTTCCGGTGTATATTTCAAGTCACGTTCTTCGTCCACGAACTTCTTCTGTCATAGTTCAATCCGAGCTACCTTCCTATCAGAAGGTATCTCTATACAATACTAAGTGATTTGAAAGCTTCTTATTATTTGCCTTTGTATTTGTGTTTCAGTCATAACCTTTACTTGATCTATCACAGTCATGTCATATATAATGTACCTATCTTACGAGCTTCTTAACGTCTAGCTTGAGCATTTCTTGATTCCGTTTTCTTCCGTTTTATCCGTGAGTTGATGATTTGAGCTTCCTTTGTCTATCAAACAAGATTATTAAATCTGTTAGCATATTAAAAGCAAGTGAACTGCTTTTCTTCTATTTTGTAATATTACAATCATGCAGCCCACCTGATGGCAAGTGCATGCAGTTTTTAAAGCCTACATAACTGACCCAAAAAAGCCGCAATACTTATGTAAGTTATATTAGGCTAGCATTTTCCCGTGGCTTCACTCGCTTTAATGTGGATTTGCCATTTTGCTTGGTAACAGTTTTTTTTATGTATGATAACCCTGTACCCTTTTCTATATCTCTGATAACGTGTACAGAGAAATTTTTGTTGATCGATTTAACACATATTTGCATTTATAATATTCGTGAGGATTGCCGCTGCTGTGGATTGAATTGAAATGTGTAATGTGTTATTGCATTTTGCCAATTACTTTTTGGACTGGAATATATAAACGCGAGTTTTGCTACTTTGCAGCAGAAATAGGCGTGATGATGACTCTACAGCAGTCGAATGTTGCCCTGACTTGCCACTTGTTTACGTTATCCTTTATTTAAAAATAAACAGACCTTACAAACAGATACAATACTAATTGTAAGAAAATACATTTTTCTAAAACGAGATATAAACCTCAAAGCAAAGATTTAATAAAACGTTGTAATTAAACATTCCTTTAAATGTGAACATTGTTTCAAAGTAAAACAATATGAACACAAATAACTCTGTAGATGTTCGTGACAGACAGAAACTAGCAATAATTACACAGCGAACAATAGACCGGTACGTCTGGACCTCATTGGCTGAAGTTTCCGTTGAAACTGAACTTCTGAGGATTACATTGTCCCAAAATAATACAGGGTTGTAACGAATATTTGGTGTGAAAGGTATTATTATTTTGTTGTTGTGTGGACCAGGTTTTTGTGGACTAGATTAGTTTACATCTAGCCACATCCACATACATACCTTCTAATTTAACACACAAAACAACCATTTACATCGTAGTATTAGATGATACTGTTATGAACATTTAATCATTTTTTTTTTACTAATTTATAACAATTTATTTTTATTTAATATTTTAACCTAATTGCACTATAAAAACCTTTGTTTTTTATAATTCATCAGTTTTAATGTTTGATCACAATTTCACGTGATATTAAAATAAAATAGAACTGGCTCTCAAGTCCATTTGTTGAAACAATGTTATATATATTTGGCGATCAATTTTGTTAGGGTCGCAGCTAGCCAGACGATCATTAGAAAAAATCTTCTATCATTCTATGGCTTCATCACGGACTTCTTCTCTAGTAAAACTACCAGCTCATTGCAGGACTTAAACTCACGTCGATCAACGCAATGTCCAAAAACATAATCACTGGTTAAACATCACCTCAAATTAAAAAGCTTAAAATAAATCTTTATCTTTGCGAGTTAATTTATGTAATGATATAACAAGCAAATAAATATTTTCGAAAAGTAACATTAGATACGATCAAAAGCATTAAAATTAAACAAGGAATCTAAACGAACTTCGGAAGAATGAACTGAAAAAAGAAAATAAATATGAACAGCAATAGGTGTTGCGAAGTTGTTTGCCTTTTATAGTTTTGTTTACCGTTTACACTTACCCTTTTAACTTCTCTTGTATACATGTTTTCATTCCAATATAATTTTTTGCTGTCATTTCATTGACTACCATTAGATGTTTCAAGTAAGCTTCACCTACTCTCTTACAATTATTTCTGGGATAAGAAACTAAGACTCTGTCGCTATTAATGTTTTCAATGTTTCTAAAACTTAAAATACAGATTTTTTTTTTAATATGTAGACTTCGTGAATTTATCTTATCTATCTTATAAACATTGTGAGGCTTTGGAACTTCTTCTATATCTACTAATAACAGTATATTCGCTCTATTTTCAGTAATAGCCAGCTTTACAGCAATAGATAGTTTGATATCTAATCTCTTGGTAGTCGACGACCTTCTTTGATTATACTATTCTCACCATCATGTGTTTTTCGGCGCTATTATTATTAACTACTATGGACTGCTGTGGGTCTGTTCTCATACTACATATTAAACGCATTCTAAAGTACGAAATAGAAATGTTGATAGAATTTTGTATAGTTGCCATTTTACTTAATTACAAGTTAGAACTTTAAAGTGGAAGATTGGGTCTCATCTCTTGCAATAGCTCACCCACGTAAAAAAGTTAGTTTAGTTGACGAATATATCATTGCCATATTATCTCGTAAACTTACAGCCCTGAAAATAAATGCACTAATCTGTTATCCCGTGACACTTTACATATTAAGCCCAGGCGAGTTCGTGAGTGAGAGCAGATTCAAAGTTTCGTATGTCTGTGAAAACACCGACTGACTCAGTTGTTTGTCGAAAGTGCTTCGTTCCTGAGATGTCATGAACTATGTTTAAGCTTTAAATTTGTGGACCCAAAAGTAAGTACGAAGACAGAAGATTCAGAAGATTTATGTTTTGAACCATAAGTTCACAGTTTATAAAGTTAGACCGCTTTTTATGCTTATGCGACCAACTGTAATACCGAAAAGTAAAAAGGAATATTGAAATAGTGTTTATAAGAAATTCAGTACTCATATATCATTTTCGGACCCTCCTAGTAACCCTAGAGATTGAGAGTCGGACGTCCCATATATCTTTGGTCCACAATCATTTGCATATGATCTAGAGAAGTTGGTAAATATTTCATGTTTTATTCAAATTCATTCCAATCCCAAATTCCTTTCGGGTTTCATTTGGGTGCCAGGGTGTTTTATTTACTTGTTTGTGAGTTTCTGTTACTAATTGCTTATTCGCGTTTGCTATATTTTTATATTCTATTGATCTGTAAATAAAAAGAGGAACAGCTGTCATTTTAAATTTGTGAAATTTTACATGATCATATAATTCCTATCTCACTGTTGAGTTTTTCGAAAGGCACATTATATTATTATCTACTACAACTTTCAGTTTGTACATAAAGTGATTCATGAGGAAGGTTATACTTGTACTATACAACTTGTCAAGGTTTTTTTATAATCACGATGAGACAACGCTAGTATAGAATAAGTAGAACACTAAACTATAGCTTAACTGTTTTATACTTTATATGACGTAGTCCGGTGAAGCTGTAAAGACCTTGCCAGGTCAATAGCGTAGTCAGTTCGAGAAAAAAAAAAACTTTATATGATTTTGAAACACAATGGGTGCTTAAAAATATTAACGTCTTTAATCAGAAAATATTGGAGAAAAAATATAAAATCAAGTGTCAAAATCATAAATAATCATGTCATTATAATTTGTACTGGTTCTAAAAAAATGGAAGTCTATTAAAAACAAATTTAGTTGATCAATTTGACAAAATGTAGTCTTGTCTGCCAAAGAGATTATATTACAATTTTGCTACCCACACGGAGAAAACTACAATTTTCTCATGGCCTTTTATATGAACATGAGATAATTAAACTTTGAATACATTTAACGGAAATTGTCTCGCCACGTCCCATGTTTCGAACAAATTGCGACGTTTAATGAAACTGCAGTTTCCTACCGACATCAACTATTATGTCACGAACCTCTCTTTCCCGCTCTTTCGATTTCCATAATCATCCATCTCTCTCCAGTCCACTTCAGTTTTATTATGATTCCATTTAAATACCTTTTATTATGCTCTGGGCCAGTCTTCATTCGGCGAAGAGTAAGCTTAAATTAATTTGTATTTCGTGTTTTGTG
The DNA here is from genome assembly GCA_014332785.1 of Antheraea mylitta. Classification (NCBI taxonomy): domain Eukaryota; kingdom Metazoa; phylum Arthropoda; class Insecta; order Lepidoptera; family Saturniidae; genus Antheraea; species Antheraea mylitta. The sequence goes on from JACEII010000035.1 coordinate 5,776,884, forward strand.
AGAAAATTATCCATTAGTAATTATATTTTGTAAAACCATCGGAGTAAATTGAAAATAACCTTCCTTAACTTATGGTAATTACATATTTTATACATATCCAGCTTTTATCAATGACTTCATTCCCGTTATTTTTGAAGCCAAACGTCTCGTGCATGTCGTATTGCTAGTGGGTGGATTATCTTAAAACCTTTTGGAGAGTCTGTACAATGAACAAAGAAGCATTCTATCATATTAGATATATGTAATGATATCAGCTTTAACACGTTAATAGGTACAGTACTTCTCACTAAACTGACTTTAGAAGTGACTGACCATTTAATTTTAATGATATGTTACTAAGAATGGTAGTTAATAATAGTAATAACCACAAAACTAAAAAAAAAATTTTTTTGAAACAAAAACTTTTTTTTTTATCTTTATTTTTGGCAACCAATCTTTCCGATTATTATTGCCATTGTCGCATAGTCAATAATATTACAAGCTTCGTGGGATCACTTCATTATTAAGCGTCTTGTAAGTCAATATTCTAACAAGATGGTGGATCCCTTGTTAGATCCTTCCAGGGAGTTTTTGTGGCATCTCAGAATTTTATGCTTCGTGGTGTTATTTTTATTCACTTCACTTATGCACAATAATTTAACCATATTACATAAAACACCACCAACTTTACACAATATAGAGTCAAGTAACACGAGATTATAAATAAAATATAAAATCCACTACATGGCAGACTGAAATCCCGCCAAAAACTATTTGAAACTTAGTTATTATATTTGACATTTTAAAACTGGAACAAAGAAGTTCATATATTCTAAACCCGATATTTTTCTCCTTTTGAAGCCATTGATACATTACGACTTTGTTCATAATTGTACAAATATGGCAACTAAACAAAGGACAAGACAACTCGCAGTGGGCCTCTTGGCTAAATTCACAAGTAACTACATTATCTTCCAAAGTTTTGTTTGTACGACAAAGTGAATAAACTGTACCTAACGGGGGGACTCGATGCCCAGCCTTGGCGGCGAACGCATCTGCCCGATATCCTTTGTTTTCGACTTCGGTACTCGCAGATTAGTGACGACCCGTTGTTTTTCGTGTTTCGTTGTGCTTTGTGTTTGATATTAATTCGACACAGCTGTGCCGCAGTGTGAAACATCTACCTGAGTGAGTGAGACATTCCCTTATTTATATATTTACCCGTTTATTTATATACTCATTTTTCTATTCCTTATTCTTAAATATCTTACCAACTATTATTTATTTGTTTAATTATCTATTTATTTCCTCATATATTTCGTTAATTTTTATCTATTCAGTGATAAAGTAATCTATTTCTGTGCCCCCGTATATATGTAAGTACCTATTTATTACTATTTATCTATTTATTTAATCATTATTTATTTATGTTATAGTGTATTATTCATATACATGGTCCTCTATCTCGCCCACTCATTTATTTATTTTGTGCTTTCGCTTTGTTTGGTTTTAAACAGTTCTCTTGGTCCGGACTCGATATAGTCCCGTAGCTTACCGTTTGGCGTGCCCTCCTGCCCTTAAGGGAGGTTGTTTCGCGGCCCCTCCCTTTCCTCGATCCACCGCAATGGATCCGTTAGCTGTAACCGATTATTTTCGCATAAATCTCCTCGAGAGCGGTTTAGATCAGGAGATTGTAAATTCAATTTACAACAATGTTATGTCGCAGGCCGCCGAGGGCCGTTTCGCGCCTAATATCCCGACCGCGAACTCTTTCGCGACTCTATCGCCGCAATCGCCTCTCGATGCGCGCGATAAAGGCCTACTTGAGGCCCCGATTTCGAGCTCCAGCTCGGAGACCGGCTCCGAGATGGAGCTAGACGTAACGGCGTCCACCAAGCCGACCGCGACCGTGACCGCGATTCCCGCGCCTTCTGCGCAATTAGATAAAGACGGGTATACAACCGTCTCACATAAAAAGCGTCGTCCGGCCAGCCCGACGGATTCGGGTTCCGTTGGCCCACAAAAAGTCGCCAATATAGATGGCGCTCGCGTACCGTCGGCCTCGGCTACACCGTCGCGTAAGCCGAACGCGAACAATAACAATAGTTCCGTCTCGCTCACTCCGTCCGCAGGTAGGAAGCCGCGCCCGCCGCCACCTGTTACGATACAGGATAAGTCCAAATGGACTTCTATCTCGAACAGTCTAAAGACGCGTAACATTAATTACACGAATGCACTCAGTACTCCGGCGGGTATTCGCGTTAAATGTCCCACGTCGGACGATCACCGCGCACTGATCCGTTTCCTTATAGAGACAAAACTCGCGTATTTTACATACGCATTAGAAGACGAGCGCCTCTTGCGTGTTGTGCTCCGCCGTGTCCCGGCCGAAATTTCGGTCGAGGAAGTTACCCTCTCCCTTAAGGAGAATAACTACCCAGTGCGTGAGGTACATCGTATGTACCACCCACGCACTCGCGCCCCATATAACATGGTTCTTGCCATCCTCGACCGGTCGCAGGAGGGCAAGGCCATTTTTCTCTCACATCTGTATGTGGCCTTAACGGGATCACCGTTGAGCCCCCACGCAAGACCCACATTCCTTCGCAGTGCCATAACTGCCAGAGTTATGGCCACTCCGCGAAGAATTGTCATCTTCGCCCCAGGTGCGTCAAGTGCCTGGGAGACCACGCCACGAAGGAGTGCGAGCGCACTCCTGGCACTCTCGATCCTCCCAGCTGTGTGCTCTGCGGTAACGCGGGTCACCCCGCGAATTATCGCGGTTGTCCCCGCGCGCCGCGCACACAACGCCCCCGCCAGGCGAGGCAGGCGCCCAGGGCGCCTGTAGCCACCGCCCGCCCTCCGCCTCCACCTCTCATGTCCGTGGAGGCCTTCCCGGGCCTGCCGGGTGCCTCCCGCGCCCCGGTAAAGCCCGCGCCTACGACCTCACCGCGCTCGCCACCCTCTGTGCCGCGCGCGGCCCAACCCGGTCGGGCCCCTATGGCCCCCTGGGCCCCCACACCTCAGCCTCAAGCCTCTTCAAGGCCTCTGGCGCCGCCACATAAGGCGACTCAGGCTCCACCATCGTCATCTCTGTCGGACAAGTTCGACTGGATGGAGCAACTTCTCATTGAGCACGATATGCAGGAGGTGCTCGCCTTCTACGCCCTGGTAGAGGTGAACCCCCGAGGGGTACAACTCATCGAAGCCCTAGCGCGCTTTCCGGCTATCGGAGCCACTATACAGCGCCTCGTCCGTTCACAATCGCGTAAATATTAGTTTTAAAATTCCCGGGAATTAGTAAAATAAAATCTCGCGGTCTTTGCCTCTCGTTTTTTAATGCGAGATCCTTCGGACACAGCGCGATCTAGTAGCTGACTTTTTACGCGATAGACAGATTGACGTTTTCCTCATCCAGGAAACGATGCTTAAACCGAGTATGCGTAAGCCGAGAATCGCGAATTACTGCATCGTTAGAAACGACCGTGTCACCCGCGGGGGTGGCACTTTAATTTATTTTAGGCGTTCACTGTATTGCATGCCTTTAGATCCGCCCGCGCTTACTCATATGGAAGTGTCAGTATGCCGCGTTGGTATGACGGGCCACTCTGATATTATTCTTGTCTCCGCGTATCTATCACCGAGCAAAGAACTACTCAGATCCGATTTGCAGGCACTGCTCGACTTAGGTGACTCGGTCATTATAGCGGGGGACCTCAATTGCGGGAATGTTATCTGGAACAGTCCGTGTACCTCTCGTAACGGGAGGATACTCGACAATCTAGGTAGGGTTCTCGTTTTCGACGTCATAGCCCCTCCGGAACCCACGCATTATCAGGACAACTGTCGACCGTCAGTTTTAGATGTAGCTCTGTTGAAAAATGTCGTGCTTCCTGTACGACTTATATCAGTCGTACACGAACTCGACTCGGGTCATCGCCCGGTTCTATTACAGCTAGGACATAACTCTGACTTTAGCCCGACGCCGATCAGAGTGGCCGATTACGCGAAACTTACTGAGTATTTCAAAAATAGTCCGTAGCCTAACAATCTAGACATAATTCCGGACGTGTTGGTGTCCAAAGCCGACGCGGATTCGGCTATCGATTCCCTGGTTGATTATCTCCAGATCGCCGTCAGGGAGACCTCGAAAGAGGTACAAGCGGCGAACGAACGCCGTTTTATACTCCCTGACGACGTGAGAGCATTGATCACGGAAAAGAACGCCGCGACTCGTGCTCACGACGCTTACCCGACCGCTGAGAACCGCGAACGCTTACGTGCCTTACGGAAAGCAGTTAAGTCTCGTATTTCTGAGATCCGGGGTGACAGGTGGGATAGGTTTCTGGAGGATCTCCAGCCGTCTCACCTGGCATTCTGGACTCTCACGCGAAAGTTTAAGTCCGATACAGTCATTCCAATGCCCCCTCTCGACAGAGGCCCCGGGTTGCCTCCCGCGTTCGATAACACTGACAAAGCAGAATGTCTCGCCGCGAGTTTAGAGAAACAATGTTCACCAAACACTGATAATACTGACCCTTCCATCATAGAGTCCATCGAAACAGCCGTAGAGCATGCACTTGCGTCTCCTCCGGCGGATGCCCTAACCCCGATAACGTTTGACGAAGTTTCGGCCGCCATCAAGCGTCTCAAGCCTAGGAAGTCCCCAGGTCCCGATGGGATCAGGAACGAGGTTCTGAAGCTCCTTCCTGATCGCATCATAGCTCTATTGGTCTGCATCTTCAATGCGGCCATGTCCCAGGGTCATTTTCCAGCAGTCTGGAAGAGGGCCGTAGTGATAGGAATTCACAAGCCCGGCAAGAAAGCTACGCTTCCCGATAGTTTATCGCCCGATCAGTTTATTAGATACCTTAGGTAAACTTTACGAGCGGCTCCTTTTGAACCGTCTCCAAGTTACAATAAACGACCGCAGTTTAATACCGCACGAACAGTTTGGATTTCGCGCCAAACACTCTTGTCCGGATCAAGTACTCCGCCTCACGGAGTACATCCTTTCAAATTTCAATAAAGATCCGCATTCGGAGCCGGATCCGCCCGTGAAAAGCACTAATCCGAAACGTACGATAGCAGTATTTTTCGACGTCGCCAAGGCCTTCGATAAGGTCTGGCACGAAGGGCTCATATACAAGTTAAATCAAGCCGGCATACCCGATAGGTTAGTTCACATCCTCCGCGATTATCTAGCCGATAGAACCTTCCGTTTTAGAGTAGACGGCGAACTCTCATCGCCTCGTCCGATACGCTCAGGTGTGCCACAAGGCTCAATTCTCGCGCCCACCCTCTTCAACCTGTTCATCAGCGACCTACCTAAGCTCCCGGGAGTCGAGGTAGGTTGTTATGCTGACGATACAGTTATCTACGCCTCTGGCTGGCGGCCGAAAGTCATTAGGAATCGTATCGAAAAAGCCGTTAACACGCTCGGTGACTGGTTTCTTCGATGGCGTATAGGTATTAACCCCGATAAGAGTGCCGCGATACTCTTCGATCCTAGATATCGCCATAACAAGTTAAAGCCCATAAGGCTATACGATTCTGAGATACCTTGGACCACCGAGGTCAAGTATCTCGGCGTCACTTTAGACAGTCATTTAACGTTCGATCCTCATATTAAGAGAGTGCGAGACAAAGCCGCTATGGTCTTGGGTCGCCTCCATTATTTACTCTGTCAAAAGAGCAAACTGTCCCTCAGACATAAGATCACAATATATAAAGTCTGTATTCGTCCGGTAATGACGTATAGTTGTCCTGTTTTCGCACACGCGAAGAATCTAGATACGCTTCAGGTTTTGCAGACCCGGGCTCTGCGTAAAATCACCGGTGCTCCTTGGTTCGTCCGGAAGGCGGATCTCCATAGGGACCTGGAGATGCCGTCTATCTGGGCGTATATAAAATCACTTACAAATAGCTATTTCGAGCGAGCCGCGACTCATCCCAGTCCGTTAGTGGTATCCGCCACGAATTACGAACCCGTGCCCAACGCTGGGCGTTATAAAAGACGTTCGCGACACATTTTCACCGATCCTCCCGACGATATGACGTCAGCGAACGATCAGTACCAGCCTGTCCCTCGTAACAGAGCATGCTCACGCCCACGCCCGCGTAACCACAGATCGCGCCGCCGCGGTCTGGGGGTTAATTTCGCTCCCGCACACCCGATTAGGCCTCCCACGGCAGCGGCTCAAGCCTAGGTTCGATCCCTCGGTAGAGAGCCCTTGAGTGCGTTGCTTGCGCGATACGGTGACACACCCATACATCACTGCTACAATACTACACGATCACCTCCACACACGTGCACGCCTACACACTACACTTCTTGGTGGAAGGGTTATTTTTGTTAAATTTTTTTCCCTTATCGAACTGAAAAACTCTCAATTTTTCCGACAAAAAATATATGGAGGAGATGTTGAGGCGGATATGCTTGGTACTCATATACGTTTCAACAACTCAGACATATATGAATAGTTAGCTAAGATAGGTCGCGATTTTGTATGCAACGGGCAACAGCCAAGCCGAGGTGTGCCGTGCACTCTTGAGCTGGTTGCCAATATAAAATCGGCTGAGTGCCTTAAGCGCTCGCCTTAGTAGTCCGGTGAAGCTGTTAAGACCTTGCTAGGTCAATAGCGTAGTCAGATCGAGAAAAAAAAAAATGTACCTAACGGGATGTACGGCGTTGCTAGAACCAATGATGACCACTGAGTTCAATATTATATATATATATATATATATATATATATATTACTTGGATATACTAAATAGAATTACTATGACGTCTGTAATGGGTTTGTGATATTAGCTATCCAATAGAATACAAACACCTTACTTCCCTACTTGATTGCTAAATGATTGCTAATCCCGGAATGCAACGCGTCTAAGCGTTTCACTGTGGTGGTTGTTTGACAATTACCATGTCCACCCTCTTACAATTTAACATTATATTTGTGTATAAATAACTTTATGCTCTACTGATCTTTTTGTTCTTGAACTGATTACGCTATTGACCTAGCGAGGTCTTAACAGCTTCACCGAACTACTCTCTACTGGTCTGTGTAGTTAGAAGTATATATTTTCTTTATTTAAAGACAAAAGCCGTCTCGCCTATATATGAAACTACATTCAAGAGAAAACTAGGATATATTGCCAGGATTATCTCATTCCCTTGCAGTATTAGATGACCAAGTACGGCATAAATCTTATTTACTGATGCTTCCATGTATTCCGTAGTGGACTCTTGATTGGATGTTACTTTGCACGTCTGCCTGGAATTGATTGATTTAATCCTTTATTTTATTTGCTTGACGTAGACTTGAAAAAGTTAAATCTAGCACTTTTGATTCTTATTTATATTTCCAGTTTAACGTTTTCAGATACAAGTGAGACGTGACAGTAACCAATCAATTCCAGGCGGACGTGCAAAGTAACATTCAATCAAGTACATAGGATACATTCACGCAAAGTAACACCTTTATCAATCAAATAACTGTGAGTAGTACTTAATCTTGAATTCCAAACTATGGTTGAATTGGTTGATTACTTTAGGATTGTCTGTTAATTACCACTGAAATACGCACAAAAATATATAGCTACGGTTTTAATAAACAAATCCACAGTAGATATCTCTGTGGAATACGAACTACCAGCTATTAAAAAGGGCCAGTTATCACGGAGCACCGTTGATTATTTGTTTTTTTTTTTTTTTCATTTTGAAATACGAATATTCGCCTCTGCGTTTATTATAGCTGTAGACTTTATTGCACTGATAAATTTTGATTAAAATCCATATTTCATCTCTCATTAATTGTAATTCAATATACTCTTATTCTGTAGTTTATAAAAGTTGATATGAATAGAATTTCCTACCTCACTTCTTTAAAATTTAGATTTTATAATGAAAGTTACAGTTTCAGCGTGTTGCAACGGTATGGTAAGACTGACGATATCTTTTGTAGGCGGTAGAGCCACGCTGAAGTTACTACTGGTTTTAGCATAAATGGGTCCGCTCGCCCGGGGTAGTACCACCCTCTCATTCAAAACCGACGTGAAATAACAGTGCTTGCATCGTTGCGTTTCTTTCGGCCAGTGAGAGTGCTGGAGGCCCGCCTTCCTTCCTCCTGCACCCTTCCTGAAACTATAGCTGGTTTCAGCGTCAATGGGTCAGATCGCCCCCGGTACTACCACCTAACACACAGAAACACTGACGCGAAGTAACAGTGTTTGCATTGTTGCGTTTTGTTCGGTCAGTGAGAGCGTTGGAGACCCACCAACCCTCCTCCTTACCTCCTTGACCCTCTCGCCTTCCATACAAACACGGGCTGGCAACGCACTTGTAACTTCTCTGGTGTTGCTGTTAGATATCGGTGGTGATTACTTAACGTCATGTGACCCACTTGTTCGTTTGCCGCTTATGAAATTAAAAAACATTTTGTAAATATTGAGAACAGTAATGAACTTCAATTTCTATTGATACTAAAGAATAGTAATTGATACGAATTTAATAAAGTTTAAGAGATTGTTTGAACGCGACTATCTATGCAACTACTAGTTGGTTATGATAAGATCATATTATATATTGTACACCTTTTATTAAAAAAGGTTACAGCTTATTTAATATCATGCTACGACCTTTAGAAGCGAAGTAGTTACCATTCAAAGTGTAGGGCAGAAACTATTCTAACCGTAAATAAAGTAATGGTGCATGGCCGTGAGACGCCGTGTAGAGTATCGGAGTTAGGAAGAGCTTGCCGGTGCCTTGCGAATGATATCGCGATATAAAAATGTCTTTGCATTTCAATAATAAATTAATCGTATAAGAATATAATTTCGAATTTATTTTTATATTTTTCCACATAATTTTAAAGTAAAAAACGTCCAGAATACAGATATGATGTTTTTTCTGTCAAAAAATACTACTTAGTTTGGGTAATTAGCGTAAAAATTCTTTACGGGCATTTTTTCAGCGGATTCCAAATTTTTTACGCCCACTGTAATGCGCTCGGAAAATGTTCATCAAAGCAACGAACTGAGAGCCAGGTGAAGCGCTGTAAATCAAACATAAGCGATAATGAGAAGCGACGGTGGCGAAAATTAAGTCCTTGCCTAAAAAACGTTCACTGAATACCCGTAGCTTAATTACGGAGGTTTTTTTCAACACAGATTCATTAATTCACCTTTAGGGCTTGACACGCTTTTTTAATGGCAAATAAATTTGCCCTTTCTTGTATTTTTACGTCTCTTTTGTTTGTGCTTAAGACAAGGAAGGGTTATTGTCAAGAACATTTTCTCTTGGTCCCTTTTGCGGAGTTGTCAAACGAAAATTATAGTCTTTTGAAGTGGAAAAATATAAAATAATATATCAGTAGAAATAATATTAATCAATTCTATTATTTATCTTATTTTGTCATAATATAATAATTGAGAAATTAGAAAAATTCTGAGGTTAGATGTAAGCTTCTTAGTCTTTCACGCAAAAATTAACGAACAGTTTTTTTTTTTCTCGAAATGACTACGCTATTGACCCATCAAGGTTTTAACAGCTTCACCGAATTAACGAACAGATTTTATTGAAACTATACAGTTATATAGCTTGCACATAGTAATAACTATAACGTATAAAATATTGTTTGAATCATCTATTCTTCGTATCAAAACGAAATAGCTATTGGCATGAGGCTACTTTCGGTAATATAACGATATGAATTTTGATTTTCAACTCTTATTTGTTTTGCTGTGACAAATACAACAATGTAACAAAATGAGAGCTACCATCTTTTTTTTTAACTTTCGCAATCAATTTTTCTGATTATTACTGCCATTGTCGCGTAGTCAATAATATAACGAGCTTCATGTGATCACTTTAATATTAAACGTCGTGTGAGTCAATATTCTAACAAGATGGTGGATCCTTTGTTAGAACCTTCCAGGGAGTTTTAGCGGCATCTCAGAATTTCATGCTTCGTGGTATTATTTTCCATTAACTTCACTTATGCACTATAAACTATATTACGTAAAACACCACCAAATTTACAAAATATAGAGTCAAATAACACAAGATTATGAACAAAATATACAATCCACAACATAACAGACTAAGGTTCCACCAATAACTCCATCATGGTATAAACTAATGTAGTTAGGGTGATCTCTTAATTTATTTTGGGTCGACAATACCAAGGTTATAATAATAACATCTGAAAGAATAACTATATAAATACTGTTATATTTATTGAAAAAACTAACCCTTTTACCGCCTACATTATTTAAATGTCCACGTTGTAAATGTGACATATATATTTGAAAAATTTATAAGGAAGAGTTCACTCAATTCACTTGATAATTTTATTTTCTATAAATTGATATTTATATCTTTGTTAGTTGTTCAAACATCTGTTAAAATATATATAACCTATTTTATTTGTTTAATCCAATATAATTTTTTTAAATATTCTCGTCCATTATGATTAAAACTTTATTACAAACATTTATCTCTGTTAAAAGACGTTTAACATTAAAAAAAAACCAAACTGCAATATAAATTAACATATTGCTACGAGTACAAAGAAACATTAATTGTTACATTAAATACATGGTATTTTGGTGAATACATTATAGTAAATTATCGTAAAATTTGACACATTTGACTGTGTTAGAGCCCCGCTGAAGCTATTTTTGGTTTCAGCATGAATGGGTCGGCTCCTCCGGGGTAGTACCACCCCTCTCACAGATAACCGACGTGAAATAACAGTGCTTGCATTGTTGTGTTTCGTTCGGTCAGTGAGAGAGCCGGAGGCCCACGTCCCTTCCTCTTTCCTGCTTTCCCTTTCCTTCCCCTCCCTCTTCTCCCATATACAGGGTGGCAACGCACTTGCGACGTCCCTGATGTCACTAGTGTCTATGGACGGTGGTGATCACTTAACATCACGTGACCCACCAGTTCGTTTGCCTCCTTTTGATATGAAAAAAAAATAATCAAAAAACAGAATGTTGCGTGAAATTTACATTTCACAAATTCCAATTCCATTGTTAAATATTATAGAATATTACAAATAATTAAAAACATAATGATTATAATTTACTTTCCACATTCCCATTGTCTTCATAGCTGTTAATAGTCTAACAGTTTTATTTATTTTCAAGTAGACGAATATCTTTGATATATACATTGGTTCTCATTTTTATTGTTAAATTTGGGGTGTAAGGGGTGTCGAGTAACATCTTAAGACTTGAGACACCCAAGCCAACCTCACCTGCACGTGGTGCACCCTGCTGATCAACGAACGAAGCAATGGCGATAGCGGGGTGGTAGGGTTTTACAGCCCGACTGGGTCGCAACCACCATGTACATGGCGAAAAAGCCCGTCATAGTGACTCGCTTTTGCGCATCGCGTTTCGGGATCAGCCTGTACATATCCAGTGACTTTCGTCATTATGGCCGGCATGACAGCGGCGACTGACGATGGATAATCTGTCTCGCGGTGGTCGCCACTGTTTTTGGATTGTACTGCTTACCATCAGGCATAGTGCAGTCACTTTGTCGTGCTTCAATAAAAAAAAAATTACTGATCGTGTAATTTTATTTTAAATTCAGGTTAAATAATATTTAGTTCTATAGTATACTGTATACGTGTGACCGCAGCTTTACGCGCAATCACAATAGAGCCCAGAACCCCTTTATTCCTGGACGTTTTGTACGAGTCTAATGTACCGCGAGGAACGTGGGTCATAAAAATGGGAAAAGGTTGAAATATATAAGAAAATAATTTTTAGATATGCTGAACGTTTTGTTTGTTACAGTTTTTACTTTTTTCAGTTCCATTTTTACGATAAGATTATTTGTAGATTTTCATTTTCACAAAAAAAACTTTAAAGTTGAAGTTAGGTTGGTATTAAATTGGAAATGATAGTACTCTCTTTTTAAGGTTAGTAATAACTTTTTTAAGATAGTTTTGAATTTAGTTTTGGATCTATTTCATACTTCGATGTATCTAATTTAGAATCCTTGCACTTACTTGGAGCTTTCGTTAAACGACAACATCGTGATGAAACCATGGCATGGTAGGTAGCTAGGTAGGCCTTTCTCAAATCTACCTTTTTTAACTTGGGGAAATCCTTCATGGATGCCCATCCTTTCGGGGGGAGAGAGTGAGTTATGTCCGACTCACACGAACTAAAATCCAACGGTGTACCAACAGACTGTAATTGTTGGGGCAGCAAGGGATCGAACTAGCTAATCAACCTTGTAGAGCCGCTCTAACGGTCCGCCTGGTGGAAGTTGACCGCTAGGCTCCTACCTATAGAGAAGCAAAGTGGGTACACACCAGCTGCCTCCCCTTATCCGCCGGACCTGTGCAATAAAATGATGAGCCTCACGACCCTTTCTCCCAGGTACGGCTACGGTGGCGGAAAAAGTTGAGCGTAGCACCGCCTCCTCCCGCCTGTACTTCTTTGACGGAGAGGGCCACTTAGAGGGTCTACCTCATGGGCCCTCTCCGCCGCCTCCTTCTGCGAGATGAGCTCCTCATAGATGGAGGCCATTGCTCGCCAGGCCTGTTCGCTGCCGAGCATCGCGGAAATCATACTCGGCAGCGACAAATTCATCCCTATCGCTGTCGCCAGAATGCGGCGCTGTCCCTCCCACGCAACACACTCAGACAGCGTGTACTGCGCGGTGTCTTCATTAGCACCGCACTTGTGACAGGCGGCGGTTGGCTCCCTGCGAGCAATCCAGGGCAGGTACCACCCCTAACTACCTACAACGCTCAGGCTAAAATCTTTTGCTAGACAACTCTTGATGTCTTACAGCAGCTGTACTTGAGAGCCATCGTGATTTAACATCAGATGAGATTAAAATCAAATGATAAAATCTCTAAGGTACAAAAAATACTAAATATTTTCCCCAGATCCGCACGAGCTCGATGAACTTATCAAGGTGGAATCGAAGAGATTGATAATAATCAAATAAGTTTTATATAACAAACAGCGTCTTTTGTTACGCGTAGTTTTAAATTTATGTTCTCTTTCAAGATATTTAGTAAGATTATATAGTATGTACTATAAAACGCTAGAGGGTAATTGTGTAATTAGATAAGGACACATATACCTCATGCTTAAAAACATTCGCAAATAAACCATTATTCTTTTGAATTATATGTTATAAAATAAAATGGTTTCTGTTATCCTCAGTAAAGAAACCATATAATATCCAAAAGATTTTGGTGAGCCTTTCTAATATATATAATTTAGTAGTACAGTATTTCGATGTATCTCTCGTAGCCAGTGTTAGAAATTTAAACACCTAATAAATATATCTACGACTCTATTATAATTCATGAAATCTACTCTGCTTTTTATAAATATAACATGCTTGTTATTATACAGATACACCTTAGAGAAAATATTCTGACATTGATAATGAAGACCGTATGTATATGTGAGGTAATTTGGAAGAATTTAGGAACTAGATAGGTGAAAATAGGTGATATTGGTTTTTTAATTTAAAACCCTATTACGAATAAAGAATAAAGGATATGTTGTTTTTAAGTTATAAACACCAATAGACGTAGCCTTTTGTAATGCATAGGATTAATCTTTCCTCTAATGTGGACGATGGTAATGTCTGGAAATGACGCCAATATCTTTGTATCCAACAAAAATCTATGTTTGTGAAAGTATGTATAATGCAAAGATAGACCAGATCGAGTATCTTGCCGGATTTTTTCGATGATGGGGTTATTTTTCCGAACCGGCGGTAGCTTTGCCATTTGCGTATTCTCAAGACCCACATTGAATAAAGTAATTGTAATTTTGAATATTACTTAAAATAATTTTTCAGGTCTTTACCCCAAATGCGTCCACAACCGTTCATTAGCCAAGCCAAACGTTGTTTGACTGTGTTTTGACACGGGTGATGGGTAAACGTTTGTTTAACCCCTGACCACAAGGTCTCGCTGATGCTGTTGAGATGATACAGAGGCCTTGATTACGGTCCGCAAACAGGTTAACCTAAGTTAATTATCACACAAAATAATTAGTAATTTGAATTTGTAGCATATATATTGTCTTATGGGCTTAGTGATTAATCAGGGAACTATTTATACTGCTCGAGTTGTATAAATAATAATAATTTAATTTATTCATCAGTGCAACGACTTTACACAGATCCCCCCCAAATACATGCACACATACGCTTGTAGGTGATACGAGCCTCGCTGAAGCTGAAGCTTTCAGCATGAGGGGGTCGGCTCACCCAAGATAATACCACTCTCTCACAGAAAACCGACGTGAAGTAACAGTGCCTGCATTGTTGCGTTTCGTTCGGTCAGTGATAGCACCGGAGGCCCACTTCACCTACCCTCGCCCCTCCCTTCTCCCTCTTGCCCATACCAAATTCCTCCCAAACACAGGCTGGCAACGCACTTACGACTCCCCTGGTGTTGCAAGTGTCTATGGACTGCGGTAATCACTTAACACCAGGTGACCCGCCTGTTCATTTGCCTCCTATGATATGAAAAAAACATAAAGTGGAAGGGTTTGTTTTGTTCCCCTTATCAAATTGTAATATTATTTAAATAAAATTGCCTAATAGGAAATACGTATAAGATTTACTGAGGTATACATGCTTGGTACACATGTACAATATGCTAAACATACATGTGTATGTTTCACGAAGTCATATATGTATGGGTATGTAGCTTAGCTTAGTGTAGTCAGTTAGATTCGCGATTTTGCGTAATGTAGGCAACAGCCCAAGCCGAAGTGTGCGGTGCACCCTTGAGTTAGTTGTCAAAATAAAATCGGCTAGGAGCCTTAAGCGAGCCTTAGTAGTCCGATGAAGTTGTAGAGGTCATGTTAGGCCAATAGCGTAATAAGTTCTAGAAACATGAATAAACATAAATCAAATCGGACTATGTAATTACTAATAATTTGAACTTAATTCTTTACGATTTGTATCTGTATTATATGTGATTTTGAACCGAGTAAGCACAGTGTGTGGGTCTTGGCAGCTGCCGGCAAATGCCAGAGACTGATTATCCATCGAACGTTCAAGTTTTGCAATTTCTACTTTTTCATAAATAAATCTCTCGAAAATGAAGTTTGTAGTCATAAAGGACCAAATATTGGCATTGTCGCGCAGGCAGTTGCATTATGCCAAAGAAATTAATACCGAATAAATTGATGTATTCTGGTTTTTTCATTATGTCATTGACCGATCTTTTTTAGCATGCGTTTAATTCATATTTGATAGTTTCTTCGCTAAAATATTTAAATATTAATTATTCACGAGTTTTGATGAAATTTTGTACATAAGAATCATATACCTTTTGACAATCAATAGATATTAAAAATTACTACAAAAATGTTTAGAAATTGTAAAACATAAATCTAACAACCACGTATTCAAGAGATTCAGATATCAGTTATTTTTGGCTAGAATATTTCGTTCCGAAGTGGATAGCGAATAATAATTCATATATTGCATGATTTTAGGGTTTTTTGTAAGCCATCCTGGTTAGTTATTATCTTTACATTAACAATCTGTCGCCAATTACCTATGCTAAATACGCTCCGGGTGTTTCGACGTACATTTTAGATTCAGTACCTTAGATTTTGTATCCTTAGTGTAAAACATCCTGGATCACATCGCAATTTAACATCAAGTAGTTTGTATTCAAACGCTGACACCTACAAAGTATAAAAATAATTGTCATGATAGAATTTATAAGACATACCTAAAAATGATAAATGCATAACATACATATCACAAAAACAACATAATATTGAACAAAAGGAAATTGCCATGCATATCTCGACAGGAAGTTGAAAAATTTCAAAGCGAATATGCAAAGTATTTCAGGTATGCAAATGTTTTATGGTAAGTTTCTAAGCGCTTTAGCCAACCTTAGTCGGTCGCAAGCCGTGGTTAAACAGCCAACTTAACCGTAGCACTCTTAACACCACTGAAGCTATTAAAACTTAACTTGTTTACTTTAACATCGAGCGTCTTGTAGTAAAAGGAATTAAACGCATTTAATTTAACATTTCTTCAACTTTGTGGGTTTTAGCTTTTGACCACAATTTTACCATCTTAAAGCTAGAAGGGAACAGAGTCTAAAATCAGCTACTGGAACACATCGAGAGGTACTTGCTCACAGACATGCAACTTAAGGGTGGTACTTAGGCGAGCATAGAAAAGGTCTTCCACCATGCTGTAGTTTTCTCACGGTGTTATCTTTTAACGAAAAATTCGGCTCATCTGTAAGGATTCAAACCTACGTCCATCCTTATAGTCAACTTCTTAAGCAGTAATTTTATAAGAACTCCTTAACCCCATGTAAATCGTTAATAACTTGAAACATACCCTCCTCCGCAGCGGCTAAGCCTAACTAAGACTAGGTCCGTTCCTTCGGCGTGGAGCCCTTGAGTACGCTGCTCACACGATACAACGACACAAAATCTTACATCACTACAACAACATTACACATAATATAATCTCCACACCCGTGCACGCAATAATAATTTAGAAAACTTATCCGACACAAAATACATATATGAGTTGTCGAGATATGCATGCTTGGTACACATATATGTTTCAATAACTCATATAAGTATGAATATGTAGCTTAAATTAAGTTAGTTCAGATAAGTCGCGAATTGCATGTATCAGGCAACAGCCCAAGCTGTGTGTATGTGCTGTGCACCCTCGAGCTAGTTGCCTAAACAAGTCGGCTGAGTGCTTTAAGCGCTCGCGTTAGTAGTCTGGTGAAGCTGTTAAGACCTTGCTACATCAGTAGCGTAGTTAGTTTGAAAAAAAAAAACTTAAAACATAGATGACAATTTTATTTTTGTCACTAAAAGTCTCTTCAAAATTATGGACAGCCGTTTCGAAGATTAATTTGAACTATATAAATGTGACACAGTGTGTTGTCAGAAATTCAAGAAAGACAAGGGAAAATTATCTATGACGACATTTTAAAAAATATAAAACTTTAAAACCATCATTCAGTGTGTCAAACAGGGATATAAAAGTCGGGGAAACCCGTTTATCTTTCATTTCCTCTATCCGACCAGACAGTTCAATTTAGAATAAATGGTCCGTTTTCGTAACATACTGTTAAAATGTTTCACCGGTGTGATATCGTCCAGTTTAAAATACACCAAGTTGGTGACGTTGAGTGATAGTTCGTTTCGTAACGTCCACAAGAACGCCTCATATCTTTGGACTTCAATTTCCTAGAAATAGAGAGAAGGTCTTTGGACACACTGAGTTAATCCATAATCCAAGAATTTGTACGTACGTTTTTGGCAAACACATTCTCTATTTGTATTCTTTTTTGTAGTCAACATCACTATCAGTTGATAAAATATATGTTATTGTGACGCATGTCTCAACAAATAATGACAATAAAAAAGAAATTAAAACAAAGCTATTTGAGTTCCTAAATAAAACATATATTACATACAAACATCATATAATACAAATTCTAAAGCAAAACAAGAGATACTACAAATTGATCAAGTGAGAATCGTTCTTAAGACTGTGTACATCGTAACGAAGAATATTTTCTTTAATCTAAGATACAATCATCCAATATTAATTTACCTATGTTTTGTTTATGTTATATGATATTTATCTCAGGTAATTAACTTATATATTATATCACTACGATGTGTTATTTACCGTAACCCCACAATTCTTATCATCATGTTAGTGGAAGCAACAGAGTAGTTAGTCGGCGGGGTGGTAGGGTTTTAGCGGGGTGGTAGGGTTTTACAGCCCGACTGGGTCGCAACCACCATGTATATGGCGAAAAAGCCCGTAATAGTGATTCGCTTCTACGGGTCGCGTTTCGGGATCAGCCTATGTATATCCAGCTTATTACAAGCCGACTTGATAGTGGCGACCGGCGATGGACAGCGTGTCAATCGGTGGTCGCTACTATTTTTGGATTGTACTGTGCTTACCATCAGGTAGGGATGTTAAAAAATAATCGATTTTTAATTAAATCGATTTTTATTTTATTATAATTGATTTTTTATTGTCGATGTTTATTTTCATATTAATCGATTTTTTGAAAATCGATTATATGAATTACGCATTTTAATCGATTTTTATAAACATTTATGCGACGGATGACAAAAACTCAAAATAAGTTCATTATTATTTACAATTGAAGAGTGAGCATAGTGAGATAATATGTTTATAAAAATTTAAAATGTTTTCTAGCCGCAAAACACCTAAAAGCGGCTGGCGAAAGTATTTTATAACGAAAAAGAATAATACCACAGTAATATGCATGTCCTGTTCGATAGAATGAAAAATTTTGTAGTAAAACAACAAATTTAAAAAGAACATAGAATGAAAACATCCCACTGCCTTACAAGTAACATGAGTTACTATATCTTATAATGATTGTTGTGGTTCTTATGACAGCCAAATACCGCTCTCTGTAAAATTAAAACTTTCAATAAAACTAAAAAGGTCTGTCATGCGAGTACAACATGTTTACTAAAAATGTCTTATGGTAAACTCGACATCGATAAGTTTACAAAACTATAAATTATTATTGAAATTATTCAATAAAAAAAATCTTTAATTTTAATTTTCTCAGTCACACTATGATTAATATGAAAATTTAAAAGAGAACTTCATTGTTTTGAATTTTATAGTTAGAATTAATAATGTTGTCATTTTGTTAGGATGTTTATCATTTCATTTTTATTACGATATAATGTTTAATAGTACTGAAAATTTCTATGGTATTTAGTTTCTATATTCTTTACCTTGAAAGTTTAAAGGAACATTCACTTTTATTTTGTTTTGAACTGGTTATTTTTGATACGTATAATTTTATGTGATTCTTAATCTGATAAATTGTTATTTTAAATCTTTAGGTTTATTATAGGAATATGGAAAGCATGTCTATTTTTAAATATTATAAAAATCGATTTTTGAAAAAATCGATTATTTATTTTCAATAAAATCGATTTTTAACAAATCGATTATTATTTAAAAAAAGAAACATCGATTCCTAATTAATCGATTTTTTTTCATTAAACTCACATCCCTACCATCAGGCATAGTGCAGTCACTTTGCCGTGCTACAATAAAAAAAAAAAAGTTAGAAGTAGTTCATGATTATATATAATTGCGATGAACACTTTGATCATGTTTTCCGGATTCGTTTACACTAGTTTGGCAAAGTATTTGCGTTACGTTGTGGAAAATACAGCACCGTCAAGAAATGAACTGCAGATAACAAAATCTATCGGCAGTTATCGCCATCATGCTATCCTGTATGAAACTTGATCACATCCCGAATTAAAAACCTGGTGTTATAGAAAGAAATGAATATGCTGGCTGTGAGGTACGACAGCACGGTGAAGATAACAATTTCCAAACTTTGTTGTTCTTACCGAGATGGAAGTAGTGGAAGGGAAATTATTGAATAAGATTAAACTACTCTTCAGAATACTCGCCACAATACAGCAGATAATATATGGTCTTGAAGCTATAACTTTTCGTAACAGAAGCGGTTTTAGGTTTTTAGTGCAGTTTATATTCTTCTTCTTCTTCCTAGCGTTTTCCCGGCTTAGTGCTAGGGTCCGCTTTCCTAATAGACTTTTTCCACTTTGCCCGGCCTTTGGCATCCTTGTGTGTGAGGTTATTGTCCCTTAAGTCCGCCTTCACCACGTCCAACCAGTGTTTTTTTGGGCCTGCCGCGAGACCTCGGGCCTTGTACAGTCATGCTGAGGCATCTATTTCCGATGTAGTCTGGCGGTCTGTGACTTACGTGGTCGTACCAACGGAATCGAGTCTCCTGCAGCTTGTCTGCGATGTCTCGGACTCCAACGCTACCATGGATGTGTTCGTTTCGAATGCGATCTAATCGCGTAACGCCACACATCCATCGCAGCATCTTCATCTCAGTGACATGTAGCTGTTGGACATGTCTGCCTAGGACCGGCCACGTTTCGCTGCCAAACAATAATACTGGATGGATGATGCACTTGTATACCAGACCTTTTAACTTCACCGGTATCCTTTGATCACATAGAACGCCAGTGACTTCTCTTGTAGGTGGTAGAGCCCCGCTGTAGGTGGTAGAGCCCCGCTGAAGCTATTTTTGGTTTCAGCATAAATGGGTCGGCTCCTCCGTAGTAGTACCACCCCTCTCACAGATAACCGACGTGAAATAACAGTGCTTGCATTGTTGTGTTTCGTTCGGTCAGTGAGAGAGCCGGAGGCCCACGTCCCTTCCTCTTTCCTTCCCCTCCCCCTTCTCCCATATACAGGCTGGCAACGCATTTGCGACGTCCCTGATGTCGCTAGTGTCTATGGACGGTGGTGATCACTTAACATCACGTGACCCACCAGTTCGTTTGCCTCCTTTGAGATAAAAAAAAAAGCCATTTCGCCCAAGCGGCGCCTACTCGAGATTGGACGTCGTGATCGATTGACCCGGACTCGTGTATCACAGACCCTAGGTACTTGAAGCTCTTGGAAGGAGGACCTGGAGTCGGCAAGGGCAGGATTGTGGACGGTGGAAGCCATCCGCCCCATCTTGGTAGAATGGTTGGAGAGACCGCACGGTGCGCTGACCTTCCGGCTGGTGCAGATGCTTACCGGTCACGGCTGTTTTGGCAAGTATCTGCACCAGATAGCCGGGAGGGAGGTGACGCCGAACTGCCACCATTGTGACACGGGTGATGTGGATTCCCCACTTCATACTCTCAAGGAGTGCCCGGCGTGGGCTGACCAACGGAGCGAGTTGATGGCAGTGGTGGACTGTGATCTCTCCCAGCCGAATCTGTTACTTGTTATGTTCGACAGCGAGAGATCATGGCGCGCTGTCGTCTCGTTTTGTGAAGATGTCTTTCGGCAGAAGGAGGAGGCTGAAAGAGCACGAGAGCTTAACCCTGAGGCTCCTGTGGTTCGCCGTAGGAGGACAGGACGTCGAAGGAGGAGAGGTGGCCGCTTCCACCTAATGCCTCCATAACACGTCTTCTGGCGGCGGATGCGGGGCCGTCCGTCGCCGTGAAGAGAAGGCCCGAGCCGTGAAGCACGGTCTCAGCCGCCGCTTCGACACAGAAGCCTGGGGAGAGACATCTCTCTCCCTGAGAGGAGGGTCCCGCACTACCATCTTGCGGGCACCCAAGCGCGTGGCCAGGATGGTGGAAGAATGCTGATCGTGCACCCGCATCCTGGTCCACACATTCGCGCTGAGCGGCAGGGGGATTTTTAGCCAGTAAGAGTCTGACATAACCCTCACATTGTCCCCCGGCAACGTGAGGCGTATCCGATGCAGGATTTTCCCCCTTTAACAAAAAAAAAAAAAAGGTACTTGAAGCTGCTGGTCTTCGCAACGCTTTCGTTACCAATTTTTAGGGATTCGGAGTCACAATAAAATTTATCAATCTGAATCTGAATTAATGGCAATATAAAAATCGGCTACTTATTCTTCTATGCAAAAAAATTATAGGTCTATTTCCGTTTATGCTATTTCACTGAAAATTCGATAGTGTAGATAAAAGAAAAAAAGGTTGCTTAGCTAAACGGTACGGTCAAAAATATACGGTATGGGTGACATTGAGTGACGGCTTGCTGTCGGCTTTGCAATATTTGGATGCAGTTTATTTTGAAGTGTTTGCTAAAAATACTACTTTTACTTCACAGCGTATAAAGCGGTTGATGTATTTAATATTCTTTTATGTCAAATGGAACAGTTTTAAACGGCGTATTTCTTAAAAGACATTGGCTCAAATTGGCACTTAACGACACCAAAAAAATTGTTGATTGGGAAATCTAATCAAGCACACTGCTGATAAAGGAATAGAATAGGAGTAAAAAGCGTCACCATTTCCAAGTCATGCTTAATCTACGGTTATAGATCATAAATCAACAATTATGCACAATCACTTCACGTCCGCTCCGTCCATATCTCAGGATTAATTTCGAATTAGTAGACATTGCGTACGATAGTGATTTATGAATAACGTTCCGCTTTATCGGTCAACTAGTTTCTTTATTGCTAATGGATTACGGAACTGGGTTATTAGAACGTAACCTAATGTAATAAATAAATATTATTAGCTATTAGCAGTTGCCCGCGACGTTGTTCTCGCGGAAATAGTTTTTATGTTTCATAGGATTACTCTTAGATTGATTTTTTATTATTGTATTTTTAGTTTTAGCAATTTTCTATTACATTATTGCTGCAGTTCTCGATTAGGTAGTAATTATTACAAGTTTCTTGCAATCATTTCAACGAGTTATCAAGATGGTGGCCGTTTTGTTAGAACTTTCCAGGGAGTTTTTGTGGCAAATCAGAATCCATGTTTCGTGGTATTACTTCCCATCCAGTTCACTTGTGCATGATAACCACACTATTACATATAACACCACTACACAAATATTTATATGACAGAATATAGACCTTTGTTTTTCGAAATGAAAACGCTGTTGACCTGGAAAGGTCTTTACAGCTTCACTGAACTACTGAGGCGAGCGCTGAAGGCACTCAGCCGATTTGGGATGTTTGGGCAACTAACTCAAGGGTGCACGGCACACCTCGGCCTGGGCTGTCGCCTGATTTGTGCAAAAATCGCGACCTATCTGAGCTAACCTAAGCTAAGCCATCTAGATATACGTATATAAGTTATTGCAACATGCATGTGTACCAAGCATGTGTGCCTGAATAACTCCTATATGTATTTTGTGTCGGAAAAATTCCTCTAAACTGTATAGGATAGGGAAAAATAAAGGTAGAACTCTTTTTCGATTATTTCTCTGAAAAAGAAAAATAGCGTGTAAGCGTGCACGTGTGTATAGGTGATGTGTGTGATGTTGTAGCAGTGATATAAGGTTTTGTGTCACTGTATCGCGTGAGCAGCGTACTCAAGGGCTCCACGCCGCGGGAACGGACCTAGACTCGAGCCGCTGCCGAGTGGGGCCTTATCTGGTAAATAACACAAGTAATGAATAAAATATAAAATCCACTGTATGTCATTTTATGATCTCGCCAAAAACTCCTGTATTGTTTTATTGCTATTTAAACCCTTTAATGCTCTATATGCGATATGCGAATGATGATTTCTTTCTTACTGATTTTAAGTTAGCCCTATTAAATAGTGTAATAACTCTTTAATCTCTAGAGACCCTTTATATTCGTGACCTGGATAATAGTCGGAAAAGTCCTCCCACCTGTAAAAAGTTGGTCGTAATCTGGTCAAACTTTTCCGAAAATTCAGTATTATTTATATGTTTAGATTTCTAGTGT
The DNA here is from genome assembly GCA_014332785.1 of Antheraea mylitta. Taxonomy (NCBI): domain Eukaryota; kingdom Metazoa; phylum Arthropoda; class Insecta; order Lepidoptera; family Saturniidae; genus Antheraea; species Antheraea mylitta. The sequence goes on from JACEII010000035.1 coordinate 5,800,154, forward strand.
TATAGTAACTTCCTTAAGAAGAATCTTATTAAACTCTTATAATTTTTTTTACAAGAAGATGATACCTCTTAGATGACCTTAGTGTATGTAATGCATACAATTCTCAGATGGCAGATTTTTCCAAACTTCGTGATATTTACCATTATGGATGGTAGAGCCACGCTGATGCTATAACTGGTCTCAGTAAGTAGGTAAGTAACAGTGCTTGTATTGTTGCGTTTCATCTGGAACGCTAGAGACCCCTCTCACTCCCTCTCGTCCTCTTCTCCCTCCCCGTTTCCCCACTAACACAGGCTGGCAACGCAATTGCGACTGCTCTGGTGTTGCTGGTATCTATGGACGGAGGTGACCACTTAACATCGGGTAACCCACCTATTTATTTGCCTCCTATGACATAAAAAAAACATATATATTGCTAATTTAGACAATATCTTTATATATGATACCGTGTGCATTATTCTGATACCATATTGCTGTTTTAAAACCATCTATCCCCACAAATTTTCTCTTCACTACTATTCTTAAGATTAGAATAAAATATCTGGTTTTGGACAAAATTAATTTTAATTTCGTAAAAGAAATTGTCTAATTCTTCTCTTGTTTTAACATTTGTTTACATAATGACCGAAAACTATAAGGCGCTAAAGATAGAGGACTGGATATTAAATACATGTAATGGAAGACTTGCTCGGAATAAACCTATTTTCGTTAGATTTTCTACTTGAGGTTAAACTAACTAACCAAGCAAGTCGGGTAAGTATTAGATAATATCCTGTATCCAAAAAATACATACCATCAACATCAAATGGAATTGTGAGATATTCCCTTTGTAAGGTTTTTGGGCTAAAGTAAAAACCAACTACCGTTCATAGATAAATAGTCTGTTACTAGGACTCACTTTCGTGTGTCGCTTTTTAAGATAAGCCAATGTATACCTATCTAATGGGTTACACCTTTCTTGCCACTTTCGCCTTTTTGGCTGTGATAGCTTATGATACGGCGGCGTTCGATATATATTCCTTGTACACTATTTAGATTATCTTCATAATCAAGGAATGTAGTACAGTATTAATAGGATGCTTGGTTTTAAACAACTATTTTTTCGGTTCCGAAGCAAGTTTCTATTGCAAATACGTAAAAAAAGTTGCATGAAAATTCAAACCTTCAAGTACCTTTAAGTACTCTTCTCGAGTGTGAGAAGATTTCTCTTATAAAATATAGATAGACTTCGATAATTAATGTTTATAACTTTGCGGCACTTCATGCTATCATATTTATAGGAGTTACTCAGAATTTAGGGTTCTACAATAGTGCCTGTTGCTTACCTGTAACTCATACCAGTGAGGTAGTACAGATTACTAAAGTCAAAATTTTGCGGAAATTTCTTATCTTTTGTTGCTATTTTGTTTGTGATTGAACGCATAGAAAAATATTAGTGAGACATTTGTCGGAAAGTTATTTATCAATAAAAAACCTTTTAAATATTGTTTGATTAATTTTTTTATATTTTTTTTTTTATATAGGTCTATATTTATCGAGTGGTAGAGCAAGTGAAATTAAATTAAATGTTAGTGCTAAAATAAAAAAATAAATCTCGCAGGAATTTTCAACTCACAAATGACCACGACATTTTTTCCGCCATCCAAATAGTATAAATGTACTATCAATAAGCCACAATTTTATGTAGACGTGAGAATATTGAGAGATAAGGTAAGTAAAAGAAACGTCAAAGGGACACTTCAAAGAGATATCACGTAAGGGGAGTTCAGTTGGAGCCATCAAACGCAGCTCTCGAAAATACATTTCACTCGTCGAATCTTTCATATTGGGAGACGTTTCGCTGCTTATACTATATTCTACATTACCTTGTACTCATACATTATTAACATGACCAAATGTTTAGATATTTTGGGACGTGGTTCATTAATGGGCTTTGCAATAGCAGTTAACTGCTAGAAATCGTCACGAAAGATAAAGCGTTATGCTCTTCTGTTTCTCGCCCTTAAAGTCATTTTAGTTCCCTCTTTGTTTCTTTCTGTTGAATACAATTTCAGGTACGTTCAAACGCGCTGTCGAGTGTACCAGTGTACTGATATAGTACGTACTGATATTATACGAAACATATATAAGATTCAAACTCTAACAATGTGCAACGGTTCTAAATACATGAAACACTACTCAGAACGTAAAGTTTCATATGTATGTACAAAAACAAGTTGTGTCTGGTTGCTCTGGGATCTTGGACTATGTCTTTTATCAATGCAAAATATTTCATGGAAGTATAAACATTATTGTTATTGTTAAAGGATGTATTTTATATTACCATAAAAAAGTATAATAGTTATTTAGTAATCATTGTTTGATATATTGTGAGTCCTTTTATTTTTTATTACTTAAGTTGATTTCTTTCAAATCTAATGTTACGATAGGGTGGGTACCAGTCATTCAAACTTTCCAGAAGTTATTCATTATCAAAAGCTATATTAGTATTGAGACTGTGCATACCACATTTTCGCTAGTTGAAATACAAGTCCGTATTCTGTTAAATAAAAAAAAGATAAATATTTTTATTTATAACTTTACAGAGTTATGCTATGGTATCTATCTATTGGTGATCTTTTTGATTAGAACTAAAAACCTCAAAAATCATATACCGAGATTCACAGTAAAAGCTGTGCAATTACAATGTAGTCTGATCAATGTATTTGCTTTGTTGAAAATTGTGTTAAAAAATTAAAATAAATCTAATGCTATCATGTTTCCTTAGGTGCTGCACTAACCACCGGAATAAAGTATTGTGTCTTCAATTAATTACTATTTAATGAGATTTCTTTTATAAGTCCTTATAAGGGTTTATTATAAATTGAAAGGGCTCATACGGGCAGCCGTAAAATTCATGATTACCTTTTCGGAACTTCCCATGCCCTGTAATGTTGCTTACACAGGGGAAAACATTGAAACCGAATACTCAACTGTATCAGGTTGCAATCGTTTTTGATCCTCACGTCCTGTTCCTCTCTCTGACTGTTATTTCAATGAAAGTATGACTTTAAAATAAAATATTTATATTAGGATAAAAAAGAAGTGTATACTAATTACTTTATAAAAGAAAAGATCTAAGAGATGATCGCTTTGTGACATATACCAAAACTTCTTGTATAGTTACAGCTTATATCAGAATATCCTTACATATTATAGACGATGTCGCTTCTCTTTCTAACCGATTGTCTATATGTGCTTATGCAAGGATGGAATCGATTTACGTAAATCTTTCCTTAAATTATAAATTAATTTTCTTTTCAAGTTCCAAAAATTACATCGAATAATGCCTTATTCAGACACGTCACCATTGAGTCAGTAGTTAAACTAGTTTTCCTCTTTACGAAGAAACTACAACTGATGAAACACGAATCAAATACAATGTAAACATCGTTCGTAAACGTAATAAACTGTAAGCAAACAACGTTTGCAAGCAAATTACGTAGAACAATAACGGTAAATAAGTCGAAATTATAACACGTGTTATGTATTTTGCAGACAATATCACTTTGTAGGTATAACAAAATATCAGAGTAATATTATATTTAACAAAATATTTCCAGTAACAAGCATTAGTTCAACAAAATCCGATTGTTTGTGAAGTACTTAAAAATTGACGTCTCTTGTAATAACTCGCAACTTTAAGAGTGTGGGCGAAAACATTGAAAATGTTTCGATAAACTGAAGGCGGCTTTTCTTTTGTGAGCGTTGGTTAGTAATCCACATATTTTGTACCAGCAACCGCCCACAACTTTACTTGATAATTGATTTTTTGTAGTGATAGAGCCATGCTGAAGCTATTACTGGTTTCAGCATGAATAAGTCGACTCGACCGGGGTAGTACCACCCTCTCGCAAAAAACCGACGTGAATTAACAATGTTTGCATTGTTGCGTTTCGTTCGGTCAATGAAAGCGCCAGATGCTCACCTCTCCTTTTCCCTTCTTCCCCCCACTGCTACCCTCCCCAACTCCCTTGGTGTTGCAAGTGCCAATGGATGGTGGGGATCACTTAACATAAAGTGACCCACATGTTCGTTTGCCTCCTATGTTGTATAAAAAAAAAATAAAAAATAAAGAAGAATGAATTTGAACAAGAATAGACCTTAATCTATACTCACCACCAATCGCAGAAACCACTGGTCAAGTATGAAATACTCCTTCAGTGTTAGATAGCTTATTTATTGAGGAAGATTATAGACTATATATTATCACAATAAGACCAACAGGAGCGGATCATTCATAGAAGAATGTTTCAAAACCGTTCTGTTATTCATTTTAAGAGCTTCCGATGTGTGGTAGCCAAAGCCCAAAGTAACAATTCCTATATTCCTAGTCTATAATATTCACGAATATGGGCATATATTCGTGAAATGCATTAACAATCATTGGTATAAGAGACTACATACTGCAGACATACAAATTTATATACATTTTCATACATATAATTCTTCTGTCTGTGTGTATGTAATTGAATTGATTAGGAGGAATCCTAAACATCTGTATTGATTTTAATACAAATTTTGTGTGTGTTCAGGTGGATTCAAGAATAGTTTAGATTCACGATTAGATCCGGTAGGTGGCGATGCAATCGACTATGGATTTTTTAAATTATCAAAGATGGACGTCTGTCGGGACCGGTAGTATATATGTATTATATCAATATTATATTGATATTTCGGCAACCGTAATGTTAGTATCTTTTTTGTATCCCTAACAACGCATTTATAAAATTTCATGAAAATCGGTTGGGCAGGACGTAATAGCGTAACAAACAAACAAACTAAATTTAGCATCTCCAATATTAGTTAGTATTAGCTATGCCCGTGACTTCGTCCACGTAGAACCCTATGTAAAAATCAGTGACTGATAGATTTATAGGTTTAAAAGTAAACTCCAATCTGATTTCTCGAGATATAATTCAAAGAACACAAATGAGTACAACTCATTAACGCAGAAAAAACGGAAGGACAAAGACATAAGCAATATTGACAGTAGTGACATTAATGACAGTAGTGACATTAATGACAGTAGTGACATTAATGACAGTAGTGACATTAATGACAGTAGTGACATTAATGACAGTAGTGAAGTATGACAATACTTTATTAGAGACCCAGTTCTATAATATTTACAGAGTATGCTACAAACGATCATTATTATTGACCTACTTTCTTTATAGCATTGTGTTTATAAATACATATAGCTCTAATTGTGACCAATATAATCACCTGAATGTGTTAAGCATATTTATTTATTTACTTTTCTCTCGTGTTTACATCGCGTTATCATTAAAATTACAATAACTTTTGATTGAAAGGACCGATTTTAATGAAAGAAAAACTAATCTGTTCTCGAGTATATGCTTTATGATTTCCTTTGTGTGGTCTTATCATGGACTTAATACTTTATCAGTGATGCGCGTTCATACAAGCAGACAGACAGATATACAGACATTTCCAAAAATGATTCAAATGTATTTTATTACTTATTTCTAGAAATGCAACAATTTTTTTTTTCACTGAAATCGAAAAAATACAGGGGTCCTAGCCAAGTTGCTTACCTACAATCACTAACGCAAATAGAAAACGGAAAAATATATTGTGATGACATATCTAAACACTATAACAGGTGATTTTATCTCGTGATATCACACGTTAAATTTACATTCTTATTATATGTATGGATACACTACAATATGAAATATTTACAATATGCAAACCACCTCTCAAAAACATAATAAATATTTAATCTCTTTTTCATACACAAACTACAAAGCAATTTATCATGTAAGCTAATAATTTATTCGAATATCGGACAAACGAAATATATTCTCATTTCCCGTCGACGAAAACCGAGATTTACATTTCTATTACCTGGATTTATGTCTAGATTCATGACGTCAGTTATTACCTAAACTAGAGCGAGATTCCGCATTCACAATTGTAATAAACGATCTCTCTTTCTCTCTTTGTAACCGTCCGGAGAAATATTATCTTGTATTATGTTTCGCATATACCAGAGTGCTGGAGGAGCTCTTCATATAAATACCTACAATACTGACGCTTGATATATTACCACAACAATATTATTAGTTACTCTATCCGCGACTTTGTCTGCGCGGAATTTTATCTAAGAAAACACTGATTAATAAAATTATCTATTAAGCCCATTTACTTATCTACTTCTCTTTCACACTTAAATCGCATCGCCATTAAAATTACAATAACGTTTGATACAGTGAACCGATTTTATGGTAGAGCCACGCTGAACCTATTATTGGTTTCAGCATGAATGGGTCGGCTCGTCCGGGGTAGTACCACCCTCTCACAGAAAAACGACGTGAAGTAACAGTGCTTGCATTGTTGCGTTTCGTATGGTCAGTGAGAGAGCCGGAGACCCATCTCCCTTCCCCTCTCCTCTCTTCTAACCCCTCTCCATTTCTCTCCATTCCCCCTAAACACAGGCTGGCAACGTACTTGCGACTCCTTTGGTGTTGCTAGTGTCTGTGGACGGTGGTGATCGCTTAACAGCAGGAGACTCGCATGTTCGTTTTCCTCCTACATGATATAAAAAAATTAATAAACCAAAGATTAAATAATTGAAATGTATGTGGTTACTTATTCTTATATACCTAACTGTAATAATTCACAAAAATCTATTGAGTACAGATGCGTTAGATTTCCCTTATTATTATACTGCAGTAAGTTCTAAACTAGAACGAACCCCTAAAGCTGCATTAGCAGGTTCATACCAGATTTGGATAGGCAGAGAGAGAAGCACGAGTAGTTAAGGTGAGTGTTAATGTACATTCGAAAGGGGCCCCTTAAACCTACACCCGTGTCACAAGTCTCGGGAACTACTCAGAGTTTCTCTCGTTGCCACGCGATGGACCCGTCACCTACACGGTGAATCCATGGCATGCTAAGTAGTATGTCTCTATATAGATGCTTTAATCTTGTATATATAAAAACACGTGCACTTTTATTGTATAGATAAGCGACCATGAGACAGAGTCGAATGGCGTGGACCTCACTGATATAGGCATTAACAGTTCGACACTTTTCGGTAACGCCCAGTTCTCGTCGAGTGGCCAAGTCATTCGTAGCCTCCGATAACCCGCACCGCGCTACACTTCTCATTCGTTCTATTCTATATCTATTCCGTTATTGTTATATATACTCTATATATATTTTCATTACTAATTGCAAACAAACTACGATAATAATGTGTAAATATATAACCAACATTGCCTTTGAAGTTTACAAATAATTGAATATATATTGACTTTACCTCAACACATAAACGAGATGTAAACTTAATTTCAAAGCACTTATTTAGTCTACAAATAAGGAGGTTTATAATTGGCTAAATAAATATTGGACGATCTCGAATAGACAAAACAAACAACTATAAACACTGTCGTCTCTTCTGGGAAAGACCAAATATTAAATTTAGTTTTTTTTAGTATATAGGTTTTATCGTTTAACCACAACCTGATATTACGTGGCATGTGATGTTACGTAAGCATCGTGATGAATCCTTACAATTGTAAGGATTCGAACCTATGTCCAACGACGCAGTGTCCGAACACGTTATCAACTAAGCCATAATCGCTTCATAAAGCTTTATGTATATAGTTTTTACTTCGTCCGCGTGGAATAGTCATCATTTACGCAGCGTACGCAGCGGAAGCTTTCAAAAGAAAAAAATAGATTGTGAGTATTCTTTACTGGTGCTCCGCTCCTTCTGATCTTAGCATGATGATATATAGTAGTTGAATGAGCTATATAACACTGAAAGAATTTTTCAAATCGGATTAGTTGTTTCTTAGGTTAGCGCGTTCAAGCAAACATAATCTTCAGTTTTTTTTTTGGAACTGACGTTATTGGCCTAGCAATGCCTTAGCAGCTTCACCGGACTACACAAACTATTCAGCTTTATAATATTACTATAAATTACTCACAACTGATCGCTACGCGTGAGGTTATTCCTATACTTAATCAGTATTTTTGTGTGCAAAAATTTATTCGCCATTAATACTTGTTATGTTTTTTTTTTTCTATTCTGCAGACTTGGTTTAAACCTTTTGCTTCTGTTTTTTTATTGTATACGTCAAACATTGTATCTATGAGTAACTATTCGGTGTTTTTTTATTTATTATTATTGTATATATTTATTTTTGTTTTGATTCTTATTTTCATTCTTAGTTGTAGGAGTCAATAACCTTTGCAGACAAATTTATATAAATCATAATATATGGTATCTATGACTTTGTTCCCTGCGTGTTTTATTATGGGTTCTCTTTTTTATTGTCAACTTCTAATTACTTCTTAACTCCTATAACTATAAAGATCTTTAGTTACCTATTTACTTTTTTATATTTACTACTTAGATTCAATTGGTTCAACCGTTTAAGAGATAAACTTGGACTAAGAAAAAACAATTAAATTTGATTTATTGGTGTATATTGTGTAAATACTTTTATTTTATTATTAAAAAATATCGACAATATAACATAATGTAAATTAATCTAAAGAGAATTTTAATTTTTGAAAAAAAAAAATACAACAGTTTTATATCGAAAATAGGATTTTATATTTGTTAATAATAACATAATCAACTCCGCAGTGTAAACGACGTCAAACCTAAATCTTGACTTCATATACGCCACAAACAAATTCAGAGTGAAAATCAAACAAGGTTTACCTTCAAACGAGTCTAAATATAACGTGATAACCACTTAAATTTCACATATTCACATAAAAGACAAGATTAAACCTGAATCCGTGATCCATCATAAAACTGAATAACATATAAATCAGATTACAACGCCCTTTGCGTACATTCGCTTTGAGACGATCTCGGTGGGGTATTTCTACCACATATTTATCATTATTACATGTTGGCTCCGTTCCAGTACACGATTCGATTACCATCGATAGAATGTATAGTGGAAAATAAACCGTATCCATTTATCGTAAAAGATAGAACACCTCGTTTGATAGTGATGCGCTAGACGCAATCCGTGTTCATCGACATTTCCTATTTTTTAATAACGTGATGTGATATCTGGTAACGCAAATGACATTGGCCAGAGTTGAACCTTGGCTTCATTAGCCGATCTATCTCCCATTATTGATAGAATTAAAAAGTGATCGTTCAAATGACTAAAATGTATCTTATATATTTACTTCCAAATTTTGTGTATTAAAATATTGTTTTTTATTAACTTTGAAAAGAACATTTTGTATATTAATTATTACGTTTGATATTTTATTGACAGTTTGTTCAATTCGATTTTTTTATATATAACTTGAAATCGTCGTAAAAATAATATTTATGTTCATAACTATATCTAAAAGAATTGCAATTCGGTTGAAAATTAAGGAGTTTCAAAACTACGCTCTTTTCGCTGTCCGCTTCACGTGCCATACCCAAAAACTAATTTGAAATCAACAGATGTGTTGATTTGTTTACATTTTAACGATACATTTTTAATTTAAAAAAAAAAACACAGGCCACTGTTATTTCAGATACAATAGTCTTCAAACTTCTCGACCGCTGTAAATATACATACCTAAAACATAAATTCGCGTATTAAATTCACATTACATCATAGGAATTAGCATAACATTAACATAGGAATAACTTAACAATAAATCAAGTTTAGATTCCTGTAATAATATTTTCTTTTTGATTATAATTTTGACTATATTGTACGAAAGCCTGAATTTGCTGTTATATTCAGAGCGTACAAAAAATTTTACGAGTACTGTAAAAAATGTAATTTCTACAAAAAAACCATTTCTATTAGAACACTTCCCAATTAATAAAACGAAGTGTTAATAATAAAAATGTTAACCATTTACCTTTATAAATTTATCGATACTCGATACATTTTCCTACGCAGCTCTAATCAAATGGAATACGGAATCATCAGGCTTGTCCGTCGTACAAAGCTCATGTTATCGTTGATTCATCTCGTTCTGGTTGCCAAGTGATTTGAGATTAATTCGAAACGTCGCCATCTTATGTCCCGTATTTGAGACGCAAATTGGATGATTATTTCAATTCGTTGCCGTTTTTTATCCCGTCACAGTAATATTATTTACGTCTGACTTATTCTCTTTCTTGTTGGATATTTTTTATGACAAATGAAAAGTCCCATTTTTGCCCTTGGCAAGATATCCTATTATATCCAACCAAAAAATTCTACCGTCTCATTCTACTGTTTGATTATGAATTGTTTAATTTCCAAATCTAATAAAATGTATAAACGTGGAAGTTATTTGTTTTAACAAATCAGTTATGTTAGATATAAGAAATCAATAGTATGCTATTTAAGAACGAAAAAAGATTTTTTTTCAGCATACAATACATATTTACAGTGCTATATAAGCAGCAGCTTTGTAGTTCCAGCATTGCAGCGCAGATATTAAGACCTGCTATATACTAACACATGGACGAAATTACAAACCTACGGGGGCACTTATATGATAATTTCAAATTAATATATGTATATACATGCCCTTATTAATGTAACCTAGTAATGCCTAGATAATTTACCATGATTTCACAAAACTATGGAATTAAATGCCATTTTTTATAATCGACTATGTGAATTTGTTAATAGGATGTAATTTCTGGCTATACTAATCAGATCTAATAGCTTTTACCCGATAGGAATCTAGCTTATATCAGAATGATATCGTGGATAAAATCGTGGGTCATGACTAGTATTAAATATTTAAAAAATGTGTTAACAAATAAGAAGTTCATAAAAACTTGTAAAATATAAATTGCGTAATAAACTAGTTTTATTAGAATGATAGAAATAGACAAGAAAGTTATAACACAAAAAAGAGACAATAAATAAGTTACTCAGGTACCGTCCAATATTATTACTGAACAAAGGTTATAAAGAATAGGACACATGCTAGTTGTATTTAATTAAATTTATACAATGAATCTTTGTACACTATCTATATTATACTAGCTGACCCGGCTACGCGTTGCTGTGGTTCAGTTATTACAAGCTGAATTAAACATCGAGGTTATGTGATAAATAGATTAACAGAACAAACGCACCATAAAATATTCTGGAGTCGAAAAAGAAATTAAAACGTAATGCTTTCTATGATATATCTGCAATAGCTGCTTCTACAGTTTTTGTCAAAAAACTTATTTAAAGCGCCACCAATTGACACTGATGAAACTTACAATCAATAACAATAATCAACATTGACAATAATTCAAATTGGATTTAATAATATTGAGATTTTTAATCGTAATATAAATTATCCTATCTCTCAAGTTGGACAAAATTATACATACATGCCAACCTTCATAAAGATCGGTTGAGTAGTTTCAAAGTTCAACGTCAATATACTCGTACATCATGACACTGGATTTTTACATATGTAGATAGTTTGACGATATTTTTCTACCATCATTAAATTACAACGTGCGGGTGTGTACGCGTCGACAATCCGGACATGCCTTTGGGTCTTATTAACGCATTCCCCCCTTCACGGTGTGATTCACTGGCGTGCTTCAAACGCTTCCTATCATCGGATGCGGTCTGAGTGCACGCGGAAAGCGATACGCCACAGGTGTATATTGATGCTTATATATTCAGATGTCTATTATTAACTAAGTTGGCTTTTTGTATATAATTTAAAACGTTAGTTTATAGGCTAAAAACATTTGAGAAAAAAAGTTCAGCGTCATGTATCTCCAGCATCCAGAAGCTATATGACGATACTTTTCCCATTCAATTAACATAGGGTTTATAGAGTTAATCTTACTCGATTCATTGAATAGCTTATCAAAATATACAACTAAAATTTTTGACGCCAATTTTAAAATATCGCCATTCCAAGGGATCATAGTAGATGGAGAATAATTGAACAATTCCTAGACGCATTGCCAGTCGGCAGCTCCTGCTCCCCGGCCTATGGGTGAGTGAAGGCACCATGGGGTTTTAGTCCGTGCAAGTCGGACATAACCCATCCTCAGCTTCCCAGCTACCGGCTAGGGTAGGTATCTGTATGGATTTCCCCATATAAAAAAAAGGTTAAAAAAGTCATCGCGAAGAGGTCTCTGATGAGGGGCTGTTACCTGCCGGGGAGAGGACGCACTGCCAGTTAGTAACTCATCCTCGGTTGCCCGGCTAGGGTGGGTATCCGTATGGATTGCCCCATGTAAAAAAGGTCAAAAAAGTCAACTTCGTAAATAACACGAAACACTATTATACATACGCATTTTCTTCAATTGAGGTTTATGGCCTTAAAGTCATAATCAAATTGACTTTATTTAATTAAAGCTCTACTATGAGTTCAGAAAATATCTTAATCATCATGAAATGTTGGTAAGATAATAGATCGGTTTTTATCATAAAATAGTCAAAGTAGATGTTTCTTTTTTTATTGTAGCACGGCAAAATAACTGCACTATGCCTGATGGTAAGCACAGTGCAATCCAAAAATAATAGCGACCACCGATTGACATACTATACATCGCCGGTCGCCACTATCATGCCGGCCTGCAAAAAAGCTGGATATGCACAGGCTGATCCCGAAACGCGACCCGCAGAAGCGAATCACTATTACGGGATTTTTCACCATATACATGGTGGTTGCGACCCAGTCAGGCTGTAAAACCCTACCACCCTGCAAACTTTCTCACACTTATTGATTATTTATTATTTTTATCTTATATGTAGAGGAAAGAAGTTTTCAGCGGTCAATATCATTCACAAAATTACCCACACTAAAATAAACATTTTGCATAAAAGTGTTGGTTTTACTAGTGAAATTTAAATTAATTTATTAATTAATTTTTACAATAAAATTATTCAGATCGTATACAAAATGTAGCTTATAAATTTTTGGATATATTCATTTTAACGTCGACCTATTCTAATGTATAGTATTTTCGAAATTAAAACGCTAAAAGCGTAGAAAGATGAATGTCTGTCGAAACACATTGAAACGTGTTATATATATATTCTATATCAAAGGAGGCAAACGAACTGGTGGGTCACGTGATGTTAAGTGATCACCACCGTCCATAGACACTAACGACATTTGGGACGTCGCTAGTGCGTTGCCAGCCTGTATATGGGAGAAGGGGGAGGGGAAGGAAAGAGGAAGGGACATGGGCCTCCGGCTCTCTCACTGACCGAACGAAACACAACAATGCAAGCACTATTATTTCACGTCGGTTATCTGTGAGAGGGGTGGTACTACCCCGGATAATTTAATTATGAATGTCTTGTCAGCGGTATAAAAAAGGATATAGGGTAGTTTTTATCCACTAAAAGGTACTGTGAACAAAACCGCAAACATAAGCTAGTAAGTTTACGAATTCAAAATGAAAATAATACAAAACTGAACACTTTGTTCCCAAAGAGACTGTTAATAAATCGCTATGTGATATCCGCTACCACGTATAACTCCCACCACAGCCGCGTCGACAGTGTTGGTTTGAAGCTTTTTTTTCGTTCTTGTTTTAAGAATGCTTTTACGGCTTCTGAAAGGGATATGATTTGTGGACGCGAATATTTTGAATATGTACTTTGTTGGACATTTCCCTTTGTGTTTTAAGAGCGTTATAAGTAAGCACATGTGGCGTTTGATGTTTTTTGATTTGAGGATCCATTTCCGGACGATATTTTGTGGGTGGGGTTTCGTGGGTAACTTGAAGGTTTCTCATTAGCATTCTGCTATTTTGAGCAACGTGTGGCTGATGGTGACTCAAACACCGTAATCACATAATTTTAATTTGACACCCCGGAAATAAATCCAACATGTCGTTATATACATGTAAAAAAATATATGTTTATATAGCTCAATATCGATAAACTCTGATATCGTTTGACAGAATATCAAGAAAGTTAAAACATTTTGTTTATGGATAAAATTTTGTACTACCCATTTGACTAATTCGTCACTAAGATGCCACTGAAAATCTCATTGTTATTAAACTTTGTATTATAATTCAATGTGGACGATATTTAAGCCGCTTGCGTAAATCTGATGCAAAAATAAGCATTTTTGTTCCTGGGAAGTCAGTTTTATTAAAATTATATTTCAATAAAAATATATAAATCAAATAAAAAAAATGTAACCACATTCAAACTAAGTAAATTTAATCAATAATACTCCATATTTATAATAATATTTTTATATACCTATATAAAATACCCTTGTGTGTGTGTGTGTTTGGAATTATTCGCCTTCTTAATAGCTTCACCGATTTATATTGCCAAGACAGTTTTTTTGCGACAATTTTTATACATAGTAACTTAGATACATGCATTCAAATTGGAGTCACTAATACTTCAATATCTTCATATATCTTTATGAATTATCAAAGCTTGTGTCAGCACAACACGTGTCTACCAGGTGCGATAGTATTTCATAAAATTATTTTTGAAAACGATAACCAAATCTATAATTTTTTGTAGGTGGTAGAGCCCCGCTGAAGCTATTTTTGGTTTCAGCATGAATGGGTCGGCTCCTTCGGGGTAGTACCACCCCTTTCACAGATAACCGACGTGAAATAACAGTGCTTGCATTGTTGTGTTTCGTTCGGTCAGCGAGAGAGCCGGAGGCCCAAGTCCCTTCCTCTTTCCTTCTTTCCCTTTCCTTCCCCTCCCCTATATACAGGCTCGCAACGCACTTGCGACGTTCCTGATGTCGTTAGTGTCTATGGACCGTGGTGATCACTTAACATCACGTGACCCACCAGTTCGTTTGCCTCCTTTGATATAAAAAAGAAATTAAAACAATAAAAAGGTTTTCGTCTATTTTTATTCCATCAACAAAAACATTCACGTCATACGAATTTTTCAACAGAGTACACGAGTGAAAACAAAAATCCATTAGTTAGAGCACTTACGCAAGCTGGTTTATATCGCGGATGTACAAATTAAAAGGAATCCGTTTAGAATTTTAATAAGCATTTATGAATTTGTTTTTCATAAACCACCCACTTCTGTTATAGATATAAGCAATTTTTTATCATAGATGTGAGAACTTAATGCAAAATAGTCTTTCGTTTACTGTGTCTGAGATATTCTTTATACATGATATAATATTCCGTTTTGTTAAGACGTTGAATTACATTTACTTACCTACTCTTTCTGTCGAACTTATCTCGACCTATCATTCAAATTACAGTTACTTTTGATAGAGTGAACCGATTTTAATGAAACCAAAACTAAATGGTACTCGAGGATATGCTTTATGATTTTCTTTGAGATTTTATCGTGAATACTACGTACGTAATACATACGTGATAATAGCTGATATATAAACATATAGATAATTTACATCCAGACGTTTGATTAACAATAATTATGCTGGTAACATAAAAGTCAGTCATGTAAAGAGATTGGACCAGTACCCTATTGGCTCCATTGTATGGATTTCTAGCGCTGTACTTAGTCCGATGAAGCTGTTAAGACCTTGGTGGGTTATAAGCGTAGTCAGTACGAGAAAAAAAAAACACTGTACCACGAACTTCGTGGTGTTCTAGTGGTTTGACCAGCGGAGTATCAATCCGCTGTGCACCGGTTCGAAGCCCGGAATATTTTTCGAAATTCGCGTACATTTACTAACTTAAAAGTTGGTAACACTATCAGCTGACGGTGAAAGAAAGCATCGTGAGGAAACCTGTATCTGATAGATGTTCTTGTAGTACCATTGTATGGAGGGAACATAGGACTGTGGATTTCTTATAATTTTCGAATCATCTATACGCCGTCGACTAGCGTGGTGTTTACGCCCAGTGTAGGGACACACTTGCATATCTATAGAGTGCACGCTATAGGTATGTAGGCGACAAAGTCCACTCATCATTTCCCGTTCCAATATAAAATGTACATATGTAACCAGTCCGGTTGTAGCCGTATAGGAAAACATACGTGTGTTGAATCTGTAGTTATATGTAATTAGCTTGACTGTGTGAAATTAATATAGACTTTGATTATTCGGAAATACTGACTTTCATTGATCCAACCGGGCTGACACGAAATATACATCTATAAAATACACCCACACCTAAACCCAGACTTTCCTTTGACAAGAGGCCTATGCAGTGGGTATGATACAAGATGACGATGATAATCCAAGAGATGCGAACAGTATTCCATGCTCGGCCCAATTTATGCGTGACTTTTTTCGAGTGATATAGTTACTTTGGGCTAATGCTAACACGCAGGGGAAGCTCTCAAGAGGAAAAAATACCCCGTTTTGAAACATTCTTCATTGGTGCTTTGCTCTGATATGTAGCTTATACGCATCTTCGATAAATGAGCTACATAGCACTGAAATAATTTTTCAAATCGTTCCAGTAGTTCCTGAGGTTACCCCCTACGACGTCACAAACTTAAAAATTTTACCGCTTTATAATATTAGTATAGATAAAAAGATAACCCTGATCGAGTTTCTTGCCGGTTCATCTCGATAACTGGGTTATTTGTCCGAACCAGTGGTAGTTTTGATGTTCAAAAGCCCCTTCTTATTGCATAAATCTAATTTAATGAAAGTATTTTCGATTTTGATTGAAATGTTATTTTTCTTGCAAATTTGCTTGTTTTATGGTATATTTTCAAGTACCTTGTCCTATTCCCCAGATTCCTGGTTACATATATTTACTATACCGTATATTATTTTCGATATAACAAACAGAGAAATAGTTTACTTTCGCATTTAAAGCGTGGATTTAATGCAGTTCAGTTTACCAAAAAAATTAATATAAAAAAATGTGTGATATAATACTTCCTTTGGCTTCTGGCAGCCTTGGTGATAGGCCGTGTTCAAACGGCCTGTAATATCATTAAGGTTTATAATCTTTGCTTATGACATCGACCGGGCAGTTTTCGGGTCGGCCGGAGACCTTTGCTTTGACCCGGTCAAGGTGTCTATTATCATTATTTTCCTTTGTCAATTTACAGGGTTCATAGCTTCCATGTAAATACAACTTCTATAGTTTTAGCTCTTTTATTGTAAAAATTTCTATTCAATGCTTCTTTTTTTCAAGTGAAACCCGTTATTGCGTGTCTGGGAAAAATTATTATGCGTTACGTGTTACGCGGTAAGCGTAAAGTAGGTATGTATTTGTATGTATGTATCAGTGTCTGTCTGGGTCTCGTAGTACACCAAAATGACTAAATGTATAGTTAAGTATTTATCCTACAGGATTTCGTATAGTATATAGTTTATGAGCATTGTCGCCATTACATAGCATAAAACAAAGTCCTCTGCCGCGTCTGTCTGCCTGTTGGCGATTAATTCAAAAACTACTCGACGGATTTTCATGCCGTTTTCTCCAGTGGATTTAGTGATTCACGAGGAAGGTTTAGGTATATAATTAGTCTATACTTTTTTAATTATCAGGGCAAGACAATGACAGCCAGACCCGCTAGTGTATGTATATAATTTAATACATATAAAGCAAAAAGTTTCACTTCCTCTGCGTGTACACATTGAGTTCACTGATAAACGCAATTGTTTTTTTTTATATGTTAATAATATACAACACAGAATAATTTTTAAAAGTACACGATAGTCACTACAATCCAACAGAAAATAATTTTCTATAGATTTTAACGTATCTCTCTCTTCATTACAAAGTCCCCTACCGCGTCTGTCTGTCTGCCTGTTCGTGATAAACTACTCAAAAACTACTGAACGGATTTTCATGTGGATTTCACCAGTGAATAGAGTGGTTTATGAGGAACGTTGGTATATAATTTGTCAAGGATATTATTATAATCAGGACGGGACAAAGTCTGCTAGTTGTATATATTTCTACTACATTAAAAATACTATCTCATTTTCTTACATATTCAAATCTATTTATATTACATTTATATTTATTTATCAAAACCAATTCACGCCGTCCCAAAAAAAGTTTCACTTCAAAAATAAAACATCATTAGATAAAGTATATTGTATTGATCTATCTTTCATGTCTAAAGTTGTTTTAATACACGTGGTCTCATACGTATTCTGGAAAAGAAAATATTCACTAAAGAACGGGAGAACACATTTATCATAAAGTTGTCGGAGCTGTCTCGAGTCTTTCAGTTTGATGGTCGTCGGAAGCAAAAACTGTTAGCTTAGTTTAAGATGAGTTGGCTCTTTGCCTCTGCCCTCGGAAATTTCCATTTCGCTTAGTAGTTTTGCTCGTTTCGTCTAAAAGTAATTTTAATACAATTTATTAATGTATTTTTTGTCGCAGGATTTTAGGATTAATTGCCTTAATATGACTTCAAATTGATTTATTTTTAATTCGCGTACATTTACTAATTTAAATTGGTAACATTATCGGCTGACGAAAAAGAAAAAAATCGTGAGAAATTCTGAAGCTGAGAAATGTTCTTATTGTACCGTATGTGGGAAAAGACAAACTGATTTCTCATAATTTGAAATCACTAATACGTCGTGGACTGGCGTGATGATTATGCCCGTACCTTCTTTTGGAAAGAGCAATATGATCCTGCAGTAGGTCTCTCACTGGTTGATGATGATGATGAAATAACAGTGATTTTTAAAAATATTTCTTATCAAAAAATACTTTTCAGTAATCCTTATTACTAATATTGTTGAAGCGATGATGACTTAATTGATAGCGTGTGCGGACCCAGCGTCCACGGACAAAGGTTTGAATCCTTGCAAATGAGTCGGTGCTTCAAACCATAGCATGTTGGTAGGGCTTTTTCTTACTTCGCCTGGCTAGCTACCACTCTCAAATTGAAAATCTGTAGGCGAGCACCTGCTCATATGTTCTGGTGGTTGCACTTGACAGTTAGCACCCTCAAGGCTTGGCATGTTTGCTGTCTCATTTATACCAGTAGAAATTTTTCCTGACTCAGAATAATATGTAGGCTATAGTTTATAAGGATATTGTTTAAATGAACCGTTATATAATTTTAAGTCTCAAGAACGTTCGAAAAAATTGTTATTTTGGAGCCACCTCAGCATCTGTTTCATAAACCGTTAGAGTAAAATAATGATATATTATTTAGTCACTAAGGTAGATCATGTAGCGGACAGACACTAGCATATTTCTAATTTGAAATAATCATGTAAATAGGTTTGTGGTTATCGTGTTTTAAGCATACTAACTGACGGATGCAATAGAGACAGAGACTTTGACTTTAAAATTGTCTTCAGGTGACTCGCTAGACTTGTTAAAAGAAATTAAAAAATAAATAAGATATTTTTGTACCCGTCAAACTCATTTCGTTTAATACTACATAATCTCAGTAAACTAATAGTTTTCAGTTTCAACTTTTATCAGAAGAGTTCTCAAGTAAAAGTGGCTTCAAATTTTCCACGTCGCTCGGTAAGTTTCCCGGCTATATTTTTGCCGCTTAAGTAAACGAGGAGAAACGTCAATAGCAGAAGTCTTAGTAGTTTGTAGAGGAAAAATATTGAATATTATAAAATTGGAAAATCGCGAAGACGTTTCGAGAAACATTCAATAAATCAGATAGCTAAAACCGTTTATATCTTCAAAATATCTAGTGATCTGACTTCGTATTTGTGTATATTGTTTTGTGGGTTTTGTTGTTTTACGGGAGTCATATATTTTATTCGGCTGAATTCATTATTGCTTAACAATATACCACCTTTATCAATGTTGAACTAACTGTATCAAATTTTATCATCACAGTTTAAGTCCACATCGAAAAGTCAAAAAGAGATTTGAAAGTTGGATTATATAGTAGTCTGTCATGTAGTGGCTTTTATATTTTATTCATAATCTTGTGTTATTTGACTTTATATTTTGTAATATTGGTGGTGTTTTACGTAATATAGTTAGTTTATTTTGCATAAAAGAAGTGAATGGAAAAATAACAACACATGACACCAGATGTGCTTGACAGCCCTGCACTAGATAAACATGTGAATAACAATATTTAAAATTCAGAATTAGTTTATTGCAATTATTAACATTAGTGTGGTTTTCGTATCCATTGGCGCCCGGTTGCTGTCTTCTCGCACCTGTTCTGGTGCGGGGAAAACCGTTCAAGGGTTGCCCCTTCTGCGGTGGTAATTTGTCGTCGCCCTTTGCATAAGGGCGTGTCTATACACGGAGGCTTGTAATTAAGCCTCCTGGCTGGTTATCTGCGGTGCGTCCTCTCGCTCCAGCTCAGATGAGCGAACAAGTGTTCGCGCCTGTTGTTTGATACGCTTTCTTGGAAGATTACATTCCTCTGGTGGTCGAGCGTGCAACGGAGCGATGTTCCGGAGGTGTGTCCAAGCCGATGTATCTGCCCTTCGAAACATGTTAGAGTTCCAGTACGTGTTAGTGAGATTGAGAGTTCCAGTACGTGTTAGTGAGATTGAAGTCACCGGTAATTATAGTCGGCTCTGGTGACGTATTCAGGAGATCTTCTAGGTCAGCTTCAATCGTACCGATTCTAAGGTTCGAGGGAGGTCTGTAGACGGTGAACAGTCTTATATTGCGGCCGGAAAGGTTCACCAATACTCCCAGAGCATATGAAGACTAGTAGTGCTTGTACGGAATGTGCTGGTGAACAATCTTGTTTCTGACTATTACTGCCAGCCCCTTGTAGGCAATACTGGCGGCAGTCATCTCGTCTTTTTTTTATCAAAGCACGACATAGTGACTGCACTATGCCTGATGTTAAGCATAGTACAATCGAAAAACATCGGCAACCACCGAGAGACAGATTATCCATCACCGGTCGCCGCTGTCATGCCGGCCATAATGACGAAAGTCACCCGGTACTGGATATGCACAGGCTGATCCCGAAACGCAACGCGTAGAAGCGAGTCACTATCACGGGCTTTTTCGCCATATGCATGGTGGTTGCGACCCAGTCGGGCTGTAAAATCTTACCACCCCGCGTCTTTTCTGTAGATTGAGTATGAGGGAATCTTCAGTGCTTCAGATTCCTTGAGAAATGTCTCCGAAATCAACAAGATGTCGATTCGTGTTCTCGAAAGAAATGGATTATGAGTTTTCTTTTTCCCGTAAGTGAGTGGGCGTTCCAGTGTGCTACTCTCAGAAGTGTACTATCCATTGACGGCTAGCATGTTGGAAAGACCTCTGAGAGCAGCAAGTTGGCTTTCTGCGGCGTCGTGCACGGTGAGAATGCCTTTGATTACAACTCTTGTCTGTGCTAGCACGTCTAGTTGTTGTGAAAGCTGGACGGCTACTTGGGGCTTCTTTTTTTATTTGGATCTTCTTTTTTTACGCTTGTTTGTAGCGTCTCCCTTCCCGCGCTGCGTCGGTTGATTTGCCGGCGCCATTAGGGACATTGGTGCCGCCTCCGTGACGTCATTGTGTTCGGGGAGCGTTTGACCTTTTCGGCCGGTCCTGGCCACAGTACTGGCTTTCTTATTTCGTGCCTCTCTCTTCCGAACCGAGCACTGTGAGTGGTTCGCCGGGTGCGGGCCTATCTATTGGCACTCGGAGCAATAATTAAATACATCTTTATAAAGTCTATTAATTAATCAAACGAGTGATGAACTACAATATATCAATGTTACATGTACACAGACTCCTATACTACGTACGCGTCGCGAGTCTGACACAAGCATAATACTGCCGGTTATGATCACGTTGCATGTCATGACGCGAAATTACAAATTTATATCCTGCCAAAAAACCGCTTAACGCGCCTAAAAAAAATCACTTCACGAACAAAGAAATATGTCAGATATAATACTTCCCATGAATATAATCACAAAGTTTTTGATTACAGTAATGTTGGAGGATGATTTATATGTAGGCATTAAAATATTGAGATCGAAATGAATATACATCGTCATAAAGTCTCTAAGGAGGTAAAATGTTTGAACGACTGCACAAAGTCACAGTAAATCTTGTTCAAACGCGATCTCATGTCACGCTTCAAAGGTGAATTGAGACCTATACGTCCGATACATCTGGAGCTTTCAGATACAACACAGAGCCTTATTTAGACGAAGATATTTATTAAAAATAATATTGTTTATTTACCTTAAGATCTTCTTGTATTATTTAAGTTTTTTTTATCTTTATTTTATTAAAGACTTAGTCGAGAGAGAACATGTTTACGTCTTATCGTACCCTAATTTTAGCATTTCTTAGAGTTAATCACAAAGTACCATAAGATCTTGTCTTCTTCACTTGCAGGTGAAAAAAGATTCTATTGAAGATGCCTTGGTCTATTACATATAATTTTAAGTGGTCTATAACAGTTTTTCATTCGGTCGCATTCCGTCACTATTTTATGAAATAAGCATTTTAAGTTTCACTAATGATTTCAGATAACAGCATAAAAATGGACTAATCCCCAAATTTAATGTTCAGTACTCATAAACATTGAATTTTGAAGGACAATCTCATTCAAACAGTGAAAAATCTAGCACAGTATCTTAATCATGCTTTAAGGACGAAATCTTCATTTTTACCATATCATTTTGGCAATCCTTACAAGAATAACACTTCCTACTACAATTTAATTGTACGTATGATTCGTTTATACTATGATCTCGTAACCAAGCACTTCTCCTTGGACATATTTGATCATCGAATTTCTAAATTCAAAAGGACAGCTAAGTACATTTTACATGCATGACTAGTTTAAACAACATTTAATAGATCATATTTTT
>JACEII010000035.1:5822846-5854113 GCA_014332785.1 Antheraea mylitta
GTGGTTTCGGGGACGATAAATCGATCTCGCTAGATTTCATTCATAGAATTTTTTTTTCTGAGTTTTCAGGTAATGAAAAAATATACCTAGAATACAAAGGTAAATTTCGCCGGCGCTGTGAAAACAAAAATAGCTCAGATGGAAATCGGTTGCTTCGAAAATCCGTCTAACCCCAGTTCAAATCCAAGTAACAGCAAAAGAGATATCTGTTTTTATTTTTTATTTTTTGGTAAAAAATACTGATTTTGTGAGGAAAACGTAGGTTTATTTTAGTTTAAAAAATGTTTTAGAGAACCGAGCTAGGCTCGGTCGTCCAAGGTACTTTTATTTACAGTACAATTCTTGATAAGTATGTAGTAATGCGTTTTTTATAAAATTTCTGGTGGAATGCACCCGTCTGGCCACCAAATCTTATACTATATCAATTACTAGCCTCTGCCCGCTACTTCGTCCTCATGGAGTAGTTATTTTGCGCTAACGCTAACACTCAGAGGAAGCTCTTAAGAGTAAAACAACTCCGATTTTGTAAACATTCTTCATTAGTGCTCCGCTCTTATTGATTTTAGCGTGATAATATATAGCCTATAATCTTCCTCGATAAATGAGCTATATAACATTGAAAGAATTTTTCAAATCAAGCCAGTAGTTACCCCTTACAACGTCAGAAATTCACAAACTTTACCTCTTTATAATATTAGTATAGGAGGGAGGGAGGATAATATAGGATATACTAGCAGACCCGGTGAACTCTGTTCCGCCTTATTTAGAAAATATAAAACAAAAATTAAGTGCCTACATTAATGTACCACGTTTTATAGTGACTAACATTTTATGTCAAGTCACACGGTAACGCTGTCGAACGGGATAAACAGTATCCTATGTCCGTCTCCTGGCTCTTAGCTACCTACCCACCAATTTTCAGCCATAAAGATACAGCCGTTCTTAAGTTATAAATAGTGTAACTAACACGACTTTCTTTTATATATATAGATTATAAACCTTTTGATTATTGACGAGACGGCTCCGTCGTCTGCGCGTACGAGGTCGTCCGCGAGCGCCGCCTGCTCCGACCTACGCGACGATGCGCAAGTTCAGCGCTTCCTCGTCCGCTCCGCCTCTTGCGTCGAGCCGACGAACAACAAAAGGCCCTTTTCAGGGCCAACCAGTCCCCTGCACGACGACCGCTAGCCAGCCTACGGACCCCGCCGCCCCTTCTACCGCACCGACCCCCGCTACGCCTATTGGACACCGCACCTCCGTGCCTGCGCCCCGCACGCCGACTCCGGATGCGCGGCAGCCGCTGCCCGGCGGGGCGTCCCCTGCGACGGAAGCGTACGAGAGTGATATTCTCACTCTCGCCCAGCTAATTTTAGCTGGGGCTCTGTCGCAGGGGATGCTTCGTTGGATGGCGCTGTTCCTGCGCGTTCAAGAAGCCGCTGCTGAGGGCAAACTGCCTTCCGCGACCGATGCCGTCGCGCTCGCAAGCGCCGCCCGCGGCAAGCTCGCGCCGCCAGCATTTTCCGACGCGCCGACCAGCCCGCTCGGTCGAGCGCTGCGCCGCAAGCGCAGCGAACCCGAAGCTGGGCCCGCGTTCGACCGCGCGATACAGCCACCTGAACATCAAGAAAGCCAGCCACCGCAGCCGAAGAAGACCTGCCTACAAAAACCGGAACAAGCTACAACGCCGAACACCACCGAGAAGCCAGCGAAGCAGGCGTCCGCACCCACGCCCGCCTCCGCTCCGTCGCGAAGGGCTGCCCGCGAGCAGCCCTCGTATGCGTCGATCGCGGCGCCATCTGCGCGCGATCCGCAATCGATACCGGTCCGCCCGCGGAACCCTAAAAGCGACAGTGCTGCCACCGCGCCCGCGGCAACACAGTCGACGCCCGCCTCTCCCGACGCGAAGGGCTCGCGATTCCCGCCGATTGTCGTTGAGAGCCTGCCCAACTGGGCTGTGCAACTCCGACAGTTGGCGGACAGGTTGGGACGCAATCCCAACGTTCGCGCGCACGGGAACGGCGTTAGATTTCTTCCTCAAGACGCAGAAGAATACCGAGTGACGCAAGATTTCCTGGAGAGACAAGAGGGGCTGAGTTGGTTCTCCTACTCGCCTTACTCCCAACAAGGCCTGAAAATAGCCGTTCGGGGCCTACCGAACGGGACAGAACCCGAAACGATCGTCGAAGCCCTACAAGAAAAGGGCTTCACTGTCGAACATGCACGCCAAATTAACGGACGCAGAGGAAGACCTGGGTGCATCTTCCATGTGGCCTTGAAGAGAACCCCCGGGCTCACCCCCGCGATATATGAGATCACCAACTTACTATTGATGCCCGTCCAGATCGAAGCCTGGAGAGGAGAACGCCGGCTGGCACAATGTTTTAGGTGCCAGCAATTCAGGCACTCATCCCACCAGTGCCATAGACCAATCGCCTGCGTGCGGTGCGGGGGCGAACACCCCGCCCGCCAATGTGACCGCCCACGAGATGTGCCGGCGACCTGCGCGAACTGCGGGGGCGCCCACACAGCGAACGACCGCAAGAGATGCCCGATTTTTAAAAAGGAGCTGTGAAATCGTCGGGCTGGGACCATCGCCCGCTTGAGCAAGCCCAAACCACCCTCGCAAGACACAAGACCGGCCCAGATAGCGGTAGAGGAGACCGCAGAAGCGAGCCTTATGGCCCCTGCCAACCCCCCTCCCCGCCCTCCGAAGGGCAGAAGGCCTAGGAGGAAGAAGCGCCACACCGAAGGCGAAGCTCAGCTCACAGAGCTGGAGACAAAACTGGCCCAATACAAACGAGAGCTCGACACCAGAACAGAACACGCCACCCCGGAAGAAGCCCTGAGAATCAGGGCAGAGTACAGGGAGAAAACGAAGGACGCCATTCGTTGCTTTACGGAGAGCACCAAACACCTCACAGAATAAGGTCGAAAACGACAGGGCGTAACGCACCTACGGGAAGAAATCCCAATCAACTATACACCCCCGTTAATTCGGGGGGAGAGTGATGCCACGGCAAAAGGGGCATCCCTGAGGCCGTTTCCCCGCACGCCCCCACAAGGGTGGGCGAGAAGTACCCGACCTGATTATTGACGATACTTGTAGAATGTATAGTCCTCACACAGCATGGGTTCAGGAAAACCTGGGTAAAGAGCAGGGATGTAGCAAATATAAATCACACATATCCTGGATGCATCAGCACCTGTTGAGGTCTACCAACATAGGATCAAGTTGCTACAAAGTGACGATAGCGGACTTTTATGTGTAACCATTTTACGTGTAAGTGTCGCTTGACAGCTGTTGTCAACTGCATTTTGCTTCTGCATTGAGCACTGAGTATGTGTAATAATTCGTTACATTACATTGTGTTCTAACAATAGATGGCAATTGGCAATTATTGAAGGATTGTAATTTGGTATTCCATATAAGGTCTATAATTATACAGGTACATAGTAATTTCATATATTCGGTCATAAACGATGCCATCCTATCGACACTAATACCATTAAACGGAATCCTCGCAAACTGTCCTCTCGAAGCAATCACAAAGCCAAATAAATTTAAAAACTTATCTTATTTGTATTATGGTCCTTCGTAGCCGAAAATGGGTTTAACAGGCGTAAATATAATGACATTATAAGCGATAACAAGAAGCCGTTCAATTTCCTACGAGCACAATAACGTGCGTGGACGGACAAGCGGAAATATCCAATATCGGTCACTATTAAGGCATAACTGATATTGGTTAGGGTTGACATATGTTTCAATTGCTCCTTTTTTAATAACCATAATTCTTAATACACATCAAAGTATATAAGCATGGATCTATTTCCAAGAACAAGAAGAAAATTGTTATAATGACGAAGCTTCGAATAAGAAAGAAAAAAGTAGTTTATTTATAACGCATAATGCGATATAAAGTATATTAAAGTGGATAAAAAACTGCGTGTCGCAGTTTTATCAAAGGAAGTCTAGCTTAGCGTCTGCTATAGTATCATGATATATATACTCGGGACGGATTTTCAGATGGAACCCAATACAAGTTATGATATGTGATAAATATAATATTAATAAAAAACTGTTAAATATATAAAGGGGAAATTTAGTAATATAAAATAATAGAACACTTAACCTAATAGACGAATTGAATAAGAAAGTAAAGCGGAGTACATATAAAATCATTTTAATGTAAAAAATAAGCAATAACAGGCGTAATAAATATCTATGCAAAGTATAAACATAAACTTAAAATATAATATCTATTGCTACAATATAATAATAACCAAAAATAAAATAAAATAATAAGAGAAAAACGTTACAGTATAAAACTGTGATAATATGAATGTGTCAAATCTGTTGATAGAATATAATTATGATAATAAACGGCCTAATGTTTGTTCCTCAAGAATTTTTAGTTTCGTTAATTCCTTAAATATAAATTTGTTTTTTGTCTGTAATAGAGAAAACTTCCTTCATAGTCTACTGACTTATGTTTAGGTAGGGATACAGTATTTCTTATTTTAGATCTTGTGTTTATATTATGAATGTTCCTATACCAGTCAAATTTAGTATTCAGGTATTCTGGTTTTTTACTCCTAACAATAGTGTGCGGGAGACAAGCCAAGTGTAAGTATCTCCTTGAACACATATTTAAGATGTTTTTGCTATTAATGATCGGAGATATATGCGACCATTTAGGCACATCATAACAGAATCTGATACATGCGTTTTGAACACGTTGAATTGCTTTTGATGTTTTCTCCATTAATCTAGGCCCATACACCCCATCACAATAATTAAAAGTAGACAACACAATTAGATCACAAAGAAGACTTCTTGTATTTAATTTCAAATAATTCCGTATGCCGTATAATATTTTCAATTTATAAAAAGCATTTTTAACTTACTATTTACGCGTGAGATAAAACGCATTTTTTTCATCTAAGATTAATCCTAAATTTCTAACAACTGATACTCTTTCTATGCTTTCATTTTTTATTAAGATGTTAAATTGTTTATTTACAGTTTTTTTTTATTTGTGACTTAGTTCCTAGGATCATGTATTTAGTCTTTATGGAATTTAGTTTCAGGGAGTTATTTTTAGACCATTCATATATTTTATTTAAATTTGCATTTATATTTTCCATTGCTGTTTTAGCATTTTCTTCGGAAAAAAAATTATAAATCTGAGTGTCTTCAGCATATAAGTGAATATTGCTAAACTGAGGAACGTGAGTAAGATCAGCGGTGAATAGTAAAAACAAGAGGGAGCTCAGAATAGAACCTTGAGGCACACCACGAGTAACATATTTTACTTGGGACATTTTCCTTTGACCCGATTGAGATTCGATTACTACTTATTGACACCTATTAGTCAGATATGATATAAACCAAAGTTGAGTTGTCTCAGATGTTCCGTAGTATGTCTTCTCGAGTCATTGTCGAATATGTCCAGGATCAACAAAAGCGTTTTATATCTTAGGCTTATTTCGTGTCATATTTTATTGCATCTACTTTACAGATTCTGTAGTACAAATTTATTAAACAGACAAAGTTATTTTCATATTTACAACTAGCTGTACCAGTGTCTCCGTCTGCGTGGAACCTAATGTAAAAAATCAGTGACTAATAAAATCATCTGGATATATTAAGTCCATTTACTTATCTACATTTATCTACTTTTGTCTCGTACGTATGTTGTGTCGTCATTAAAATTACAATAACTTTGGATAGAATAAACCAATTTTAATGAATGAAAGACGAATATGGACTCGAGATTATGCTGTATCATTTTCTTGTTTCTTGAAATCTTGTAGTGAGCGTAGTACTTCAGCAGTAACATGTATCCAAATAAATAGACAGAATTAGTTAATAGACAGAAATTTCTAAAAACTTGGAATGTTTTTATTACTTATTCCTATACATTAGCTAACCACTAGCTAGAATATTTTTCATAAAAATTTTAAAGTCCAGACAAGTTATATTTACATTTTTATTATATGTATAGACCGTTAGCCCTAAGTTAGATAGTGTTAGGTCACGTATGTGTCTGAGATCTAAACGTAGTGGTGGTTTATCAAAGGCATGTATATCGCTTTGACTGTTCGAGGACGAAGATGTCAATTTGTGTCGTCTCAGAGAACTGAATACTGAATTAATTGAGTCTTGAATAAATACCTACGTTTTAATTTATCGTCATATTAAAAGGGATATGTATTAACATCAAATTGTAGATTTAAACAAGATTGTTTCGAAAATTCGTATTGGCTTACGTGAGTTTTGTAACCCCTCGGCTGAATTCTTAAGGCCCAGATTCCGACATGTTGTAATTTGTTTTTATTACCAATTATTATGAATTTTTGCATACATGTAATTTGAAGTACTGGAAAAGAGGTAGAATACCTTTCATCTACAGAAAATTTACGATTTCTGAGGGATAGACCAGAAGCTAGTTGTATTAAAACTTGAACTACTGAACCAATGTACATAATTCTTTAATTAAACTATAGGTATATTCTCCCGCCAAGTTTTATTATAATTTTGTTACGTTCTTTAATGTATGTTATAAGTTACGAGATTATTTGCAAGTTAAAGAGACAAGTTTACAAGTATATAGTTGAAGTTATATGTATAGTATACAAAGAAGCTTAACAATATATAGGATTAACAGTAATGTTTGAAAGGCTTTATGAAATATATACTATAAAAATAATTTTATAACTCGCGTGAGTTACAAAACTGTGAGCAGTCTCACAAGAGAAATTGTCTAAATAAAATAAGTACGATTTATTTTCCTATGTATTTTACAAGATTTCACTACTAATATAAATAAAATTGAATAAAAACCATATTACTCCTTACAATAGTGTCTGATTTCCTTCAAGTTTTACTATTCATACATGAATATAGATCTTTTCGTTTGTCCTCTATGCGTCCATATACCATTAACCTTCTTGTAAACTTTGTGAAGTGGCTGGTGAGACCGTGTAAATAGGCTCCACCAGAAAAAAATAGAATAGAGGGCGTAAGAGCGGATGGTGACCTTGTGTATAAAAAATAAAATAACAGGAACCCCAAATAATAAGCGTGGACTAACCTGCAACACAGCACCTTATACGGAGCAGCGGCGTCCCAGGCGAAATGTGCGGTGTATACGGGTTCTTAAAAATATCTCTTCTTAAGCGGGTGGTACAGATTATACGTGATTTGCGATGTGCTTATTCCAATGCGAATACCATATAGGGTTTCAATGCGTTCACACAATATATTTTTTAAAGCGGTGTAAAGTCGATGCGGTCTAATACATAGCGGTGTAGCGATGTAATATACATATATTATGTAAAGTATTGATATGTTCTTTATCTCTTTATTTGAATTTTTCTCTTTTTTGTCATACTGACGTCCAAAAAGTTCCTACCTAGTGCGTCTGTATACTCCGTACTAGATCAATGAGATGAAGAGCAGAAACACATTTCATTATCTGGAGCGCAGCTATTAAATTTATTTATAAGAGGCCAACGACTTTGTTAAGTCGTTTTTTTTTTTACTTTATTTTTGGCAATCAATCTTTTAGATTACTACTGCCATTATCGCTCAGTCAATAATATTACAAGAATCGTGCAATCACTTCAATATTAAGCGTTGTATGAGTCAATATTCTAACAAGATGGCGGATCTCTTGCTAGAATCTTCCAGGGAGTTTTTGTGGCAGAAATTCATGCTCCATGGTATTATTTTCCATTCACTTCACTTATGCACAATAAACTAACTATATTACGTAAAACATCAACATATTTACAAAATATAGAGTCCAATAACACAAGATTGTGAATAAAATATAAAATCCACTACATGACAGACTAAAACCCCGCCAAAAACTCCTTGTTAAGTATGCTCCGTATGCTTCAATGAGTACAATCACTGTCCAATAGATGATACGCAAATCGTTTCATTTTGGAACGCTTCTTTTTACAAACAACGGTTTCAACACGACATTCCCTTCGATAATAGTCATCTCATTCTGAAAATACACAACAACTCGACATGAATGATTCATGAACGAATTAAACAAGCCCTGGATACAACAAACGAATGTACATACAACATACGAAAGAAACAAAACATATAAAACAATAAATTGCTCGAATTATTCCACGAATCAGTTACAACTGGTTCACTTTGTGTTAAGGGAAAAAGCTTAGTGCATAAGCGATAGCGGAATATATTTCCAATTAAAAAGAATTGTGATTGTCGGTTCCGTATATTAATAAAAACTTTTTTATATTATTAACAATAGATCCATGACATATAGTGTGTGACCACAATAATTATTTATACTAATTATTTAACATATTTATAAGCAAAACTCACCACTTAGTTGGGTGTGTGAATGGATTATTAAATATAGAGTAATTAGCGATACTATCCTATAATGGACATATGCTAATACGTTTAAAATGTTTTTTTCGCGAAATATTATAAATACAATTAAGAATTAAAACAAATTAATTGCACCTATTCCTCAATTTACACGGAAGATAGGTTCCCGACAAAACCGTGTAAAATAAAACCTCAGCTATTGCTATGTAGAAACCTATAAAACGAAATAAACACCTAATATGGTCTCAGTTCAGTCATCATATAAGTTTTTCAAAATTACTTAATTTATAAACCGTGTAAAAGCGAAATCGTGTAAAACAGGTATCGTATAAATTGAGAGAAAGTTTACCTAACTTTTAATGTGAAAGGTGAAATTATGCAACGGAACTTAGATTTTCTTTGTTAAATACATTTAATAATTATTTATTGTTTCGTTACTATTTTACTTCTTATTGTTTTGTTTTTTTAATTTAAGGAAAATTGATTGTAATCTATCAATTGAAAAAAATCAATAGAGAAAATTGTCAAAGAACAAAAAAAAAATTCATAAATATTTATGAGCGATTAACAACTCTTCAGCGAAAATAATAAATATTTATCATCATAAAAATTTGAAGACAGGTTTGACGAACTATTCTTTTTTTATAAATATAAAATCGTCAATCGCCTTTTTGTGAACATTATACACAAACCCTTAAAACAAGAAAACACAATCCAAAGACAGCGAGAAATATCGACACTCGGACAGTAGCAGGTGTGCGCTCCAATAAGAACCATAGCGTTCCACTCTATATCTGTATTAGACTTACTGTTATTGCTTTCATGTTGGATGGCGACTTTGAAACATTTAGTAAGGGATTTATTAACGGAGGGTTTCGAACGCTTATTAATTCTTTTATATGTGCGCCCAATCCGTGATGTCGTAGTCAACGATTTCAAGGAAAATAAAATTTTATATCGTATCTTATTATTGGGAATAAATATAATGGCCTCCTAAAAACGTGTTGACAAGCTGCGTCAATTGACCAATGTTGGAATATTTAAATCAGCCAGAACCTTCATTCACACATTGTTATGAAATCATGACATGTTGGTAACTATTCTTGTAGGCACGCATTTCTAGGTAAATACTTGTAGTTTATAAAAAAAACGTAAAAATTAAAAAAAAATCATATGTCAGACGTGAAATATGTAAAAATGTTTAAGTGAATAAAATTAAAATAATAATTGATTTTTAAATAAAAAAAAAATCTACATATACTATAATGAATGGTTTTACAATCAAACAAGACAAAATTCTGCACTTACTCAGATTAAACAATATAAATTTTCAAATAATAAATGCAAATGACGTTAAAAACAAATTTGCTTACAACATAAAAATATGAAACATTTAATACTAACAATGTACTACAAATAATGAGCAGATAGATATGGCTATTAAAAAAGTCGTTAGATGTGATGGCACGTACAATCGGCTACAATTCCAATTTCCCTATTATTTCATGCATAGAAAATAGATAAGTACATCGAATTACTAAAATCTTATTAACACACAGAATAAAATATACCTTCTTTCCTCTCACGTGGTCAGAGAAGAGCAAACTCTTTTTATATTCATTGTTTTGCTCTGTGTAAACACTGGGGAACGTTGACGTTATGAAAACGTAAGAAAACCTCATTGTAATGCATTGAAATTGAAAATATAATAGAAAATCTAGAACTCTTGCTAAGGCGCCACAGAGGTTTTTTTAGAAACGCGTTGATTTTTCCAGGAAATATTTATTATTCGATAATTTTGAATGCATAAATTCTGAACATCTTTGAAAAGAAAATTGGAGAAATATAAGGACTTTTCAAGACGTATCTCGACTTTTTCTTAAATTACTTAATGCCGCAAAGCTTTCGTCATCCTATCCTTTATCCCATCTAAGTAGGGTCGACATAACACATTTTCCCCTTCCATTTAGCTTTCAAGCTGTCAACTCAGCATTCTTACTTTTATACTCGTATCATTCTGCACACAATCCATCTATACCTTCAACAGTCTTTTTACTTCTATATTCTTCATTCTTTATACTTAACATTCTTCTTATTATATGCCTTTCGTCCTTTCTCAGGACACTTCTGTTTCACCATTCACGTACCTACTCTTTAATAATCTGTCACTATTGCTGTTTTTATACTTCTTTTGATAGAATACTCTATCTTATCTTTTCTTCCTTTGTCACTCTTCTGACGGAATTAAACGTAACATTATTTCTTGATCATTACGCTAAGGCCAATAGGAGTGGAGCACCAATTAAGAATGTTTGAAAATCGGATTTTTTTCCTTAGCGTTAACCCAAACTAAGTATTCCACGTGGACGAAGTCGCAGGTAGAGGCTAGTAGGTACTAAAAAGAGAAAATAAAGCAAATCTGTGAGAAATAAAAGGAGGAACATGAGCTTGATGATTTTGTCTCTGCCTTTATTTAAATATAGATAATTTACTAGAATTCCTATTAAGAGTGTTATAAAGATAGCTTACAATAAATAGCCTATATATTGGTTAAAGTATTGAAAGGGGATAAAATAGTTTTTGTTTGCCTTCACTTCACTTAATATATAAAAGAACCAGTGCGTGTATTGGTATGTGCACACGGAAGAGGTGAAAATTCTTTGGCGTATATCTATATATTAATACGTGAAGCAAAAACCTTGTACCCCTTTTTAACCAATTACCCGTGAACGGGTGAACGTGAAATATGGCATAGTTAAAGTTTATATGGCGGAAAAGTGCAGGAAAATATTTATTTTATATAAAATGCATTAGAAGTACATTACATTAATTAAAATATGCAGTACTCACACTACTGCTTCAATTTTACACAACATATACATACATGTAAATAAAAACGACATTTTGACAGCCATCAATAACGAACTTCAAAAAGTTTGCGAAGGAGGTTGCTATGCTCGACTGTATGTATTCTTTTACTCTTACGTTCCAATTACTTTTTTTCATCCTACATTTAATAATAATTATATAACATATAACTATTATTATAATATTTATAACGCGACTTACGTTTCATACCTTATATGCTTTTTGAATTTAACTGGTCAAATTACAGCTTAATTTTACAATAATATGATAATTTTAACATAAATGACATAGCATGCTTTATATACCCTTTGAAATCAGTTGGTCAATTTGTAGGTTAATATTATAATAATATAATATGTAAATTCATAATATATATACATTAACAATTAATTGATAAACAATTTATCTTTAGTACATTTATGGAGCCACTGAAATAATAATTGATTAATTCTCCTTGGTTTCATTGAATTTCAAAATTTTTAGGTGACAGTTCAACCTGATGTAGCAACAAAAATGAATTTATTTTCAAAAGTTAATGGTAGTATTAAAAACATCTTTGTTTTGGATTCATCATTTGATGTACTGTGTATCAATAACTTTTCCAAAAGATGATACTGGGCATATCACTATTTCTCATAATGACAGACTACATTTAATTCAATACCACCGAGAAATACCACCTACCCGTGGTGTCGTGTAAAATTAATTGAAAATTTTGTCATGGGTTGCGATACGTTGAAAGTTATGTTTACTTAAAATTTAAGAGCTTTACCACCTATTTTTTGTTTCAAAGTTATAATTAATCTCACTTTTCATTTACACATATATTTTTTTTAATGTTTATATAATTAAAGATCATGGAAAATGACAAATAACTGAATAGCCATGATGAAAACCTTTAATTATAGAAGTATACCCTTTAACGACAGAACCCTTATAAAGTTCAAACTTTAAAAAAGCAATTAACTATGGTCGAATGTCGACCACTGGGCGCCCAATGGTATATTAAATTACATATGAAAATGCTCACAAACTACTTACTATACGAAGTCCCATAGTATAAATACTTAACTACTACATTTACGGGTTTTGGTATACTATGAGTCTTGGATAGAGACTTATACATACTTACACATATTATACACAAATAGGTACATACCGTCTTGACATTTAATTTGTCCTACCGTGCTATATGAAACTTGATTTAAAAAGATATACATAAAGTATTGTAGGTGGTAGAGCCACACTAAAGTTATTACTGGTTTCAGCATGAATAGGTCTACTTATCCGGGGTAGTACCACCCTCTCACAGAAACACCGACGTGAAGTAACGGTTGCATTTCGTCCGGTCAGTAAGAACGTAGGAGACCCACATCCTCTCTCCTCACCATCTCCATCCCACCTCCTCTCCCAAACATAGGCTGGCAACTCTGTAGACGACTCTATGACATGAATAAAAAAAAACAATCGTATGCAGAAAGAGAATCTCAAAATAAATTCGATGAACGACTATAGTCATTTGTCACATAATTACATAAAAAGTTCATTTCATTTATCGCATATCATAGTTTATCGTAGGTTTCAATTCAGATCGGGTCTCATAAGAAGACAACATGAAGATAATGTTGAGAGAGAGAAAATATATAATGAAATAGAAAAAAAAAAATAGTAGAAATAATTATATTAATATTATGAAATTCGTAATTTAATGGCAAGACAAGGCCATATCTTACATTAACTAAGATTTATTGCGAGCAAATATTATTCGACTTTTGTGTTTGAAGAGGCTAAATTATGTTTCGTAGTGAATACATTATTTGCACGCGGACTATTAATGCGAGAACTTCTTATAAACTCTTGGCTTACAGTCTCATAACTATCGAGATCTCTTTATGTAAGAGATACAAATCTTACTTTTAGAATTACAGATACGATCCTATAAATTAACGTTTTTATTGTCACAACCAGTTTAAGAATAAAAAAGGATTTTGTTTGAAAGACAAACGCAGAATGTTCAAGAAGTACTGGTCCAATGCGACTTAAAATTATCTACTTAATTTTTAAACTGAAATCAATTTTAGCCGCTTTGAGTAATTTTTGTTTCTGGAAATACTTATGGGTTCGCGTCACCGATGACCTCGACATGCTCGAAACGTAAAATATTTGTGCCAGACTAGCGACTCGTAATATACCGGGCCTATGTACACGTCATATTAAAATTTTGTATTGAGGTTGTGTAGTCCATCATATGTTTGATACCTAATATAATGTATATACATATATATTGCTCGAAGTGCTAATAGATCTGAAAACCAAACTAATGTTATAATTTTAATTTACAAATTATTAATTGTACATAATGAATACTATAACACATTTATTCCAATGTATTGAGTTTTTATTTCAGTCGGCAGTCCTTACAACATTTTTTTATTTAAGCTACAATTATAGTTTATATTCATTTATATCTCTCTTCTATTGCAGGAGCCGGTGGCCTTCGAAATGTAGAACTGCGCATTACACCCCGGGTCGTTCAAAAAGGCAAGAACGTCACTATGGCATGCCTTTACGAGCTTCATGACTACGGCATTTACTCAGTTAAATGGTACAAAGGCACCCAAGAGTTCTACAGGTACTCACCCCTGGATAACCCCACGACAAAAGTGGTACCTGTTAACGGGATTAAAGTTGACGTGAGTACTACAAAATATTTGAATCAATTTGTGAAATCTTTTTGTTTTCGTAAAAAATGTGCTCAAATGTGGGTTCGGGTGCGTTAGCTAACACTTTATCCACATTACAAAGCACGACTTACCGCTGTTCTCCTGTTTTACCGCACCATTCAACCTTAGTCCGTTGAGATACGTATCTCCAACGAACAAACCAACCAACGACCGTGAACCCAATTTCTTACGGTATATTAATCAGAATCAGAATTGATATCTTAACCGTATGTGTTATGAGATCTCTCGTCTGCCTTATCTCAGAATTTATCCTATTTTTAATATTTGATATATTTAACAAAGTTCCAAAGGACATTACCGATTTACCATAGAAAATGAAAGTACCATTTTCGAGCAAGTTTTAATATCTAAATGTCAAGCAACTTTTAATGTCTAATAGCTTAGGGTCGAGCAATATGTGAATATCGGTGACGTGTGGATTCGACACACCTCTCTGTTCATCACCTAAAAAGGAATGTAACTCTTTATGTCTATAACTACGCATGTTAGTAAAAATATTTGTTGCGTTATGTATCTTAAAATGAAAAGATAAACTAGATTTGCTTTTTGGGACCAAAAGTATTTTATACAGCATTCAGCGTGTTTAGTATCTGATAAATTATGGTGTTATTTACAATTACAAATGGTTTGTCCACAGAGATTAAGTTCCAACGATACCCACGTAGTATTACTACGTTTAACTCCAAATCTCAGCGGGAATTACAGTTGTGAGGTGATACAAAACGCTCCTACGTTCCCACACTACACAGCCACAGCAAGGCTAGATGTTGTTGGTGAGTACAACTATTTAGCATTATTTGCAGTTTTAGTCTTGAATTCTCTAAAACTCTAACACTAGCTATGTACTAGAAGATTTGGTTATATAACGGTAACTATAGAGAATCTTGATATAATGACAGATTAATTGTACGTATTTATAGCTATAAACAAAGCTCTCAACTCACCATGTGAAACTAAGAGAGGAATCAAAGTTTCTTATATTAAAGGTAAACCAAATGCCAGTGACTGACGAAATTAATATTATACAGGATTGCTTATCCATACTTAATATTATAAAGAGGTAACGTTTGTGAGTTTGTGACGTTGTAGGGGGTAAACTCAAAAACTACTGGCCTGATTTGAAATATGTAAAATATAGCCTAAGATCAATAGGAACGGAGCACTTATGAAAAATGTTTCAAAATCGGGATATTTTTTCCTCTTCAGAACTTCCGCTTTTTTTTCCGAACTGACTACGCTATTGACCTAGCAAGGTCTTTACAGCTTCACCGGACTACCAGAACTTCCGCTGCGTGTTGGCGTTAGCCCAAAATATCTACTATTACTATGCGAACGAAGTCGTGGGCAAAGGCTAGTTTAACATAAAGTGATTATAGTAGGAGACCTGTTTTTATGCTTTATTGGCTTTATCGTTTGACCACAATTACATCTGATGTTAAATGAAAATCTAGTCTAAGAAGATAAAATGCTAAACATAGATGATGACTGGCTTTCAAGTGCAGCTCCCGGAACACACTAACAGATGCTTGACGACAGATTTTCAACTTTAGGATAGTAACTAGCCAGGAAGACTTAGACAAACCCTGGATACCATAATGCTGTGGTTTCATCACAATGTTTTCCTTCTCCAAAAGTTCCGACTTAGTTACGGAACCAATGTCTATCGACACGGTGTCCGAACACACGATTAGCTAAACAACCTTCGAACATTCATCCAATAGTAAGTGAAAAAGGAACCCCTTGAACGAAAATACGCAAGCTTTCTTTCTCTGTCACATCATAATACTTAGACGGCAATTAATACGTTCCATGCCAAGCCATTCTTGCCTGAAATATCTTTCAGGCCATTTGATATTTTGACAAAACGCAGCCTAAAGATCAAGCTTAACGTGTACCACCAGTGGTACACGTGACCTAAAGATCAAGTTTAATGTGTACCACCGTTGGAACACGTGGCCTAAAGACTAAGTTTAACGTGTACCACTGGTGGTATACGTCGCTTACAGGTCTAGTTTAACGTGTACCGCCAGTGGTACATGTAGTCCGGAATATGTTAGCAATATATTTTAGATATGAAATTTCTTATTTTTAGGTTTAATTTCTTGTGCCTTTTCCATTTATTACAAGGAGAATATTTTACTTCAATATATTAGGTATATTTAGTTTATTATAAGCGTTATTTAGGTCACAAATGAGGTGAATTCGTCTAATTTACCTCCGTGCGAACGATCCGGCCAACATTTTACGATACCCTTACGCCTTAAAGACGGTCGGATCCTTAACTTTACCAGTAACTCTTGCAACTAATACTAACTCTATTTGTTCCTACTACGTTACTAAAATAAACAGTTAATTATAACAGAGATCCTTAATTACTGGGAGATTAAATAAATGAGTATTCTAATGGGAACACATTTTACTTCCAAGGCTTAACGGATAAGGTCTTTCATTAAAAATATTACAGATAAATTATTGTCGAGATCTTAGAAATTTGTCCTTCGTCTAGTTTAATTGGAATTTGCCAAAATTACTTTTGAAATATTATGTTAATTTAAGTTTCAATGACATAAATAAACAATAATAATCCACGTCAAAAACTTGTATTAAATTATATTAAAGACTGTGACATATTTGTCATATGTTAAAAAAAAAATTAATCACATTAAATTCATAACTTATAATATAGAAAACGTAAAAAAAGTTTTCAAATTTCCCTACGTTTTATTCTGGAATATGGAGAGGACTGCGGGTTAATTAAAAATGGCGGGTAAAGTAATAATTATTCTGTGAAATTACTTCAGTGTATACATAGATGATCTAAACCAGCTTAAACGATAACACAGCATTAAGTTAATTTTACCGAGTTGTGTATATTAAAGTATTACTAAAATAATGAGTCGATTTTTTATTAAATAACTCGTTCATTTTTATTTAAGGTAGCATATATACATTTATAATTTAGTTATTTTATATAAAAAGCAACTACGAGTGGGAGTCGACCACGCGATTCAGCAGTGTAGTATGTTACTTGAACAACTTTCGAGGCTTCGTTATCTACAATTTTTATAGCTCAAGATAGTACCGTAATGTTAATTATTTAGCAATTAACTTATAGATACAAGATCCATCTTCCCTCCCCTTTCCTCTCCCTTTCCCTCCCGTCTATCCCCTCTCTTTTTCTTTCCATTCCCCCAAACATGGGCAGGTAACACACTCGCGACTCCTCTGAAGTTGCTAATGTCTATGGATGGCGGTGATCGCTTAACAACAGGTGACCCGTCTGTTCGATTGCCTCCTATATCATATAAAAATATATATAATAAAAGACCAAATATATATTATATATTGAATATATTAAGGAAAGAATACTCTGGTAGGGTTTGATATAAATAACAGAACACCTTTTCATGGTTTTTAAAGCTTTTGCCTACCTATTTGTCGCTTGTACGGGATTTACGAAAGGATTGGATGGATGGATTTTAATAAATTTTGGTATGGCAATAGCTTACACATCGGTATAACGTACAGGACATGTATTACATATATAACACATTCGTATAACACACGAGATATTTACGCAACAACTACTGCGCGCATTTTCTAGCAATCTGATACTGATCTGAAACATCATTTTCATACACAATACAATTCCATGATTTTATTATAATAATCACTGTTTTTATAATTAAAAGAACCTGGGCGACCGAGCCTAACTCGGTTCTTTAGAAAACATTTTAAAATTAAATAAACTGTTAGGTTTGCCTCACAAAATTTGCATTTTTTTACAAAAATAAAATATTAAAAAATATATCTCTTTTGCTGTCAGTCGAATTCGAACTGGGTTTACACGGATTTTTGAAGCAACCAATTTCTATCTGAGCTATTTTTGTTTTGACAGCGGTGGCGAAATTTACCTTTATATTCTAGCTATAGTTTTTCATAGTAAGAAAACTCAGTTAAAAAAGTTTTCTATGAATAAAATCTAACTAGATCGATTTACCGCCCTCAAAACTAACTAAGTTTCACGGAAATAGATGACCCCGTTCCCAAGATCCTGAATATATAAAAATATAAAAGAATAGCTCGTTTAAAGGTATTAATTTCACGCGAATGTAGTCGTGAGCACAGCTAGTATGTTATATTTTGCAAAAAAACTGTGTGGTAGCTCAAAAGATAGCCAATATAAATTTGTTCCAAAATGGTGTTTTTTTTCTGTAATAGATTATTAACAAACAAATTACTCTCGTCGTTACCTCACTTCCGACTACGTGTAAAACACATTTGTAACAGACAAGGAAAAATCTTACGAAGCAAAATAATTGACCCACTTCTTCTTTGCTTGCCTTTTTCTAATGAGATCATGGCTCTAATAATATCCTCCAATCTAGCGAGGTCTATGAAACTGTGCTTATTTCTTGAATCGACAAAAATAACAAGTTCTAATTCATTAAAATTACTAATCAATACTTATTAGGTTCGAATTCTCCATCTATGAAATAATGGTAAGGCATTTTTAATGCTTGTTTAATTAGCAAATTTAAGTTGAATATCTTTCTCTAAGTACCCATGGTAAGTACGGACAGCTGTATTTGAAAGCCAGTCCAGCTTAGAGTTTACAATGTTTCTCTATTAGACCACATTTAGCTTCAAGTCAGATTGTGGTCATATGCTGAAACCTACAATTTATTGGAGCTAAAAAAATTTTTTTTAAGTCTCTTACTAAAATATAATAGTTTATCGTGTTTCAAATAATAGCCAGCTGAAAAACATATTTCAAGAGGTCACTCAAAATTGTTAAAAATCTCCAAAATCGCCGAAAAAAAAGTCAATTACACTTTAATAGTGACAGTCGTCTCGATTTTTTTTTGGGTTGCGCTTTGATTGTGGCTCTTAAACATAAATGTCTTTTACATTTTCGCAAGAGACTAGAAAAAAAAACATTAAAAAAACTTATAACCAAATCTTGACATGGTTTCGTAAACTTGTAAATATAGCAAAACCTTTTAGGAAAACATTTAAGAATTGTACACTCATAATATGAATTACCAATCACAGATTCGTAACTCTAGAAAATGCAAAAAATAGAAGTCGATTCATTTTCTAATATATTTTATAATAAGGCGCAGTGAGAGTTGCGATAAAAGGATTACTAGCACATAAACATGAAAATGGAGTTCCTACAACCTGAAGCACATATGATGTGACATCTTAAACACCTCTGTGGTGTAATAGTTGATTTGAGGACATACTACACTGTAGCAATCTGATTGAATAGATTGCAGGCTATTTTAAAACGCGTGACTTATGTAATAAAAAGGGATTAAAAGGACACGTTGGAGAGAAAAGATAATATTATTATCTCATAACCTTTGTTCGCTGTGGCATTACTTGTAACTCTGATGCAGGCGTGAATTGTACAGTTCGTTTAATTGTCACTTTTTGTGTTTTTTTCTTGTTTATCATACACGTTTTGTGTTGCCGCTACTACAGTGCTCTCAAAGAGTTTTATTAATGTCCATCCCTTTGTATTGAGGCGAGTTTTACTCACTACAATAAAAGTATCGGAGGAATTTATCACAAATGGTAAAAATTTTAGTTACAGCGTCGTTTTCGATTTTATTTGTTCACGTTTTAATAAAATTTTACATTTACTTTTTTTATGTAATGTTTTACAAAAAATTCTCTATTTTAAAATACAGTATTGGGTTCGATTTTCGCACATTTAATTAAGATTTATAGTATTATAAACTAGCCTCTGCCCTCTAACTTTAACTCGCGACTTCGTTTTCGTAGAATATTAAAATATTTTTGAATAATACCTACGTTACTCCGATTTTGAAACATTCTTCATTTGTGGTCCGTTCCTATGGTTTTAGCCTAATGACATATAGCCTATAATAAATAGCCTTCCCCAATAAATGAGCCATCTAACACTGAAAGCTTTCATAAGCTTACATATACCAGTTCTTATGTTCAATCTTGCATTTGATAATTTTGCGGATAACAGGACTGTCCTATTTGTATATTGGATCACGAACATTTATACCAGCTGTAACACTCCTAATAATGGCACGTTTAGGCGTACCGCCTAATTCAGAATCACAAAAACAACGTAATATAATTAACCAATGAATTAGGTGGCGTAATAATATGTCTGTAAAAGTCTTACCCATATAGAAGTTCATATTTCAATAGAAGAAGAATTAATATACTAAAATAATTCTTAAGCTTTTTTTTTATTGTGGCACAGCAAAATGACTACACTATGCCTGATGGTAAGTAAGCACAGTGCAATCCAAAAATATTAGCAACCACCGATTGACACACTATCCATCGCCGGTCGCCACTAACGTGCCGGCTTGCAAACAGCTGGACATGTAGCATGCTGATCCCGAAACGCGACCCGCAGAAGTGAATCACTCTATTACGGGCTTTTTCGCCATATACATGGTGGTTGCGACCCATTCAGGCTGTAAAACCCTACCACCCCGCTTTCGCCATTGCCTCGTTCTTATTCAGCAGGGTGC
The DNA here is from genome assembly GCA_014332785.1 of Antheraea mylitta. Lineage (NCBI taxonomy): Eukaryota > Metazoa > Arthropoda > Insecta > Lepidoptera > Saturniidae > Antheraea > Antheraea mylitta. The sequence goes on from JACEII010000035.1 coordinate 5,843,366, forward strand.
ACCACGTGCAGGTGAGGATGGCTTGGGTGTCTTAAGTCTTATGATATTATTTGACACACCTTACACTCCATAAGCTAATCTAAATCAATTTAAAAAACTGTATCTTGAAATATAGAATAAGGCTTTACTGTTATTCATAACTAGCCCCTGCCCGCGACTTCGTTCTCGTGGAATAGTTACTTTGAAATAACGTTAACACGTAGGGGAAGCTCTAAAGAGGAAAACAGAATCGATTTTTCAACATTCTTCATTGATGCTCCACTTCCATTATCCACTTCGCGTGATGATATATAGCCAATAACAATCCTCGATAAATGAGCTATATAACATTAAAAGAATTTTCTAAATCGGATTAGCAGTTCCTTATATTACCCCCTACAACGTCACAAACTTTACTTCTTTATACTATTAGTATAGATAAAATGTGTGTCTATCCGATTAGATTAACTAGACGCTCACTGTGACTCTTTTAGTTTTTTGCCTTTTGAAGTTAACTTGCGTAACGTTAACTGTCGAGAGGCTTGCATTACGGCTTGATAGTGACAACATGACGACGGATTTAACTTGACGGTGGTCGCTATTTTTGAATTAAACTATGCTTACCGTTAGATACAAGGCTTTCACTTCATCCTTTTCCACTAACACGAGGTGTAAATCACACATGTTTTTTTTTGGCAACCAATTTACTAGTAGATTATTGCTACCATAAACGAGTTGGTTGGTTGATATTACAAGTTTCTTGCGATAATTTCAATGAACTAACAAGATGGTGGTCCGTCTTATTAGAACTTTCCAGGGAGTTTTTGTTGCAAGTTAAAATTCATGCTCTGCTATGAGATAATACCACATCCAAAAAATATTACGTAAAACACTGCCAATATTACAAAATATAGAGCCTAAAAATAGAAGATTATAAATAAAATATAAAATCTACTACACGATATTCCAAGATCTTGCCAAAATCTCGCCATCTAATGTTAAGTTGATGTATGTGATATTGATGTACTGATAATAGAAAACAACTTGCCAGATTAGAACGTTTTAAAAATAAATCATTACATTGATTTGTGTTCCATAATTCAGATGAACTAGAGGTTTGTAAACTGAATGAGAATAATCAAAAAAACTTAGTAGTTTTGATACTATTCAATCCAAATAGCGACATAAACATATTTCTGCTTATACAGGTATTGGCGGTCTTCGCGCAACAGATCTACGGATATCTCCGCCTGTTGTTCAGCGCGGTTCAGAAGCTATTCTAGAGTGTCTATATGAACTGACAGAGGCTCCTTTATATTCAGTCAAATGGTATAGAGGTCGTCACGAGTTTTATCGGTACTCACCTACGGAGACACCAAGCACGAAGATATTCCCTTTCGCGGGAATTAATGTTGATGTAAGTTTCATTTTTATATTTTACTACCCTAGCTTCGATCTCGTCTAATGGTAAGCGAAGACGATGCTACCGATAGACGGAATTTGTGTAACCGATCAAGATAAAAACTACTTTATCCTATATAGACCCTGAAAAAGCATTTATGAGCGTTAAAACTATAACCGGCTTGAGTAAGTAACCCAGTTATCGAGAAGGGCCGACAAGAACCTCGATCTGGTTTATCTTTTGATGGAACATATTTTGACATATATTTGTAAATATTATGTAGTTTACTAGCATATATTCGTTTTTGCTGGATTCATAGAGAGAGGCATCACTTCTGGATGTCATTATCGTTGTCATATTGATCTACCCTATAATAGCTTATAGACATTAAAACGAGCTTGATACGGTGCTTGAACACACTATCCGGCAAATCCGTAATATGCTTTGGGACCTGGTTTTCAAACCTAACACTATTGGATAAAAAAACTGTTACTGATTTTAGTTATCCTGAAACATGGAATGCTCAATTTGTTATTGTTTCTAGTATTTAAATTGCTCCCAAGGATGAAAACATATACGCTGAGAGTGAGTTCAACTCTTTAGAAGATCGTTTAATAAATAAGGTAGCAATTCAGTTCGACAGCAGCAAGTATAACAATAACCAGCACATGAAGATGGAAAACCTTGCAGCTTCTAGTAGCATGAAGTACAATATTTTGCACCTTAAATTAAAACAATATGAAAGGAAGCGAAAGTAAACCACAATTTTCGAAATTGAAATCATATTCAGCTAAATTAATTAATCAAATAGTAAAAAAGCGTATAATAGCATCAACTGAAGAAAGATTAGAACATAAAGTAACATAGATGTTTGATTTTTAACACCAGGTCAAGAAATAATTAAAGAAAGAAAGAAATAGTTTATTGTTGGAACAACCATATAATTAAATTAAACAGACTAATTAGATGAAAAAAAATTAACACATGTGAAAAATAACAAAGAAAAGGCATTTAAAATTATAATTTCGGTGCTAAAATGTGTAACGCGTTTGTATTTTTTACTATATATTGTTGCCATACTGTCGAAGCTAATATTAACAAAAACATTCACATATACTTCAAAACGTATAAATGTAAATAATAATGCACGTCTTCAAGTCAACGTTAAGTAAATTGCCCTCGTATATCACCCGGAACATTTAAACACTCCATTTCGTATATACAACTCTTATACATTGCAATGAATTTTCCATGTACAGACGTTTCCAGAAAACTTGGTCGCGGGGGAGACGATTTGTCTTCGGGGAACTGTCATGAACGAATGCTTGTGTCATGTAAACGCACGTTAGCGAGGCTCGCTAACCATAACGATGCTATAGCTATATACCTAATAGCTCGATAGAAAACCATGCTTTATTTAAGACTAATTTTGAAAAACCACGTTGGATTTTGTCTTTCCTATTAATATTCTACAATAACTATATTAACAGTTCATTTTTATTCGGTCAAATATGTATCTCAGTGCCACGTAACAATAGTCGTTTACAGAATCGTAAAACATTCTTCCTGCCAAAGTACTCGATACTTGGCCGAATGTGTCACAAATACAATAATATCCAACCTAAACATGATATTTTCCATTGTTCTTTAGCCTCAATAAAATCTCAATTGAAGAAGAATTGTATTTAGATTTATAATTTTTATATTATATAGCATTTTGTCCGAATATTGAAATTCGATTGAAATTCCTAAGCTGTCATATATTGTACATATTAATTGCACATCTAGTGGGTATATTAGTAGCAACTTCATTATTTCAATATCAACAGAACTTAACATCTATTGCAACCAGTTTTGTTTAATCTACTGGTGAAATCCGGTAGTCCGGTGAAGCTGTTAAGACCTTGCTAGGTCAGTAGCGTAGTCAGTTCGAGAAAAAAAAAGTAAAATCTGCATGACAATCCGTTCGGTAGTTTTTTTTAGTTTAGCGCGAATATACAGACAGACAGACGCGGTAGGACACTTTCCTTTAAATATGTAATTATGTCGCTATGTACGCTTTTTCGTTTTACATTTTCATTTTATAAAATACAATTCACATCATGCCAAAAAAAAAATTCATTTCAATTATAGCATTGATATTGCTTCTGTATCGCTATCAGTAGAAAACCAACTTTATCTCGACAAATACATTTTACTTAATATAAAGAAACTCATATCATTGAAAATATAAGATTCCGAGCAGCGCTTCAGAGATAAAATCCCTTATGTTAAAAGTAACCCTTTCATCTTGTAACTCGAGCAGACGCGATTTTGTGGTTTGAAATAATTATTTTTACCTGTTGAAATGTTGAAACGACGTACTTTATTACTCCGAATTTGGTTAATATTCCGTCGGTTCAATTTAGTGGAAGGGGAATGTTCTGCCGCGTGTTTTATGTACCCTTTAGAGTATTTGGTTGCGGCTGGAAGTGATTTGTGAAGTGTGAATAGAATGAAATCTGTCGAAATGAGATTATACCGATGGTTATTGATTTTAATTTATAAGATATGCCGAGATACTCGTAGCTCTTCTTTTACACGGACAAGTGACTGCACTATACCTGATGGTAAGCACGATACCGTTCAAAAACTACGGCTACCACCGAGAGACAGACTATCCATCGTCGGTTGCCGCCGTCATATCGGCTTGCGCAAGTATCTCTTCATGTTACGCTTGAAGGACCGTATGTCATAGGAAAAAGGAAATATACTGCCCGAGAGATTATTTCACAGCTTCACCGTACGGCAAAGATCAGACGTTGCGAATATTTTAGTTTGTGCCCAGATACATTTTAACGTAATTTTGTAGCTCAGAAGCCCAGCGCGCGTGTTCCTGTTGTGGAAGAAAGGGATTAACTAAATAGTTCGCTGATGGCAGGACATTTTTCAACTTACTTCACACTTGACAATTTTAACAACACTTTTATAAATTGCAGCTTATTCTCATATATAGGTTATATATATATATTACTGATGTTGTGTTTTTTTTTCATGAAAAGGTAAAAAACAGCCATTCATAACCACAGACAGTCACGTTTATAATAATGAAGAGAAAGCCATTAGACTACTTTGTGAACTTAGTACTATAAATGCATGATCAATAATCCAGACGCAGGCTCAAAATATATTGGAAGCGTGTCTTGAAGGGCGCAGGCGCTGAATGTAACGTCAAGAACAAATCGAAGTGAAGAAGGAAAGTAAGCTAACCCTACCACAATGTGGGACAAATAGTCAGGAAGAGAGAGAATATTACTAGCTTGTGCCAGCGGTTTCACTCGTAGTAAATATATTTGATCTATCCCTCGGAAACAGTACTTTTTTCTAGACGAAAAGTACTCCATGCCCTTTTCTGTACTCCTAAAAAGCAATATGCACGATTACCTGACTATCAGTTAAGCAGTTACGGTGTGAAAGTGCAAAAAACAAAACACCTCATATTCGTATTCACATTATTAATTAGGATTAACATTAAGTTTATCTGTGCCAGCGGTTCTGAACGCTTATATTATTATTTTTCTTGTATCTAGCATTTCTTGCAAAAATAATCAAGTTAATATTTCTTTCTCTAATTCAATAATGTTTACGGACTTTATTACACTAACTATGTCATATCTGTTTTGTCTATCTGAATTTATTTAAAAAACGGCTTGACCCGATTAAAAAAAGTACATAAGTCGTTTTTCTGCTTTAATATGGATCATAATGATTATCAGTAATTTTTTTGGAAATCTGAAAATATGAGCAAATAAATTCATAATAAATGTATGCGAGGCAACAGGCGAGAGTAGTTCAAAATATAATTCGGTTGAAAAAATATTCACAGTATATGTCACCTAAGAGTTTGGAAACATTCACTAGACGAGAAAAACTAATTTTCCAAAGGGGACCCCTTCTCCGTATGAATAAGTAATACAAACAGTCCCGGGAATGCCGGCCAAACGTAAAAAACAATCAACTCGCCATTCTTTTATCTTCAACGGCATCTAGTCCGCCATTCTCACATGCTTTATGCCTATGTGCCTCTCTACTGTATGGGCTAAGAGTCAGTAATGTTTTCATTTACATATCACAAAAGTTTTTCATAACTCAGAATAAAAATAATTCAAAGATTTTCCTATTAAATATCTAACTATAATATTATACGTAATCGTTTTTTAATTATAACTATTTTAAAAAGTCTATTGGGTGTTTCTTTGAAAAATTGCTGCTACTGTTACAGAAAAATCACCTTGTCAATGAAAATATATCAAATGTTGTAACGATTAATAAAACATTTATTTGTAAGATTAAGTCCAGTTAATTAAGTTTTAGGTGATATTTCCGTGTTCGATGAATATAATGATATGTTTGTTATACACATATATCTTGAATTTATATGAGCACCGCAATTATATGTTTTCAGTTATATATATTAAACCTTAAACAAAATTTATACACGTACGAGTATACCTATAAAACTATATATATAATCCAACTAAGTACAAATAATGATGGAACATTACTTACTTTTAAAATATCAAGTTACTTTATTACAAATAAAAACAAATTCAAATTAACCAGAAATTATTGTCTTTCAAACGTAATAAAAGATAATAATAATTTCAAACGCACTTCTTACAATTAGATATATCGAATTTAAAACAAGGAATCGAAATGAATTTAAAAATTCGTCTTTAATATTGGAACAATCCAGATAATTTTAATTAAATAAGAGGAATAGTTCATATAATTAATAAAATTCTAGTTCATTGAAGTTATTTGAATTACTTGAACTATTCAAATAATCGAACTGACATTTGAATTATATACCGTTGTTATATTGGATTAAAAAATGCATTTTTAATATGAAACATCTATACTTTTTATTTTACTTGGAATTGATGACGGTTTTTGTGGTCATTTTGTGTATATCAACATAACCAGCTCTCGGACAATATCTTGCGCGGCAACCGTACATTTTTTCCATACAACGAGCTCATCTTTTCCCGTCTCGCGTGAAGCAGATGTTCATAAATTCAACCCTTTATCACTGCCTCTTATTTCTCAGGCGCGCTGCGATAATAACCCGATGGGCCGTTTTGTATCTCTTTTATTCTCCCTATGCTTGGTAATCTGCAATTTTACAAAGAGAGGAGGTTTTTTTGTTATGTAATTTGGGTTGAGCTAAAATGGATTGTTTATTGTGCAGGTGGCTATTGTTGGTATGTTTTTTAAGGAAATGTACACAGTTATGAGGTTTATGTTAACGGAAAATACTGTTCTGTTTTCTTAGTACTTTTTGTATAAACTATGTTTTTTATCTCAATTACTTGTCTTTTATTTTTTTTATATATTATTATTTTCTACTAATTTTGCATTTTAAGCATTACTGCTTAGCCTCAATTAAGAAGTATTATCATATTTATTTTACATAAAACTAAGGAAAAGCTTTTATTAACCTGTAAAATTAACACCAAAATTGGACAAGACGTTTTAGAGATTAGCACAGGTAAATAAGAAACATTTTAGTTTTATTTATATGTTCCTGTCTCTTATTAAATATTTAGCATTTTCAATAATAAATACATTAATATATATGTATTGGATAACTCTTATAAGATAATATTACGTTTAGCTGATGGCATAAAATGAGAAACCTTCTCATTACATTCCAATTCATTTTATTTCAATAACTACTTAGATATATCTTATTTCTATTTTAATTAAGTTAATTTCATTGCGTTTTTTTATTCTATTAAAGATTTTTGTAAGTTTAATTTAAATATTTAACTGTATTTTTTTGGTACTGAATGATGATAATCTCCTTAATAATGGTTCTAATATATATAACAATCTACAATATTAATAGAATCAAGAAGTAATCAATTATCTAGACCAGAAGTCGATGTTATGTTGCAGCATACCGAAGAATAACTCATCCTGGTTTTGACAAGTTTTCATCTTTCGGCATAAACAGTACCTTAGCAGTTAGATCGATCATTTTTCGAAAACGATTTAAATAACCTCCCCTTAACTATAAACCCTAAATATATCGTTTTAGATTCCAACACGTAGATTTGTTTCAGTAACATATGTCTTTTTTTGAACAAAGAAACGTAATCGTGCATTTATTGGTCAAAATTCAACATATATAAATCATTATTTCGGCATTTAACGTTGCTTTTGGACTATGCGTATCACTTTCTGTAGAAATGATATATTTGTTAAAGCAGAAAATAAATATTAGTTTTCGATAAGAACTCCTCCTACTCTTGCTGATGGTACATGTACATAGTGAATAAGATATAGTTTTAAATTATAAAATGTTTCTCCAGTTGAACAGATCTAACAAGAGCCAAGTGGTCCTCACCAGGGTGAGCTTCGGCCTCTCCGGCAACTTCAGCTGTGAGGTGACAGCCGACGCACCATCTTTTGCTACGTCCATCGTCTCCAATACTATGGAGGTGGTCGGTAAGTTCCTAAAATGTTTTTTTTTATGTCATAGGAGGCAAATGAACAGGCGGGTCAGCTGATGTTAATTGATCACCTTCATCCATAGACACTAGCAATACCAGGGGAGTCGCAAGTGCGTTGCCAGTCTGTGTTTGGGGATAAAGGTGTAGAGGAGGGAAGGGCAAGGGGAGGGGAGGTGGTCCTTCAGCGCTCTTACTGACTGAACAAAATACAACAATGCAAGCACTGTTACTGCACGTCGATTTTCTATGGGTGGGCTGATACTACCCTGGACGAGCTGAACAATTTATGCTGAAATCGGTAATCAGTAAATAGCTTCAGCGTGACTCTAACACCTACTAGATGATATGCTGGTATGTTTTATTTGATGTTAACAACTTACTAGCTGCGTATTCTCTTGAAAATGGATTTGTTGTTTCTTGGAAATAGATTTTTATCAGGAATTGTTTGAATTCTGATTTATTTTATTATAACTAATCCATAATTAGTTATTCCTTCTAATTTGTTTACTGATAACAACCTTTGTTAAGGTTTATCATTAACGTTTACATATTTTGACAATACTCAGAAAAGTCCTCTGTTCTCCAGTAAAAATCAGTTTACACGTTTCAGAACTTAACTCCAACAAACCAAGGACTCTTCGATTTTATTTACATGTACAGAAAAATCTGTACTCTACAGTAATATTTATATACTATAACTTCTTCTAAATTAAGTAGAGAAGGAAATTTTAGTTCACTAATATAGACTAATATAGTCAAATATCTGTTCAGCCAAAAGATTTCTACCGAGCAGTCATGCATTCTTTGCATCCACTAGTCTCCCACAATCTTCACCAAATCAACGACTCAACTTGCATCTTTATCTCACATACTATTTTGATAAATTCCCTCGCTTGTGAATAATTCTCGTAGTACCAACATATAGTGAAAATATATAGTATTTTCCCTCGAGACGAAGGCTGTCCATTACTGCGACGTTTGAAACATAAACAGCCTGAAAATATTTATTATTAATACCGACTAACTTACGTAAAGTTACAAGTAAACATCCATCAATTAATTAAGGCCGATGTCAAATATTCTACAGAGATTAATTTGTTTATCTGTGTCCGTAGTTCTGCCGCCATCTTCTCCTACAATACAAACGAGTCAGCATTATTACACGCCTGGTGATATACTTAGAGCTAACTGCACATCTGGCCCTAGCCGTCCACCACCAGAACTCACTTTTTACATCAACGATATGTCTGTAAGTATTTAAAATGTTTTTTTTTTTATTATTTATTGAAAAATAAATCCATAACAGGAACATAATATAAAAAGTTATTTGTTACTAATTCAAGTGGACTTCAACATTCTTGTAGATATGTAATATAGAAGAAATAACATAGAACAAATAAAAAAAATCATGAATCTATTAATTTGCAAATTTTAACTTTGAATTGTAAAAGCGAGTTGCTAAATAAATCTATGATATGATGTTCTTAATGAGATTGTTATATTGATGTGATAATATGGGAACGATGGAAAAATGACCTACATTTGTTCTATAGTCTTTATGACTAAATAAAGAGACTACCTACACATTACTACAGGACTAGGTACTACACATTAATGATTATTGTTTGTGGATTGTTAACGTGGTTATTAAAGAGTTGAAATTTATTAAAGAGTATCACACTAGCTGGCCCGTGCAACATCGTATGCACCAAATCTGTTGTATTACTTGTTTTTTAATTGTATTTTTAAACGCGAAAAATCTTAACAAACCTAAATCCCAATTACAGCGAAATCTACCGTTTTCAATTGTAAATCCGAACTATACAGGGTCTCACTCAAACATATACTCAGTTGGTATGTGAGAAATCTTTTAAAATATGACTAAAACCCGTTCGCAGCATCACCTATCAGGTTGAATTAAAATAAAAACCAATCTATATATATTGCCGATAAATGTCTTCCCAGTATTGACGATAAATTAATATTTGCAAATTTCAACTACATTCCTTGTGATTAACTATTGAAAATATATATTTTCCAAAATAAACATTATCTATAAAACCGATCACTGTATCAAGTTTTGTCAAAAATGGTTCAGTACTTTCAGAGTAATACGTATACAGATTCTAGACTTTCATCCGTTATCCTGGAGAACCCCTTGTATTTTATGGGACAAAAAGTAACCTATATGTAATTCCATAATAATAGCTATCACAGTGTCAAGTTTAGTCAAAATTGGTTCAGTACTTGCAGAGCGACACGTGTTCACAGGAACAGACAGATAAACAAAAATTGTAAAAAGATTATTTTTGGCTTCTATATCGATAGCATGGTCTATCCCAATTATAATTGTCAAAAAATATTAAATGTACAGATTAGGCCTTGTTACCGTTTTATTACAGTATATTACAGTACAGATTACATACACACATTTTATTTTTATAATACGGATAATACAACACGATCCCGAATCAAAAATTGGGAACGAAGCTACTAACATTGAATATATTTTTGGAGAGTTCTGGCAGGATTTCAGTCTGTCATGTAGTGGATTTTATATTTTATTCATAATCTTGTTACTTGATATTATGTAAAATTGGTGGTGTTTTATGTAATATGGTTCGTTTATTGTGCATAACTGAAATGAATGAAACATAATAAATATCACGGAGCATGAATTCTGGGATCTTGAAAATTAAGAAGATGAATATTTACGAATATTATATAGAAGCTTTGGCGCTTATACCTCTACATTAACTTGGACAACCTTTTGAATAGGGACTCTAAATAGACCCTGAAAATATTTGCGATGGAATGTTATCATGTTACCATGGCAACGTTTATAATACAGACGCTAGCACGCAGCTGTA
>JACEII010000035.1:5859113-5903026 GCA_014332785.1 Antheraea mylitta
TATTATTTAATAAATATAACCATTTTAGTATAACCTAGATATCTGGACAAGAGACGGTGAATTTTTTTTTTTTTTTTCGAAATGACTACGCTATTGACCCAGCAAGGTCTTAACAGCTTCACCGGACTACAGCGACGGTGAAGTAATACAACTTTTGCGTCAGACTGAAAAATAACTATTAGCGCAAAAACCTGCCACAATGGCTCCATCTTTTATTAACCAATGTATCAACCTGTATTTCCCGGCATAGTCGGTATTTTTTTTTAATTCGCGTACATTTGTTCATTTAAATTAGTAAAACTGGCGATGAATAAAAAAAATCGCTAGGGAAACTGTGACTGTAATTATTCTTAAAGTATGAATTAAAATATATAACTCTTGGATTCTTGAATTTTGCAATCGTAAAGTTGTCGGCAATTGTGCCGATTATGTGCCATTGTGCCAGCTCCAGAGAAGCGGTATTTAGCGCAGCAGTGAAACTCTTATTAATTGATGTTATTATCACTATAGTATCATATATATGGTTTCAATTAAGTAAGTCACTTTTACCACACTTTATAAAGTTTTACAGTATTCTCTCGAAATATGTGTATGAATGTAAAGCCGACAGAGAGGAAAATAATTCATAAGTCCGTATTAGTGTGTGTAGTTTCACAGAAATATGAACACTGTATTTCATTGTTTGAAAGCCGTAAAATCATCCTTTGACAATCCAAATGGAAAAACACGTCTCAGTAGACATATGAAAGAAGATTAACGAGAATTACATTCAGTTAATGAAACGTTATTATGAAGGGAGATTATTTGCGGTCAACTAAACTCTTTAGTAATCTGTACAAAAAATATCATTATGTATTCTTTTTCTTTGTGGTGTAAATGATTTTGAAACATTGGGAGCATCACAATCATCATTTCTGTAGTACATCTGTACTTATGCTTTTTTTTTTCAAACTGACTATGCTGATTGGTCTGATGGGCTGTCACAGCATCAGCAGGCTACTAGGGCTAACGCTTAAGGCACTTCGCCGCTTAGCTATAATCTCAAGGGTGCCCATCATTATAACTCTGTCTAAGCTAAACTAAGCTATTCATACATGTAAAAAATTGTGAGAGCCACATGTGTCCCGGCATCCGTGCTTCACGAATTCAAACCTCTATTTCGTATTTAACAACTAATTAGTGTTCAGGCTACTATCGTCCAGTTCGTAGTGTTCATAATTTGTTAGGAATAGCATTTATAGCATCTCCTAAGCATGAAAGTCACGACGTTTTTTTTTTCGTTAATACTGTTTCTGGTTGTAAGATGAGAATTAATTATACTGTAACTATAAACCCTTTGCTTTTCATAAGATACCCAAAAATATAAAAAAAGCAAATTCTTAAAATATAAAGTAAAAACAATTTTGCTTTCTATATGATTATATATTGATTTTAATATGACTCTTGACATTTAAGGAATATTAAATCTAATTACATATCAACTACATTCAATAGAGCCAACATTAGCATCAAGTGCAAATTACAAAACATCAGTATAATACGTGCTTTAACTACGTATTTGGCACAGTTATGAGTTATATTATTTCTCTTTTTAGGAAGGATCACCTTTCAAAGTGATAATGAACACAGCTACAATATTATATGAAATCATCCGTTTGTAAGTCGTGAATTTAGATCAAGGTAATGTTAATTTGATACTGCGATAGAAGTCAAATATGTCACTTAATATCATAACATATTTAAATGAACATTCAATGAAAAGTATTTCAATTTAGTTATATAGGGCAGACGTTCCGTCTTATCTACTATCTGGCATAAACTGTAATATAACTCCGAGTATATCAGACTCTACCTTTGACACAAGAGAATTATTAATATAAACAAAACTTACAAACGATGCGGTTGTTTGAACTAAAATTCTGTAATAGTAAGTTTTAATGTTTCTATAATCTAGACCGTATCTCAACCAAAGTAGTCTCGATAGAATGGAAGCCCTTGGAATATTGATCTACTTGATTGGAGATTCGCAATATTAATTATTTATTGAATTTTACATTACCATTTAATTTTACCTGATACTATGTTACTATTACTTCAGATCCATATAATAAACGTTTCGCTCGTTAATCAGAAATCTTAATTTAAGTTTAGGCCCACATATTTATCGAATCAATAAGATACCAAAAACATTGCTAAAGTAGATAAGGTAGGCAAGCAAGCGAATCACTTACATTTTTTTTTATGAGTATGCAACCAACTTCGACTGAGCACATGTTAATTACACTATAACAATTGAATATGACAAGAAAACTGTATGTTCCAGTAATAAAAGCTTCATAAAAAGTATTGATATACAGTAAAAAGAATTGAATCGCTAAGGCACTGATTGCATTTAAAATTAGAATTATAGTCAATTTTATATAAGCATAAGCATTCTGTGTCAATAAACTTTAACAAAGCGATGACAGCGCTGTCCTGCTGCAAGTGATACGAGGACCTTCGTGTGATTAATTTTATAAATAGTTTTGGACTATGAATGAGAGTGCTTACGCCTTTACTGTTAACAATAACAATAAAAAATAATACAAATAAATGTCAAAGGTATCCATCACAATATAGAGGCTGGTTAAATTTATTTCGAAAGGTTTCAAACCATATTCATAGTCATATCAAGATTATTTGTACAAGTATAAATTGATAATATTGCTTTAATAAAATTTGTCTCGTTGATAATATTATCTTACGTTGTAAATACAAATAAATTAGTAAAAATAAATTGAATATCATGAACGATCTGTCAAATTTTGTGCTTTAAAAATGGCAAAAGGGACCTAATCAGTACCACCAATTTAAAGGAATCAGAAGTTATGACGAATAATAAAGATTAATATTCGAATGCGTGACCCTGTTTTTATAAAGAATAAAAGCCTCTTCACTTTTCGTTGCGAGCCAAAGTGAATAAGTATACTTACGCGTTCAAAAGCATTGGTTTATTAACGTCGGAAGCCGTATATAAACTTAAAACTTGGAGCAATGTGGTTGTTTCAACTAAATTTCTATAGTGATAAGTTTTAATGCCTAGCCGGAACCACGTTTTGTGGATCTGGAAGTGCTTTCGAGATATTCGTCTTTGAAGTAAGGTTTAGTGCAGCTATTGTTTGATAAACGAGAAAACTTTTCCGCGGGCTGCAATTCGGTTAAGTTTGATAATTAATTTCAAAATTGCATTTATCATTTCATAACGGGTCTTTAATTTAGTGGCAAAGATTTCTAAATTAAAAAAATAGGAAAAGGTGAGCCAAAATTTTGCAGACTTAATCTTAACACGTTCATGCCGGCGAGTACCACCGGTGGCCCGCACTAGACTGTCTTTTCTGGCGGCGCGTACCACCGGTGGTACGTATTCGATTGTGCTATTAGAAATAATGAGAATTTAAAGTTTATTTATTAAAAATAGCACAATCGAATACGTACCACCGGTGGTACGCTCCGCCAGAAAAGACAGTCTAGTGAGGGCCACCGGTGGTACGCGCCGTCGTGAACGTGTTAAGCAAGCTATATATACTTAAAGTAGTGCTGTAAATAATTCAGCACATCAGAATTAACTGAGGATTTCTATTATGATTATTTTGTAGGTAGGTTTTGTTGGTGGTAGAGCTACGCTAAAGCTATTACTAGTTACAGCATGAATGGATCGACTTGCCTGGGGTAGCACCACCCTCTCACAGAAAATCAACGAGAAGTAACAGTGCTTGCATTGTTGCGTTTCGTTTGATCAATGAAAGCGCCGGAGGACCACCTCTTCTCCTCCTACCCTCCCTTTTTCCATTACCCTTCCCTCCCCCATACACAGGCTGGCAACGCATTCACGACTCCCTTGGTGTTGCTAGTGTCTATGGACGGTGGTGATCACTTAACATCAGGTGACCCACCTGCTCGTTTATCTCCTATGATATACAAAAAAGGAAAAAACCTAGTTGTTAATATGAACGAATGAAACCAAAGATCACCACTTTATACTTGCAGTCATCTATTGTTACCTTTAAAATTATTCTTCCGTTTAGGCATTCGTACCTGTTCATAATTTGTGCTACTTTTCTTAGAATGTATTTGTATTGTATATATCAGTCTGAATTATACATAACTTTTATATTCACAAACGTTCACTTTCCAAGATTTTTATGTTTCCTGAAAATCTTGTCAAAATCAATGAACAAGCGTTCTAAATAGCACTATCTACCGGCTAATGCGCTTCCTTTTTTTCTTCATTATAAGAATACTTCACATTATTATTATTTCTCATTTTATAATTAAACCTAGTTCCTAAGCTACTCCAATTACATTGTACAATATATAAATACCAGGGTTGAACGTTGCGAACAACATTTTACGAACTAACATTAAAATTCTACAACAAAGCCTTTGGCATCAAGCCGTGTCGGCGCCACGTAACTTTTAACGTTATAATTTACTCTGGATTTTTCATTTTATAAATTAAACAGTTCATAAAGGTGTTAAAGAGATTAATTATTGTAAATAGGATTTTATATCCGTTGGAATATTGTTTGAGATTTATAATATCCGTCAACATTTGTAATTTATCTTCATATCGTAAAGAATAATGAAATAAAATGTTGACCACAGATGATTTATATAGCACGGTGATCTATGTTTTTTACACTGTTTTGCATGCAGACGAGATTTTTTTTTATCTAAGGAGGTAAACGAATTGTTGGGTCACGTGATGTTAAGTAGTCACCACCGTCCATAGACACTTGCGACATCTGGAAAGTCGCAAGTGCGTTGCCAGCCTGTATATGGGAGAGCGGGGAAGAGAAGGAAAGGGAAAGGAGGAAAGAGGAAGGGAGGTGGGCCTCAAGCGCATTCACTGACCGAACGAAACACAACAATGCAAGCACTGGTATTTCACGTCGGTTTTCTGTGAGAGGGATGGTATTACCACGGACGAGCCGACCCATTCATGCTGAAACCAGTAATAGCTTCAGCGTGGCTCTACCACCTACTGGAGGTGAGAAGGTGGATAAATAATGATAAAGGTAGCTTGATGTATTTGATTTATGTTTTAATATGTTATTGTACCTAATTCTACTAGAAAAAGTACATAGAGTGGGATATTGTGGCATATAATATGGCAGTAACTTACTACAACCATCTAATTGCATGATTATACTGAAAAAAATCTTGGCTGCTGCTTGTAACGAATTTTTTTAAATCATCATCATCAGCCGTGAGGTACCCATTCCAAAGCCAAGTCCTTTTGATCTAAAGAGTTTGTGTTTATCATCGATTGATTGTATATAAATAACTCTATGAGATCAATGATAAACCATATGTCACCACAAATTTATTTGCACACAATATTTCTCTATATCTTTCTCTCAGATATTAACCACCTTTAATATAACTGTCATTCATATAACTTCTATTACATTAAGTACCTGGGCGACCGAGCCTAGCTCGGTTCTTTAAAAGACATTTTTTAATTAAAATAAACTGTCAGGTTTGCCTCATAAAATTAACATTTTTTTACAAAAAAAATATATTTCTTCTGCTGTCACTCGGATTTGAACTAGGGTTACAAGCACTTTCTAAGCAACCGATTTCCATTTGAGCTATTATTATTTCAACAACGCCGGCGAAATTTACCTTTATATTCTAGCTATATTTTTTTTATTGTCTGAAAACTCAGTTAAAAAAAGTTTTCTATTAATAAAATCTAGCTAGATCGATTTATGGTCCCCGAACTATCTACATCCTAAGTTTCACGGAAATAGATGAGGCCGTTTCCGAGATCCTGAATATATACAAATATAAAAATATACAAGAATTGCTCGTTTAAAGGTATTAGATAGATTATATCAGAAAGTATTTAATAAAATTACTTTTTTTAATACCGTTTACGTGTAAAACAATCCTTCATCAGTAGAATAATTGATTTTGTTACAATGTTATTGTACACTATCATGGTTATGAATATTAACATTTGCATTAATAATTATTCATTTGTCGGCTGCACTAGGTACGGTAGACGGTGAATAATTTGTAGATTTAATTGTTTCATGAAATATTTTTTCCTTGTGTTGTTAGTTCGTTTTATTTATTTACACATAAATTTTTATTATATTTATTTCGGAGCGAATGCCGTTTTACCATTGAGAACTGTTTATACTGACATACATATGATATGCTATATTCTAATACGAAGCAATCCTATAAGAGGCATAGTGAAAACGGAGCGGAGTCCCTAGATCGCGTAACCACAGATCATGCTGCCATCGTTTGGCGATCAATTTTCGCTTCCACACACTTGACTCTCTCAATCTCATTCGGTATCTCATTCGGTAGGCGCACAAGCCTAGGTTTTTGTAGTGGTAGAGCCAAGCTGAAGCTATTATTGTTTTCAGCACGAATGGGTCGGCTCGTCCCGGGAAGCACCACCCTCTCACAGAAAACCGACGTGAAGTAACAGTGTTGCGTTTATTATCTATCTCCCCTATCTATATTTTTTATCTCCCCCGCCCTCCTTCCAAACATAGGCTGGTAATGCACTTGTGACTTCGCTGGTTGTTGCAAGTGTCTATGGACGGTGGTGATCACCTAACATCAGGTGACCCATCTATTCGTTTGCCTCCTATGATATAAAGAAAAAAGGTCCGTTTCCATGGCAGGTTTCCATAGCGTGATACAGCGATACTGTAAAATTTCAATTACTAGCTTCATAACACTGCACAGATCACCTCCATATGAATGCAAACATACACCAGTAGGTACAAATATGGTGAAAAGGTTTTATTTTTTCCCTTATTCGAGCCCTTAATTCAGCTAAGTTACCAATTACGAAATATGTGTATGAGTTTGTTAGGTATACATGTTTGGGACACATGTGTGTCTAATTCTTATATTATTAATGCTTAGCTAAGCTTAGATTAGTTAGATTCGCGATATTGCGTAACAAGGTAACAGTCCAAGCCAAGGTGGTTTGGAAACCCTTGAGCTGGTTACTAAATAAAATCGGCCGAATGCCTTAAACGCTCGCCGTAGTGGTCCAGTGAAGCTGTAAAGACTTTGCCAGGTCAGTAGCGTAGTCAGTTCAAAAAAAAAGAAGCGGAATTCTTTATCACGCGGAGCGCCGGAATGTTCAGACCTTTGAAGATAATATACATAATATCAATATTCAGTAATGTATTACTGTAAAAGTTTTTTTATGGAAAATACTTTTATTACTAATATTAGTTTCCAGTAACTGATCTATTTAATACCAAGGAGAACATCATCTATAATTGATTTACTTTTATAACTGCTAGCCACAAAGTCAGCCCCAACATATATTTAATTATTTATACTTTCATTTCTATACAATGTTAATTACATTACGTCACTTATAGGCTAAAGCTTCAGTACAATTTCACTCGAGCATAGCAAAAATTAAGATGTTAGATGATTAAACAACTTCCTATTAAGAATTTCTTCATTGTATCTCAAGAGTTCCACATTTTTTTGACACTATAGGTTTTAGTAATTTACAACAATGTAATTTGATATTACAAGATAATGAGGCCTAAGATACTTAATCTAGAAGACTGGCTCTCAAGTACTGTAATGGAAGCATATCTATGACTCTTGACGTTAGATTTTTAACTTTTGGGTAGGGGCTAGCTAGGTGGGCATTACAAAGAACCCTACCTTCATGGTATGAATTCTTCATGATGTATTTCTTCACACATACGCCGAATTTTAACACTATCAAAATTTACCGAAATCTGAAAAAAATAAGATATCTAAAATAAGAAAAACATCAGTTATTACTAATTTTGAGTTATATTTTCAGTATCACAATAGATTTGAGTAAATATTAGTTCTATAGCGTACCCAAAGTTTGTATAGTAGAATGGGAAAGTTACTAAACTATGCCTGAGAGTATTTTTTTTTTATTGTAGCATGACAAAATGACTGCACTATGCCTGATGGTAAGCACAGTGCAATCCAAAAATAATAGCGACCACCGATTGACACGCTATCCATCGCCGGTCGCCACTATCATGCCGGCCTGCAAAAAGCTGGATATGCACATGCTGATCCCGAAACGCGACCCGCAGAAGCGCGTCACTATTACGGGCTTTTTCGCCATATACATGGTGGTTGCGACCCAGTCAGGCTGTAAAACCCTACCACCCCGCAAATTTAATTAATTAGTAAGAACAGTATTATCTCAAAAACGACAATACCTGTACAATCCGAAATCCACCGTCCATCTTCACTATTATGATAATCTACAACTTAGGCATCTAAATATACACTGACTCATACTGAAATACGATGAACCAAAGACTGTGACAACTTTATCACCAAGTACACGGGAATCGTGACAGAGTCAGGTACAGATCCAAGACACTTAACTTGGCCAACTAATCTAACCAGACACATTATTTCCAACCATGAGAACATTTTTTCATCAAGTTTTCTTTAATCATAATCCTAAACGTAATAAATAAACAAAAACAGTGAGGCTGATTTTCCTATAAACAAAATTTGTGTTCATTTTAAGATCACGACGATTAACTATATATATATATAGCTCGGGGATTTTACGTTAAAATGTAAATAAATTTAAATATATGTCCATATCTCTTTGTTAAGGTGAGTCAAGGAACCTACCAAGTGAATCCATCGGTAGAAGGACTTCTTAATGCAGAGCTGAACGTCCAGATCCAATTGTGGCCGGCGCACTACGAACGCGGTGCTCCGATACTGCGTTGTGAAGCGAAGGTTGGGGATCTCTACAGAGACGATTCTGCTGTCGCTCTGTATTCTGCAAATAGCGATCCTAAAATTGAGAGAGGTGAGTTTAAAATGGCTCGTATATACTTAAATAGTTGCAGTAAAAGTGATGAAAACTTGATTCCTCAAGCAATTAAATGTTGTTTCAAAAGATGTTAGTTTCTATCCTGATTTTTTTAGGGATTTTGTTGTGGAATTGCAGAGTTTAACATATTCTGTTTTAATATAACTTCTCTATTATTTACAAATGATAAAAGGTTCTTTGTATTTCTTTCTATAGATCTGTAAGTGTGCTTATATCACGACAATAATTGAATTGATCTACATGATCTTATTTAAATTCGTTGTGCTATTCTCTGGTCAGACTTTTGTTAAGTATTTATGTAATATACCAAATGAATTACAAGGTCTTTTAAGTTTGGTTTATGTCACTTAAGCTATTAAATATCACTATACATAAGACAAATTCCTTTGCCACGTCTGTCTGTCTAACCGCGATAAACTCACAAACTACTAACCTGATTTTCATGCAGCTTTCAGCTAGCATCTTATAGTTACATTTTTTTTTTATTGTTGCATGCACTATGTCTGATGGTAAGCACAGTGCAATCCAAAAATAATAGCGACCACCGATTGACACACTGTCCATCGCCGGTCGCCACTATCATGCCGGCCTGCAAAAAGCTGGATATGCACAGGCTGATCCCGAAACGCGAACAGCAGAAACGAATCACTATTACGGGCTTTTTCGCCATATACATGGTGGTTGCGACCCAGTCAGGCTGTAAAACCCTACCACCCCGCTTTCGCCATTGCCTCGTTCGTTATTCAGCAGGGTACACGTGCAGGTGAGGTTGGCTTGGGTGTCTCAAGTCTTTTGATGTTATTTGACACCCCTTACACCCCAAAAATTTAAACGTATGGTTAAATAGAATATGCATTTTTTATTATCGTCGATTGATTGATTACTTTATTGGTCTCTGCGAGGTTCAATTTATGTGGATCAGTGAAGTGCAAAAATTTGTTACTATTTCGCCCCACCCGGGGAGCTTGTGTGAAATGAGAGGTATCATTTTGCTGATAGCTACTTTCAGACGATATGCAGGAATGATGCTTGAAGACCGTATCTTACCATAATTTTTATGTATATATTGCAATCAACGTACTCTTACTATCCTTCGCTAATGCGGAATTGTTCGTTTTATTTATGCTAATCCAGGCGAGTAATGCCGCCTATGGAAGCTAGTAACAAATAATATATTCCATGTTCATTATAATATCACGGGAGAGTGCTCATAGGTACGCGATTTCCTTTAGCGTAATTGAAATTCTCTGAATGCGTACACTTCAAACGTTGCTGTTAATATTGTGATATAAATATGGTTTGAAACGTTTCGAAATAAATTTAACCAGCATCTCTACATTGTGAAGGATACCATTGACATTTATTTGTATTATATTTTATTGTTATAGTTAACAGTAAAGGCGTAAGCACTCTCACTGATGGTGCTAAACTATTTATAAAACTCACACGAAAGTCCTCGTACCACTTCCAGAAGGACAGCGCTGTTGTCGCTTTTGTAAAGTTTAGTTATAGCTGGCAAAGAATCTGAATTTAACTTTTTAAAGTAGCTTTGTTTTACGGAAAGTAATTACAAAGCCAACATAATTCTTATTTTCTGTATATTTTTTCTCCTTGCTATCATATATTAGTAAATTGAATAGAATATATAAGTATAAGATTATTATAAGAAATATCGTTCCTTACACAATACGTACAAAATAAAGTTATTGATTTTGTCAGTTAAAAACGACAATAGCTTTTACTCACGACTTCTCTCACGTCATGTACTCTCTGCATAAAATATATTATTGGGATAATAAACAACGCAGACAAAGTCACAGGTATGAGCTAGTAAGAAATTATAGCCACTACTACATACATGATCATACAAGTGAATATCTTATCAAAAACTCTGAATTGTCCACACAAAGTATTTTTCAAGTTCTTCAATTAACATCGATTTATTTACCACTGTCAATGTTTTTTTTTCATGGAAATAAATAAAGTTACAGTCCTCGTCGAACACTTAAACTGTTTCGAATATAGTTGCGCATAATACAAACTTAGGTATAAATACGTATTATAGTATGTCTATAATATCGAGACAACTTAAGGATAAATAAATGCCTATTTTAGGTTGTCATATATATTTAAGTATTTAAGTTATGTAGGTCTTTTACTAAATCTAGTTTATCAAAGTTTTTGCGGATATACATTAAATTATTAATAACTATCGAGCTCGATGGAGGTTATCCCGCCCTGGTTATAATAAAAATCTTAACAAATTCGTTCAGTCTTTTTTTAATTTATCGCTTACATACAAACAGACGTGAAAAAGGGATTTGCCTTATAAAATACTAGCCTCTGCCTGCGACTTCGTTCACGTGGTTTAGATACATTAACACTAACACGCAGCAGTTCTCAAAGTGAAAAACAACCCGATTTTGAAACATTTTTCATCTGTGTTCCGCTCCTATTGGTCTTAGCGTGATGATATCCAATAAACATTTTCGATAAATGAGCTATATAACACTGAAAGAATTATTCAGATCGGACTAGTAGTTCCTGAGATTACCCCTTACAACGTCACAAACTCACAAACTTTACCTCTTTATAATATTAGTCTAGATAGTGATATATTGTGAGGGCAGAGTTAAGAAGAATCGACGTAGACTGTACGTTGCTTAGCAACACGCGTTGACTGACGAAGCCTTCTAACTCACTCTACGACCACACTCGCTTCGTGACGTTGCCTATAGTAAAACCAGCAATAAAAATAATTAAAAGCGTTCTACCATGCAACTGTCATATCCCGGCCACTAATTGGACGACGACGGTAAAGTTAAAATTCACAACCGAGAACATCGGACCCGTTACTCAGAACTATTAAACCCGGTGAAATAGACGCCCATAATGTTCACGGCGGCGCGAACTGCTCGCAATATAGGCTGTAAATTAATACTCGAGGCTCGTTGTAAAGGGTAATAGTGTTTTAAGCACAACAATTTTTGTACTGTAATACCTTGGGTGTCGGTTTCTGAAATGAAAATGTTGTTAAGCGGAATTTGCTTAAATTTTATTATTTCCCACTTACTTGTGACTCCGTCTTCATTAAAAACATACATGTTCTAGGAATGGTACGTATTCTATTCGTTTAACATAACTGGTACTTCTTCTCTTTATTGTAATATAATCATTACCCCTTTACTCCCTATTGAAAAGCGTAATAATATCAATACTTCGTAAATTTTAATCCTATATTATTCTTAAAACTGTATCCAAGTTGGTTCAGTGCTTTGCTATAGGAGTTCTTTATCAAAAAACGTTGATCAATATTTTCTATGTATATAAAAGATTTTTGCCATTTTATCCAATTTATTAAAGGAAAATCGTTATTTGTTAATTAATAGTTTGTCATTAAATATTATAAGTTCGGCTTTAATTTGATATATCAGCTATATTACAGTAAAGTTACATCTAAAAGTGTTTCACATCTATTTTTTGAATGAAAAAGTAAAACGTCCTTCCATTTTCACAAACTAACATCACATTTACACATTTGTTGAAAAAGATTATACAGTTACCTATCATCACGCTAAAACCGTTCAGATCAGAGTAATTACCTTAAAAAAGTAGGTTAAATACTACATTAAATAAAAACAATAACATAGTGTAATGTTCGTGTGCTACGGCGTGGGGTGTCAGGAACGAAAACAGAGAAAATTAAACACTAATGTAATCGCAGGGCATTATAATTTTTTAATGAATTCACATTTCGCCTAGTACATAATATCATAAACAAATAGTTTATGATAAACAAAAAGAAAATTAATTAGGAAATTTATAAAACTATACTGAAAGTCTCTTAGTGCCATGTTTATTGAATTAGCAGACAGGAAGCCTCGCTAATGAGATTGCTCAGAAGCAAAGAGAGCATCGACGTCAGTGAGTTATAGCTTCCCGCTTCACTTTGCCGTTTCCTCTGAAGCCGACAGAGAAGCCGTTGTTACTAACTAATAAATTTTATTTCCGACGTGCGCGGTTTACGTCCCACAGTGGCGCATTTACTGGTTATCGAACGCCTAATAATGTTACAGATTCTTGGAATTTTGCTTTTTTTTTTGGTCACGACAAATGAATACTTCATTTGTAAAACCGTATAAATGATTCGCTGAAGTCTCTTATCAAGTTTAAATTAAAATAAATTAAATCGAAGTGAACTTTACGGTTTCACCTCCATTTATTATATTTTTAAATCATGTTCTCTTTTTATTAAAAATGATGTCACAATTAGCGGTGTTATTTTCTTTTGGTTATGTCTATTTTATAATACAATTAATTATGAAGTTAAGTAGTCATTATTAAATGGTTTTGGTCGTCTAAATTTCGAATTTGGCATCGAAAATACAGAAATGGTAATTTTTTCACGGAAAAGTATATACCGTCTGCTTTTTTAAAAATTATGTTTTCTTTCAATTGTTATTATGGAAGTAGAATGGAAATGCAAGCGCTATAAAAACAATAACGTCATTAAACCTAAAATAGTTAATAATAATTAAACAGTTAATATTTAATAGATTACCAACTAAAAAAAAATACGCTCACGGATACGATTTTTACGTATACAAAATACTATATGTAAGCAAAAAAAGGTGTGGACCAATAGTCTGCTGAATAGAATAACAATAATAAAAAAAAAAATGTTATTATTATTTTGTCAATTTCGTTAGCGATATGTAGCTTCGAATATGTTTTTACATTTTCGGTAGTAAAAAAATATTTTTCGGTAGTGCAAAATGTATATATTTGTACGCTTTTCTATTACTATGTATACGTATTTTATCCATACCTTCATTTCTCATATTTTCGTATATTTTCTATGCTACGATTAATAGATTAATAGAATACGATTAATAGGAATTTAGCAAAAAAAAAAACTACTAAAAGGTACTGTCCACTACTTCATTAGTTTATTACATTTGCACAGAAACCTTTTTTTTTTCTTCAACAACAGTTGGTAAGTCACTATTTATACAATAATTTTTTTAAGAAAGGGACACAAAAATATTCAAAATATTTTTTTGTTATAAGTATGGTAACTTTCATATACGTTTAGTGAACAGTTATTATTTTGACACTACACATGGGTACTTTTTTTACAAATAATACTGCTCAATGGCAATGAAATGTTGTAAAAAATACCCACTATGCGCACCATATATCGGAAGAGAACAGAGAGTAGTTGTTCCCAAAAATATTACAACACACGCGTATTTCAATTCTCCGATACACACAATTTGCGGCGTACACTGACGCTTTCACATGCGGGAATTTAACGTCTCGGCTTCTCGGAATAACTAGTTGTTTGAAAAGATTATCACGTTCCCTTCCTTAATTAAGCTTTCATTGTTTCTGACTATTTTGGGAAATAGATTCTCCCTAAAAACCATATATCCGTTGCGCCTACAAACTAGCGTATGATAAATTCTACTTTTAAAAAAGGGCTTCCTGCGAGCCCACAACATATCCATATAGCCTAAGATCTCGTTGTCAAATTCCAATGTCCATATAATGTGTAATCAAAATATATATATTTTTAATTCAGTTATGAGAGGGACAATATGTTTAATCGGGTTGCCAATTAAAATACGCCCGCTATAATTTTTAGTTAAAATAATAATAATTGAAATTTGGAAAAAAATAAATCAGTTATCAAAATGTACTGTACTTTACTTCATAGACATATCTGTAGAGAACTTACCTGGTAATAAACCAGTTACAGTGACTCTCTTTCGAACTATTATGTTTGTGGGCCGGCATGATAGCAGCAAAATCTATCGATGGTCGCCATTATTCTTGTATTACACTGTGCTTGCTGTCTAGCAATGTGAAGTCACTTTTTCGTGTTCTAGTGAAGAAAAAAAGTTGAATTAACACCTGAAAACTAATATAACTCATGCACACGAATTGTGTCAACTACGCTACTCACAAACATGTCTGGTCTTATAAACCATTGTTTTATAATGACCAACTTGTTTTATTTTCACAATATTTAGCTTTAATTTAGTGAAAAATAGGTACGTTCCGGTTTCGCACGAAAGCATTATACAGTTTTTGTATCATTTTAGAAACTTTAAGATGGATTTGTACAAATAAATATCAAAAAGCAATTTTCCGATAATAAATATATGGAGGAGTTGTTGAGGCGTGTATGCTTGGTACACATATACGTTTCAACAACTCATACATATATGAATAGTTAGCTAGGTTAGCTAAGATAGGTCGGGATTTTGCATGCAACAGGTAACAGCCAAACCGAGGTGGTGCCGTGCACCCTTGAGCTGGTTGCCAAAATAAAATCGGCTGAGTGCCTTAAGCGCTCGCCTTAGTAGTCTAGTGAAGCTGTTAAGACCTTGCTGGGTCAATAGCGTAGTCAATTCGAAAAAAAAAAGTTGTTCAACGTTCATACGAATAAAGTCGTAACAATTACTCAGCTAGTATTATTAAACAAGGATATAACTTTATAAAAAATAACATATTACTAGTTAGGGTAGCTTTTAGATTCTTGACAATTAATCTTATTGAGAGAGTACAAGCGTTTATTAGCCTCTCTGTACTCTGGGCTCAAGGGGTAGCAAATGAAATTACTAAGAGCTTTCGGAGGTAAACGATGTTCAGTTACAAGCGAACCGTCGTTTAATTCACGTATAACTTAGTAAATTATGTTGCCTGTAGTTATTCTAGGCTTATGAAACTGTAGCACTCTCGGGGTTGGCGATATAGTAATAAATCAATTCAAAATTTCAACATTACCAATTAATTTTAATACGATATATGTCGTGATGAATATGCGTGTTCTTTGACGCGAATCTCTCTTACATACACTCTTATTACGGCACTTCTTTGTTTTTTTTTTTGTATTCTGCCGACTATTGGTCCGCACCTTTTTTGCTTTCGTATTATTTATTGTAGACGTCAAAAATCGTATTTGTTGTAACTATTGAGTGTTTTTTTTTATTATTATTAGATATCGTTATTTTTATGATTTCCTTTAATTATTAACTATTTTAATACGAATTTTTTAATGTTATTGCCTTCACAACGGTTTTATTTTGATTCTTTATGACAGGAAGTGAGAGTTCCTAATATTAGGGTGAAATCATTACGTATGAAGTCAAAGTTAATTAGTCACTCCAACCCATAGCCTACAATAATACCTACACACAATAGTCTACACATATACACAAGTATATAATCGTAGTAGAAATATCATGTAAAATGTCATCCACGCCGTTTGAACAAGAACACAGCAAACATATATATGGTGATAGTTCCAAAACGAACCTTTCTAAGCCTTTCTCATTCCTACTTATATAATGGCTTTAAAAAAGAGTAAACAACAGTTTTCTACAACAACAACGCATGATGACCATGCGGCCTATTATCAAAATGCCTTCACTTTTTTTTCCAACTGAATATGCTACTTTACAACTTCATGCAACTACTAAGGTGAGCGCTTAAGGCACTCAGCCGATTTTGTTTAAGTAACTAACACAAGGGTGCACGCACACCTCTGCTTGGGTTGTTACCGGCTTTCTGACCTAACCTAGCTAAACAATTCTAAGCTATTCATATATATCAGGCTTATTACAGACATAATCTACGAGGCTCTGACGGTGTTTATTATCCTAGTAGTCATGTAAATTTACTCTATTAGCAAATATTTTATAAACTTTGCTTAAATTTAATAACGGACTAAAAAATTAATACGAACCTTTTAAAGAGGAGACGCTTGACTTGATTTATTTGGAGACAAAAAAGTTTATCCATTCTTGTCTAATAATTATTAAAAAAAAAGAACAGATTTAAAAATATTAGTATATGAGTATGTACGTCAACGTATATATATTAATGAATTTTTTTTGCAAGTCCGAGAATTTCTATAAAGTTTTGACTAATGATAGAAGGCTAGGTTAATTACGCTTTACAATAGAAGGTTAAGCAGTAATTCTAAAATCGTGAAAATGTTTGTACGCAAGTAATAAAGATAAAATTGCAAATTCCAAAAATAAATAAGAGCCCTTTAATTCAGACAACTAATGTATTCGACATATAATAGTGACATTATGTTTACAATAGATGTACAAGCTAATATCCTATATATTTCTATCTAATATCTTTAAACGAGCAGTTCTTATATATTTTTAAATTTGTATATATTCAGGATCTCGGAAAAGGCCATATCTATTTCCGTAAAACTTAGTATGTACGTAGTTTCGGGGACGATAAATCGATCTAACTAGATTTAATTCATAGAAAACTTTTTTAACTGAGATTTCAGGCAAGGAAAAAATAGCTAGAATACGAAGGTAAATTTCGCCGCTGCAGTCAAAACAAAAATATCTCTGATGGAAATCGATTGCTTCGAAAATTCGTGTAACACAAGTTCGAATGCTATTTTTTTAAGGCAAAACTAACAGTATATTTTAATTTAAAATTGTTTTTTAAAGAACCGAGCTAGGCTCGGTCGCCCAGGTACTTATAGTTAAATTAGTAGCTGTCAGGTGCAAAATATAATTATTATAATAGAGTTCTTCACTTTTTAACCGACTTCAAAAAAAGGAGGAGGTTATCAATTCGACTGTATGTTTTTTTTTTATTATTTGTATTCGACGGAGCATAAGACTACTGTACATTATAAGTAATCACAGAATTTTCTCCAGTATTCGATTACTCCAACGGTTTTGATATTGAAATTTTTGAATGGAGATCATTTATTTTATTAAAGTACAGATAGAAATCTTGGAGCATTTATTAGGTCCTTTCCACGCTAACTTTAAGAGCGGGGCAAATTAAATTACTGGAGGCCTTCTGAGGAAAATAGGTTTGTTGAGTTATTAAGGTCAAATTAATTCACGTGTTACTTTGTAACTTAATATTTTGTTGCTCGTTATTAAAGTAATTACAGGTGAAATCACTATTAGGGGTACTTTGAATAGGGTAAATATGAGATAATTAAGTTAGCTTACACGTAAATGTGTTAAAATTGGATTATATATTGGACATTTCAAAATATCTTATGAAGGTTACATGAATATCAGCGGGAATTTTTTTATTTAGTCCTTTGGTTGGCACCTTACTACCGTAAGTTATAATGCAATTGTATTGCGAAGTTGAAATAAACATATGACTAAATTTTAAGTATCACATTACACCAGCCTACTGCAGGGTCATAGGCCTCAAAAAAGGTATCAAAATCACTGTGTCAGCCCACGACGTAGTGACAATTTTATTTTGGGCTTCAGACAGTTAAGGCTTGCACACTAAGTTTTCCTTGATCGTCAGTCGGCAGTGTTGCAAATGTATGCGAATTTCGCAAAAAAATCTCGTATATAACGAGGTTCGATCTCGGGGACATCGTATTCATATTCTATCCGCCAAACCAGTTGACTATAAAGATACTTTAAAACATAAATTGTAGTGATGCACCGTTAGAGATATGGTAATTACAATAATGCATTCAGTAAGAGATGACGAAGAAGTCAGTGATAAATACGTATTATAGTAATAAATTTTTTAATTTTTTTTTCGCAGTTACCTCGCCCGGTTCCGGCGCAATACAAAGGACGTGCCATACTCATCTGCTATTGCTCATTATTGTATGGGTTAATAATACATAAGTTATACTTGTAAGTATTATAAATCTGTAAAAATTAAATTAAATTAACAAAAAAAATATATAAATAGATAAATAAGTAGATGTATTGAATTCGAGTCGTGAAATGGCAAATTGTGAAATAACATAGTTAAATATGAATTAATGAGCTAATTACGCCAAAGAATTGTAAAGACTTAATTATATTGTTGGTTTAATACAAATTATATATATGTCGATGTTATTTGTTTTAATTAATCTTCATTTCAAAATACAACCAAATGTTAATGAACAGAAGTTCATAACCCAATTCCTAACAAAGTGCTTAAAGAGAGCAAAACCTTTGTTTAACCATATTTGAAATCTTACGAATCTTTTGGGGTTAAGGGGTGTCGAGTAACATCTTAAAACTTGAGACACCCAAGCCAACCTCACCTGCACGTGGTGCACCCTGCTGAATAACGAACGAGGCAATGGCGAAAGCGGGGTGGTAGGGTTTTACAGCCCGACTGGGTCGCAACCACCATGCATATGGCGAAAAAGCCCGTCATAGTGACTCGCTTCTGCGCGTCGTGTTTCGGGATCGGCCTGTGCATATCCAGCACCGGGTGACTTTTGTCATTATGGCCGGCATGACAGCGGCGAGCAGCGATGGATAATCTGTATTTCGGTGGTCACCACTGTTTTTGGATTGTACTATTCTTACCATCAGGCATAGTGCAGTCACTTTGTCGAGCTTCAATAAAAAAAAAAATAAGTGTTATGAGTTGTAATAATGATAGATATCCTGAAAAAGTAGTTGGCTGTTGTATGCTGTCGTTGGCAAATATTCGTTATTATCAGCTTGCAAGAGAATTACCGCAGGACCATAGGCCTCTTCTCGAGGGAAGTGTGGACATATTTAATAAGAAATGTTAAAGATAAAATAAGATGATATCATAATCAAACGGCATTTTTTTTTTATATCATAGGAGGCAAACAAATAGATCAGTCACCTGATGTTAAGTGATCATCGCCGCCCATAGACACTTGCAACACTAGGAGAGTCACAAGTGCGTTACCAGCCTGTGTGGGGGAGAGTGAGGAGAGGAGTGTGACCAAACGAAACGCAATAATGCAAACACTCTTACTTCACGTCGGTTTTCGGTGAGAGGGTAACACCATTACTTCAGACGAGCCATTCATGCTGACGCCAGTAATAGCTTCGGCGTGGCACTACCACCTACAATTTACACTCAGCCTTATGTGAAATGGTGTGTTCATTTAAAATATTGCTCCTTTTTTGCTTCAATATTCGTACAACGTTCACAATTCTTCCAAGAACAAAGAGGCAGCTGTCGATAAACAATATGAAACGCTATAACAGCCTAAAGTACCAGTATAATCAGATAAAAAGACTATATTATTAAAGCAGATAAAAGTACTAACAGTAAACAATATATTAAAGTTAGGAGTAGGCAAAATAAAAGAATTTCCAAAAACTAGTACATTTGCGTTCGTATAAAGTATTTACATAAATGAAACAATATACACAATGGAAGGTATCGAATGTTATCAAGATATTGGTTTACAGTACTGCGAAATCTATCGGGATAACCAAGCTATTGTAACGAAACTCCCACAACAACTGAATATTCATGAGTGTATTTCATTCTAAATGAATATTATTGTTAGTAGAGATGTTCAGTTTTTATCTTCTTGCTGCTTAAAAGTTTACCTTTTCAAACAAGACTGACTGAAAGTACAAGCCATTATAAAATATTCTAACGCTTTTTTTTCGAAATCAAAACGCTGTTGAACTGGAATGGTATTCACAGCATCACCGAACTATTGAGGCGAGCGCTAAAGGCACTCAGCCGATTTGGGATGTTTGGGCGACTAACTCAAAGGTGCATGGCACACCTCGGCTTGGGCTGTCGCCTGTTTGTTGCAAAAGTCGCGACCTATCTGAGATAACCTAAGCTACGCTATCTAGATATACGTATATGAGTTATTGAAACATGCATGTGTACCAAGCATGCGTGCCTCAACAACTCCTATATGTATTTTGTGTCGGAAAAATTCCTCAAACTCCTCAACTATATAAAATAGGATAGGATAAGGAAAAATAAGGGTAGAACTCTTTGTCGTTTATTTCTCTGAAAAAGAAAAACAGCGTGTAAGCGTGTAGG
Organism: Antheraea mylitta; assembly: GCA_014332785.1. Lineage (NCBI taxonomy): Eukaryota > Metazoa > Arthropoda > Insecta > Lepidoptera > Saturniidae > Antheraea > Antheraea mylitta. The sequence goes on from JACEII010000035.1 coordinate 5,879,803, forward strand.
CATGCACGTATGTATAGGTGTTTGATGTTGTAGCAGTGATGTAAGGTTTTGCGTCAGTGTATTCCGTGAGCAACGTGCTCAAGGGCTCCTTATCGAGGGAACGGACCTATAATCTTAGGCTTTTAAACGATGATCATTGCAACTGAAAATTGCTTGACCACATGTATATGTTTGGTTCCATGTTTATTGTTATTATTGCTTGCACTAATTTACTAAGTACTAATAACTAAGCCAAATTAGGTACAGGTTAAATACCATGGCGATGGGAAAACAATTGTCCTATTTGATATTGATATACTGGCTAACGAAGTACATCGGTTCATATAAAAACAAGAAGAACTACAATGAAAACGAGTAGCTGTGACAATTCAGTCAAGTGTGAGTAAACTTAATCAACTAATTATGGTAATCGTGGCTTCTATGATATTGAACTTGTCTTTCTCAAGACAAATCATTTTTGTCTTATTTCCATAAGTAAGTAATCAAAATGATATAGTTCTGAATAAAATAAGAACAAAATGTGACGGACTTTGCATTGAGAAGGAAGAAATTCGACAGGATATATCTCTTGGTTTTAAATATTCCTATAATACTGTATACCTTTTCCCCATCAGAAAAGATCGAATTAATATTTTTTTCATAATACATTTCAAAGATATAAATTTCCCAGCATTATGCATATTTGAGACTCACTCTCAAGTGCAAGTATGTGTTTACCTATATGTTTCAATTTCAGCTAGCCAGGTAAACTTAGAAGGACACCAACCACCATGTTATGATGTCATCACAATATATACCTTCACCGATCGATCAGACTCATTCCAAAGGATTTAAATATACGTCAGTCCACATGATGTCCGAAGACGCTAATAACTTAGCTTCCTCTCTTCAAATAACCTCACAACAATAAATAACCTACATGTATTCTATTGTACTCTACATAAATAACGAAATAACTGACGGAAATATCAACTCACAACCTGACACATATATTACTAAAGCTACGCCCGTGTACATTTTCACACTAATTTGCTCATTTTAAGCTTTCGGTGAGTATTAAGGAAGGATTATTAGAAATTAAAACCTTGTTGCAAAAATGTTGGAAGTTTGTAAGAAAATCCCTCATTTCTGAACCTTAGCCTTATGAAAATTACCATTTAGAAATTAGGTTATAAATAAAAAAGACATTCTATAGTTTTCCTAGTTACATAAATAGGGGTAGGGTGACATTTTGCTTCATATAAGTAAATACGTTAAAAGTAAAAGGCAGTACAGATTTATAAATACCCAAAAGATTATCTTCAAGGGATATCTCTTAAATATATATTAAAGTTAGCAGTCGCAGGCAAAACATAGTCTAAATTTTTGCATTCAGTATCAAGTATTTTCAAAATTATATACAGCTTTATACATTATACAGCTTTATACATAACGCTAGTAAACGTATTTATAATCCTAATGTTACGCAATCTTACAGTTCATAATTTATTTATAACCAGGTTTAACCAGAATTGGTCATTATATTAACAACTGACCTAAATTACTTTCATGCACTAGAGCGTTTTAAAATCCTACAAACTGAGAATAGAAGAAAACAGTAGGTACAGCAGAAATATAAATATTATTATTATATTTTAACAACAGAAGCTTTCAATTTTGACATCCTCCCAATGAATTAGACATTATTAAGAGTACACGTAATTAATAACGTATGAATAAAGTTACCCCTTAGTAAAGTGATTAACTTGCTATTACATTAATATGAAGATGAATCAATTACGCTGTAATCATTCAGGCTTGATGTAACGTAATTGTGTTACTCGACGTCTGTACTGCCTTTGGCTATATATATAACATCATTTATGTATATTACACATGGTACATATATGGTAACTAGACAGAAGTTACATCTACTAATATTTAGGGGTAATCTTCTAAAACTCAATAAAACCAGTAACAGTTTTTTAGGTAATAGTAAGTTAAGTAACTTAAGCCTTACAACGAAGTCCCATAGCATATTACCGTTTTGCCAACTCTAAACTTAACCACCATATTAAGCGGATTTTGTGTCAAAAGGCTGTTATAGAGTTTATTAATATATGAACGATGGTGATGTCTGGAATCGAGTACTCTCTGTGCATCCATTAAAAACGATGGTAACGTAAAATGTATTCAGAGTACATTTCTGAATTCAGCTTACTTTTGTATAAACTGAAATGTAATTATATACTAAATGATTTATACCACAAAAGTAATGCTCCTGTGCATTAGAATTATTTATATATTTATCACAAGAAATATCGCAGTATTATTCTTCGTCAATGGACTAGGTACCGTATGTATCTAAATAAAAAATTTGAATTTCTGTGCCAAATTTCTATATATCAATATCCGTTATTTGATTTTTTCTGTCAAAGATTTATCACTGCAGGCAACCATTTCTCCAAAATTTCTATGCATAAGACTAGCTATTAACAATATTTATCATTGCTTCTAAAATTTGGTGCTAGATTTTCAAAATGAGTTATTGAAACGATAGACGAACCTAATCCAAACTAAACTACTACAGCTTCAGAGGATAATAGAAATTTAATCAACTAGTCCAAGAAATTGTTGATACAAATATAATATCTATTTTGCGAGAGCCTTTAAAGCATAAGCCGCTCGTTATTATTCGACAAAGGAGCAATTACAGCGTAAATTCAGACCACAATTATTATGTCTACACAGTCGTCGCTTTTGGATAAATTGAGGCATGAAGTTAGTTATCATAACTATTGTGTAAATGTATCTAATATTACAGAGAACTTTTGTTGATATTCATTTTAGCTAACTCCGTCATCAAATTAACGATGGAAAATTTATAACCAAATGTAGTTTAGCACAAAATATTAATATAGTGAACGATTATCTGTGATTTAGTAGCACCTGGGAAGGTTGCAGTTATTAAGTTTCCAGGGTCGCAAGGGATGCGGAATTTTGAGTGCCGCATGACCCAGTGAAAGATCACTGTACTTTTCACATTATTTTTGGCTTAATGCTCAGTCGCAATCGGTGCAATCGCAATATCGTATCATCGCATCGCTCTGCAAATTAAGAAACCTCACTAACGAACCAAAAATAGCCGTCTTTCGGCCTTTGGTGAGTACTTTATAGTTCCGCTAATTTCACGCGTCCCTGGAGCTATTTACATGCCTTAGATTTTCTCATCAATATCCATACATCTCCACAGTTAACATGTTGGTAGGTGATTTCTTATACCTTATTCTATTTAGCATAAATCTGAACAGCAGATGTTCAATTTTAATTAAATCTAGAGCTAAAAATTAAAATTTATAAACATGACCTCGAAGTCCTAGTTTCCATTGTTAATACTAGATCAAAAAAGTTATTTTATGACCCCTAAAACCTCTGCTCGTACTCTTTAGATTTTAATTTTAAGTTTCTTAATTAGATCTTTAATGTCACTATTTGGACCAGTTAACTAATAGATCTAGTATTCTTACCACCAGTCGGTGCGTATAAATTATATGCGTTGCACTGCAGCCGTCATAAGAAACTGTACTTGAACAAATGGCGTTACGATTTAGTTGCTGTTCGCTTTATTTTGGTACTACACTACACAATAAATACTTCGTTCATCGCTACGTTTGAAAACTATGGCTTAAATATAAAGTTTAAATATATACAAAACAGTACAGTGTATTCGCGGCACTGCTCGTATGTTTAAATTGATGTGTATGAACTACATGCGCAATGACATGCTGAACAATAATATTTGAAACAGCTTTTTTTTTTTTTTTTAAACTGGTACGGCAAAATGACTGTACGGTACCTGATGTTAAGTACAGTACAGTCCACATATAACGGTGACTGACGTTGTTAAATAACAACGGCAGTCATCGCCATCATGCCGACCTGCACAAGTGCCTCTTCACGCCTCGTTTGAAGGACCCCATGTCATAAGAGGAAGGGAACACACTGGCTGGGAGGCTATTTCACATCTTCACAGTACGACATAGATAAGAATTTTCAAACTTCTTCGTTCATGCCGGTATGGTTGCTACTGTGAATCTGTGGAGACTCGTACCCGTTCGCGTAGTTCGGTATTGGAAAGGAGAAGATGGGATGAGGTCAAATAACTCTTCAGAACACTCGCCATGATAGAGACGATAAAACACACTCAGTGAGGCGATGTTTCTTCGCAACTGAAGCGGTTCAAGGTAGTTGGTAATGTCTACATCATTCACAATACGCACAGCCCGACGCTGCAACCTGTCTAGAGCATCAAGGAGGTATTGGGCGGAACCGTCCCACAGATGCGAACAATATTCCATGCACGGCCTAACTTGTGCCTTATAGAGAAGGTATAGTTGGCCGGGCGTGAAAAACCGTCTCACTCTGTTCAGGATACCCAATCCCTTAGATGTTACAGAGATAACACTCCCACTCAGCTTACACGTTTATATGTGTATTGTGGTCAACGCCGCAACGGAATTGTGTTTAAACTGCATGAAGCTTCTGGGCTTAGACTACCATCAGGTGAGTGATTGTGTTGTTGGTGAAAGAGAATCCAGTGGGTTAAGCCTTGATGCCACCGGTAGTGTGCTGCCTACGATATGTGTGTCGTAATAGCTGCCAAAATAATTAATATATTGTGCCCGCATCTACAATCACAAAGCACTTGTCTATCATTAATATAAGAATGTAAGCTAATATTACCAAAAATAGTATAAGGTAAAATACATGAGAAAAACGTAAATGCAAGAATATAGCTTTTCTGCAAAATACTATAATGCTGCATACTAGGGATTTTTTATAATTTCATAGAGGATTTACAATTGTTCATTTATATGTATTTCCGATTTCAATTACACGAGAAATACTGCAATAAAAAAAAATATTTTCCGGAAATATAGGATTCATGTAGGTCATTTTCATAAAACCATATAACGTTGATGATGCAAGAGATATGGTCGTTCAAGGTAAATGTCTAATGTGCTGACGATTAATTTTATATCGCGTCGCAAAAGACGAACAATGGACGATATGGCAGAGAACCTGCCCACTCATAAAGCCAATTTACGATCCATTTTCGACCACAAATGGCCGTTTACACCGAACAATGTGTTTCTGAATCACGTCCGCGTCTCTCTTGTATGCCGTTAAAAATAAATATAATGTTTTATATTTTAAAAAATAAAGTTAAATCGGAAAGTTAATGGCATGTTTTATGTTAAATGGGGTAAGATAACATGCAATGTGATTTTAGATTAGGCTTTTTAAATTTAAAATTGTTTATTTTATAAATTATATTTTATCAGCAAACAAACCCTAATTAAAAGTGATAATTTAATTAGATATATCGTTTTTAAATGTTAAAAAAATTTCCCCAGGTCTCTAAAACAATTGAGCAACACAGCTACAGGTACTTGAAACCAAAATTTAGTTTCAGAAGAACTAAATCAATATAATTCCATCATGTCCTTACCCATCATAGAAAGCTTGAGCTCTCATGTTCAAGGACACGTAACTTATGTTAATATACAATGAAACGTTCATTCAAGAACTATCTTTTTTATGTTATAGGAGGCAAATGAACAGATAGGGCACCTGATGTTAAGTGATCATCACCGTCCATAGACACTTTCAACACCAGGGGAGTCGTAAGTGCGTTGCCCGCATGTGTTGGGGAGAAGAGGGGCGAGGAAGTGAATGAGGAAGCGGAAGTTCTCCGGACCTCTTACTGACCGAACGAAACGCAACAATTCAAGCACTATTACTTCACTGCGGTTTTCTGTGAAAGGGTGCTACTACTCTGAGCAAGCCGACCCATTCATGCTGTAACCAGTAATAGCTTCAGGTCTACCACCTACACTTGCCTGATGCTAGATTCCTATCAACGCATGGTCTTTAGCAAAAAATACGTAATTTATAAGAAAGAAAAATTAAGAACCATGACCAACTTTTATACATCAATGCTAAACTCTTTCGCTACGTTTACAATACATTTGAAGAAATACAAGTTAACGAATACACAGAAATAAAAACGGATGATTCGAAACCTAACTTTCCAACTACCGAAACTGTTCTCCGCTAGTAAAGCTAAAACCTTGGTAGCTCGATATCCGCATAGAAGTAGGTCGCTCAGGACACACGTTGTGGTCTCGTTTTTATTATTTTCCCACTGGGATATTGAATTTCAACATGAATGGTATTTTTGCTCTCAAAGGAAACTTCCGATTAGTTCGCATACGATGTGAATTCTGTGGACATGATAAAGATGGGTGAAATAACGGTTTCAATTTTGGTTCCTTTATTTTCCTCAACGACATCACTGCCAGTTTTTATCCTCTTACTGAAAAAGTTCAACAAGTACCACTACCTTCTCTATAGTATATGATAATTAAACCAGGGTTGGAATCTACAAAAATTTTGACGGTATTTAAGTTATGTTCCAATTTACAACAAACGTCTTTCGGACTGATGACTGTCTATACTAAGTTAGTAAGAGGACTAAGGACGATTAGCTCTATCAGGAATTGATACTAACTACACCATTCAAAGCAAAACACCACAGCTCAAGCGCTATTGTTGCCAAACACCTATAAGACATCGGCAATTGCTGATTTTAGGCTGGTCTGTAAATCAGATTACTTGATGATGAACAGCGACTAATTAGTAAAAAATTGGTAGGGTTTTTGGTATCTGCATGGTAGTTGCGATCCGGTCCGTACTACCCCGCTCAGTTACTAAATACACCAGCTGATTTCAGGATACGACACCATCAAGCGGCAGATACCAGACCTATACGGTGGTCGCAATCATTTGGGCATAAATGACACATCCTGGCAAAGGGACGATAACGATATACATTATACATAGTCTCTGATCATAAGTAAGAAGTAGTCTGGAAACTAAGCAAACATTTTTCAGTAATAAAGTGGTGTCTATTGATGTAACTCTCCTGTTTTAAAGGAGCTAAAGATTTGGTAAAAATAAACTGATCGAAACATAGTCTATTGATTGAACTTTTTCTAAAATCTACCTTGCCAGTGCTGAAAATCTATCGCCGGTTTCCCACAGACATTTTTCGACAGATGCAATTTAAGTTTAGCGTGCTTTTTTTTATTGAAGCACGACAAAGTGACTGTACTATGCCTGATGTTAAGCATAGTACAATCCAAAAACATCGGCAACCACCGAAAGACTGATTAATCCATCGCTGGTCGCCGCTGTCATGCCGGCCATACTCACGAAAGTCACCCGGTACTGGATATGCACAGGCTGATCCCGAAACGCGACACGCAGAAGCGAGTCACTATGATGGGCTTTTTCGCCATGTACATGGTGGTTGCGACCCAGTCGGGCTGTAAAACCCTACCACCCCGCTATCGCCATTGCCTCGTTCGTTGATCAGCAGGGTGCACCACGTGTAGGTGAGGTTGGCTTGGGTGTCTCAAGTCTTAAGATGTTACTCGACACCCCTTACACCCCAAACTTTAATCCATACATATTAATTAAATTAAACGTTTGTTTATAATGTCAAAAATAGCAGGTTCTTACCATAGGAATATGAACCGACATACGGTAAATGCCGTTTTTTTTATGTTGTCTGTCCGCTTGTCTGTTTGTTTTGGCTAATCTCCAAAACAATTAGATCGATTTTGACATGGCTCTCATTTATACATAGCTGATCTTATAAGAAGTAACTTAGTTTACTTTCATTTTAGAATAGCTGATACACGCGACTTCATTCGCGTGGTATTTAGTAGTAAAACAATAATACATAACAACAAGTCGAGTTGATAGGTGTTAAAGCCACGCTGAAGCTATTACTGGTTTCAGCATGAATGGGTCGGCTCGTCCGGGGTAGTACCACCCCTCTCACAGAAAACGGACGTGAAGTAACAGTGCTTTCATTGTTGTGTTTCGTTCGGTCAGTGAGAGCGCCGGAGACCCACTTCCCTTCTTGTTTCCTTCTTTCCCTATCCTTCCTCTCCCCCTCTCCCATATACAGGCTGGCAACGCATTTACGACTTTCCTGATGTCGCTAGTGTCTATGGACGGTGGTGATCACTTAACATCACGTGACCCACCAGTTCGTTTGCCTCCTTTGATATAAAAAAAATCTATAAACATATTAAAAACGTAAATCGAACGTGTATGTGGTTTTTGCAGATTTCTATGAAAATGATTATTGCAGGTGTCTCCGAATAAGTAATTAAATAAATACATTTCAATATATTTTTAAATGTCTGTCCTATCTGTCTATTTGTTTGAACACGTACTAAAAAAACCATAAAACATATCTTCGAAGACTCGGTTTCCTTAAAATAGGTTCTCCTTTAAACGAGCAACTCTTGTATATTTTTATATATGTATATATTCAGGATCTCGAAAACGGCCTCATCTATTTCCGTGAAGCTTAGTATGTTACTTTCGAGAACGATATATCGATCTAGCTAGAAATTATTCATAGAAAACTTTTTTAACTGAGTTTTCAGACAATAAAAGATATAGCTAGAATATAAAAGTAGACTTTTCCGGCGCTGTCAAAACAAAAATAACTAAAAGGAAATCGGTTGCTTCGAAAATCCGTGTAACCCCAGTTCGAATCCGAGTGACAGCAGAAGAGACATATTTTTTTAACATTTCTTTTTCGCAGAAAAATGTTAATTTTATAAGGCAAAATTGCCCTTATGAATTTTAATTTAAAAATGTTGTTTAAAGAACCGATCTAGGCTCGGTCGCCCAGGTACTTCTATCTAAAGTTATTGTACATTTAATGACACTTTAAGTACGAAACAAAATAGATAAGTAAATGGACTCAATATATTCACATGAATATATTAGTCACTGTTTTTATATTAGGTTCCACGCGGACAGAATCGCGGGCACAAATAGTCTAACATATTTTAATAGTGTTTTTGTATGAAATTGCTTTTATAAAATCGAGTTTGTCATAAATAAAATGGGAATTAATTTCTTCTATAAATTTTTCCAAACTTAAACGGACACTCAACATAAATAAATTCGTTTAATAGAATATTCATAAGCAAAGTTCCGTAACTTTAACTCGAGTTCGATGGATGGTGTGTAAACAAAAACCTCGGTAACTAATTTCACCGCAGACAATGTTTACATTAAAGTAAGACTGGAAAATGTAAGCTTAAAGTTAAATTAAAAACTTGGAACGGTTTTTGCCGGACCGTAAGTTTTCGAGTGCCCGCACTCGCTGGCTAGTGATACGTTCGATCGATGGAACACAAATTTGAACCAAATTATTATTAGTTATACTGAATTTACTTTCTTATATTATCCATATATTAGGCAGTGGAGAATCTGTTAAAAACATCTCCATCTGTTTCTCGGCGGATTTCCTTGAATATTTTTTTGTTTTGTAGCTATTGACGAGCTTTAGTGTTATCAAAATTGGATTTTTTTCTCTATGGTCGACTACCAGCACTACATGTTCAGTAACGTGTGTATCCTTGCCGTTGGTAAGTTGGACAAGCGGTGATATTCGTATGTGCAGAGGAGGGTAAGTAAACGAATAACATTGTTTATATTTTTTTTTATTACAAGGTACATTTTATTTTTTTATTTTTTGTTCTTTTTGGAACGAAGTTCCTAACGGCAGGCTTGGAGGAGATAGGGATTCTGCTGAGCGACCGAACTGAAAAAAATGTGAGAGTAAAACCGTAACAAAAAGTGCGTGGAATAAAATCGATAAATGAGACGTGCGCAGGCGCGACAGTCGTATACACAAGCGAGTAGTGTATAATACCTTTCCCTTTCTCCTTTTTTGTAATTATTTTTATTTCTATGTAATTTTATGTTGTCAAACAAAAATAAAGAGACATATTTTGTTATTTTAATTGATAATTTGAATAACGATTATATAATAATGAGCACGATTTTTTTTTAGCAAATTGTGTCGATTCTATATTAGCCGAAGGAACTTCGTGTCTACCTGGTGTCCCACGACACCACATTCTTTTCCTTTTTTCCTCGTAGCCTACGATATATTATTAAGATAATAATAATATACAACACAGAAGAAGTTGCAAGTATATGCCCATAAAGAATATATGGATTCCTTTATTTTATTTATAATATCATAGTGCGGAATATTAAAGGCATTTTATTTGATGGTAAGAAGAGTAAAATTAATAAAAGCAGCTGCAATCACCAAAAAATGAGCAATCAAACGTCGGTTGTCACCATTATGCCTACTTACAAAACACTTGTACGTTACACCTAACATATTCGACTCCCAATTCAGTATTATTGAAAATACCTAAGATAATTAAGATAACATCTCTATCCACCATTTCGCTAATATAAATATAAATAAAACACGTTATATGTTTGATTCATTATACTATGATAATCTATAAACTGTAGTGTTATATGCAAATTTTAAAATATTGCTATGGTTGTTTCACAATAAATTGCGAACATACGACGAATCTCTGATCTAAATTATTACTGACAAATCTTGGTTTTTCTACAATTCTTACTTTTATATAATGCTCACGTAACACGTCAAGGGTGTGAGTAGTGAATCGTATCATATGCGATGACCTTTCTGTCCTTTTACATTGTCAATTCTAAATAATCTCTATGCGAAGCCAATAAAATAGAAAAACAAACATAAAATATTACATAATAAAGTTTAGTCTTATATTGAAAGAGTAGCAAAAACTGTGTAAATGAATATCTCTGCTTTCTGAACTTTGGCTTTCTTAATTTGGAAATACTGTCCTTTTTACCTCTTAGTTTTGCTTTCTACTTGTTACTGAGTGCGAACTCTTCTTCTTCTTATCCTTATCCCACCTAAGTACACATGAGAACATGTTTGTCATGTTGTGGTGTATGATTTGGCTTAATTTTTACGATCGGCCGCCTGCCTGACATGGACCCTCCTTGAGATTATTTTGTATACGTATACTATACGTTAATGATTATTACGAGTATAAATAATTATGAAGTCTAATAGGATCTTTTAGCTTTGCAATTTTTCTGTAGGCTTTAATATTGGTAGGCTATTTATAGTTTCTGTTTGAATGGCACAACCCTTCCGGTTAAAAACGAAGTTCTTCAAGATATATGGTACGCTTGCTTTAGACTGTTGTCGATGACTGCATTTATTTATATATTGCATGTTCTCGCCTATATTATATGAGTATTTGACTTTTTTGATGGGTAAAATCTTGTATTTTCGTGTTACCGACATGCTGTAATTACACTAATCAATAATTTTATTCAAATTGTTTAATTATAGAATCACTGTACAGTACAATACTGAACAATAACTATATTGCAGATTTATGTTAAAAAATAAATAACAAAAACAAAATATGCATTGTCGAATATATTATCCAACATTGTTATTGATATTTGCGTTGAAACATTCGATATCATTTATTTTTCTAACATTTAATATGTGCAATACATTGTTTTATGAATATAATATAATGCAATGATAGAAAGAATTTTTAATATATTAATATTTTGAGTTTTTACTTTTGTCGGCAGTCTTTATAACTGTCTCAATTTTCTTTTCTCAAATATACGTAAACAATACGTTATAATATCATTTAAAAATAATATGCTGTATTATAATTATGCTATTTGTTTAAAAATAGACCCTATAAGTATTTGTAAGAAGGGCATATCGTAGCTAACTTATCTGATCGTGTACGCCCAAACGATTCCCAAATGTAATTTATTTTAATCTTTAAGCAACAACACCTCGACACATCACTAGTCCGCCTCTTGGTTCGCTATTGGAAAACGCGTCAAACATTCGACGTTGTTTTCTTGTTGTTTCCTACCTTAGAAATTGCGAAACGGATTCACGAGATTGGCTGAAACGAAGGTGATGGCGATCAATAAAGCTACATTCACGTCACGAGCTTTATTTAAAACTAGTCGTGGCCGCTTCTTCTACCGCGTGGAATATTAACTTCATTTATCTATTTTTCACTCGTACTTAAGTCGTGTCGTCATTAACAATAATTTTTAATAGAGTGGACCGATTTTAATAAAACCAAAACTAAATGTTACTCGAGGTTATAGTTAATCATCATTATTTATATAATCAATGTATTTTATTATTTTTTCAAAAATACCGGCAACATTTTTTTAACAAGAATCTAAAAAGTACAGACTCGTCAGATTTATATGTATAGAGGCAGATGCGAACGTGAGTTCCTAGCAAAAGCATTCGCCTCTTAACTACTGAACTGATCATAATTAAGTTTTATACAGACACTGTACAGAAAACGCCATATGGTATTTTTTATTCAGAAAAACACAACTATTCCCGAGGTATAGATTAACTCTACATTAATACCAGGCTATAGCGCGGACAAAAGTTAGTTAAACATATTTTTGTAAAAATTTTTTTTTTTTCGAAATGTCTACGCTATTGACCCAGCAAGGTCTTAACAGCTTCACCGGACTACTAAGGCGAGCGCTTAAGGCACTCAGCCGATTTTATTTTGGCAACCAGCTCAAGGGTGCACGGCACACCTCGGCTTGGCTGTTGCCTGTTGCATGCAAAATCGCGACCTATCTTAGCTAACCTAGCCAACCATTCATATATGTATGAGTTGTTGAAACATATATGTGTACCAAGCATACACGCCTCAACAACTCCTCCATATATTTATTATCGGAAAATTGAGAGTTTTTCAGTTCGATGAGGGAAAAAAGTAAACCCTTCCACTTTCATGTGTAAGCGTGTAGGCGTGCACGTGTGTGGGCGTGATCGCGTAGTGTTGTAGCAGTGATGTATATTTGTGTGTCACCGTATCGCGCAAGCAACGCGCTCAAGGGCTCCCTGGTCGAGGGATCGAACCTAGGCTTGAGCCGCTGCCGTGGGAGGCCTAATCGGGTGTGCTTTTGTAAAAAGAAAACTCTAACATCTTAATACCCACCTTACAAATTATCCACATTAATTTGAAATTAATCCTACGTTCTGAATTCTAGCAAAGTTTTGCAACAAAATATACGCGAGAGTAAAAAAAAACAAAGTAAACTTTTCGGTCTTTTTTCCCACATCACACTGTTAAATTATTCAGGAAAACTCTCAAGTTGGACCATTTACTGAATTATAGATGAGGTCCGCTTTAGTACACGTGTTATAATTATATGGCGAAAAGAATTAAATTGCGTGATAAGGATTTCACTTACCAAATAATAATTGTTTAATTCCTTAAGCGATCAATCAATAAGTGAATGTAGTGAGCTGTTAATGTCTCTCTGATTAACAGCAATAGCGGCCAAGTTTTACAAAAACAGAATTCAATTAACATATATTTCTACAGCTTGGTCATATGTATAGACACAATTTTTAAATGCCTATCAACTAAACCACTAAACTATCATCAATTCATTCAATATATAAAATATTTTGTTCACATTGGGATGAAGTTGATGAATGGTTCCTTCATACAGACTATATTATAGTGTCTGAAATTTATAGATGTGTTTATGTATGTACAATATCTATTACGAGTACTGCTTTAATATAGTTCACTGCCATAGTAGAGTCCTCGTCAAGCTTTTGCATTAATACGTGTTATATATATCGAGACAACTTACAAATTAATAAATAGCAATTATTAAGTTTTGCTTATTTCTTGATCCGTACCTCTTCACTGCTTTCGTTTATTTCACTATTCAAATTAAAAATCATTTTAAATACAATGTAGCTTATACAGTAAGCAACTATTAATATTATATTAATAAAAAAAAATCTACAAACGGGTCTATGCAGGCCTTTGAAATCTGGTATCTCTGCGACCGGTACTGATCTATTGTGATTGCTCCTTATTATTAAAGCTTATTGGTTGATCGCATCTGCACCTGGAGCAATACGTGATTTCCCAGAATCCGATTTCATGTAGGCTTCAGTGGGTCAAATGCAAACAAGAGGTGTTTGGGAGTTTCATTCACACTGTCACAAAATCTACACTCTCTTGTACTCTGGACATCGATTTTGTGCAGATGCTTTTTAAGACAACAGTTTCCAGTGAGTGCCATCAGTAAAGCCCGTAATTGGTTCCTACCGAGTAACAGGGCCTGCCCAGTATATCGCTGGTTGAATGCCCTAATAAGTTTTTTAGTTAATTTATTATTTAACTATATATTATTTTACTTGACTATTATTACTATTATATACTTAACCCTTATTATTTTATTTATGAATAAATATCGGAATTTTAACTGATATGGTAATTTTAGATTCAAATAATAATTTAAATGTGTTTAGTAAGCTGAAACTTAAGCTATATTCAGAGTTTTCAAAAATATTGACAAGTACTGTACACAGGTGAAGTTTGTGTGATTGTTTTTATTTTATATCATAGGAGGTAACCGAACAGGCGGGTCACCTAATGTTAAGGGAACACCGCCGTCCATAGACACTCGCGACACCAGGGGAATCGCAAGTACGTTGCCAGCGTGTATTTGGAAGGAATGGGGGAGTGAGTCGGGAGGGCTGAGGAGGGGAAGTGGGCCTCTGGCGCTCACACTGACTGAACGAAAGGCAACAATTCAAGCACTATCACCTCACGTCGGTTTTACCCCATGGTAATACCCCAGCCGAACCGACTCATTCATGCTGAAACCAGTAATAGCTTTAGCGTGTCTCTACCACTTCGAAATAAGTTGCAGTTCGAGGTAAGTAATTCGACAGCGCTTAGATTTAATATCTTTGAAGGTTCGTGATAATTCGCAATGAGAAAACTCCATGTATTTAATTCGAGAAGGAACGGGTGTTGTACTAATTAGTATCGTTGGTGCTCTAACGACCTCGTGTCACGCTATATCGGCACGCGATTCCGCTAATAACAGTAACCGTTATGTTTATATATTTATAAATAAATAGTTGTGTTTGTATATTTTATGTATTCAGAACATTTGTTACATATCCTTACTCTAATCTTATTTGTATCATGAGATTTTGTATACGCTGTATCAGGAGTACAAAAAAGGAAACAATAAACTTTTTATCGACAAAAGAAAAATATTATTCCCGAGGGACAGACCAAATCTAAAATTCGAAAGTGAAGCCACGAGAAACAACTAGTTTATTAAATTCAGTTTCTCTGTCTTTTTGGATAAAATTTAAAACTTTGTACACAATATTATACAAATGTCATCCGGTGAGTTTTTAGCGGGATTTCAGTCTGTCATGTAGCGGATTTTATATTTTATTCATAATCTTGTGTTACTTGACTCTATATTGTATAAAGTTGGTGGTGTTTTATGTAATATGGTTAGTTTATTGTGCATAAGTGAAGTGAATGGAAAATAATACCACGGAGCATGCAATTCTGAGATGCCACAAAAACTCCATGGAAGGTTCTAACAAGGGAGCCGCCATCTTGTTAGAATATTGATTCACACGACGCTTGATATTGAAATGATCATACGACGCTTGTAATATTACTGACTACGTGACAATGGCAGTAATAATCTGAACGGTTGATTGCCAAAAATAAAGTAAAAAAAAAAAAATGTCATCCGGTCCCGCTCGTCATATTCAAAAACCGACACAACACGACAGGAACATTGATATTAGCACCAACATATACAAGATACACATTAACACTAGCACAATTTTATTAAAGATACCTAAATAAGAATTATTATTATATAGATTTCAATGAGACATAAATAAGAATTGATATTATTGATATATTACTTGCATAACATTAGTTTAATGATTATAAATTTTTCTTACACAAAGTATTTTGCAGAATTGTTAATTAACAGTCTTTGACTTCCATAGTTTGGCCTGTAAAAGGCTAGATGTCACTGATCTACACACATACTTGTATGTCTAAATATATTTCAGATACATAAATAAGATAGATTATATAGAATTGATGAACTTAAATAATATTAATTTCCCATTAGTAGGTGGTAGAGCCACACTAAAGCTATTATTGTTTTCAGCATGAATGGATCGGCTCGTCCGGGGTAGCACCACCCTCTCACAGAAAACCGACGTGAAATACCAATGTTTGCATTGTTGCGTTTCGTTCGGTCAGTGAGAACGCCGGAGACCTATCTCCCCTCCCCTCTCCTCTCTCTTTCTCTCCATTCCCCCAAACATAGGCTGGCAACTTGCATTGCGAATCCTTTGGGGTTGCTAGTGTCTATCATCGGCGGTGATCGCTTAGCAACAGGATATATATATATATATATGTCATTACTTATTATTTTCATGTTACTTAAAACATGTTGCAGAATTATGAGTAAATGGTAATTGCATTGATTTATATAGTTCGACGTATAAACTATATAGTTTGGCCTATAAAAGGCAAGATGTCGGTGTTATCGACGCATTCCTATGTGAAAAGTTCTGTAAGCCGAAGCTCAAATAAAGACTGAAAGTGGCTATGAAGTGTTTATTGGCATCCTGATTGCATCGAAGAATGTTATACACTCAGAACATAAATTCAGAAATAAATTAAATAAAATTTCAAATTTCATTATACAAAAAAAAGATACTAAGAAAAAAATCGTGTTACCTAATTTTTCTTGCTATAAAATTTGTAGTTTTAATTTTTTCTTAAATATAAGTTTGGTTTATGGATGTAAGTTATGGTATAATGTAATGTACTTAGAGAAAGAGTAGTGAAACTGAATATTAATTTTTCTTCATGTAACTCATTCTTCTCCATCCTCTTACCCTTAATTCACCTAATTAGGATCGGTACCACATGTTGTTCTTTTCTTTTGTCCCCTGCCGGATGTAATCTCAGTACTTACACTTTTTATACATGTTATTTTTCACACAATCCATGTGGTTGCGCCGCTTTATATATATTTCAAATTTAACGCAATAAGGTGATCAGATCGCGCCACCTTCCAACCCCGCCTAATTACCCCTTCCTGTGGCACATACACGCATACAAGACGCGCAGCGCGTCGAGTAGTGTCTATAGTAGTGTCCTTCCCGCATAAACAGTTTAATTTTTGCCGCTGGTCGAATTAGTAAGGAAACGCATCGCTCCGCATATAGTGCGTGCTGATACTTTTGGAACAATAACTGTGGTGTGAGATTCTCTGAAATCCGTCAGTGTCGTGACGGAGAAAACTGTGGAGTGCAACGTGAACATCAACTAGCCGGCTAGCCACGTGGAAACCGCAACGCCAAAAGGTATGTGCCAAGTTTCCTTCCTAGTCCTGTCTCCATCGCATCTGATCACAATAGGTTGAGTATCAAATTAGCATCCCCGCGAAATACAGTCCACTAATCATAAAATAGAAGCACCCCCGCAGTGGCGTCGAGAACGCAACGGCGCCACCACAAACTTTTGGTCCATTTCGAACCGGATTACACTAGATGATAGTTGTAGTTACTAGATGATAGTTGTAGTTACTAGAGGATAGTTGTAAATGTAGATTGATAGATGCTAGCAGTTAATTAATCAAAATAAATCGAATTTATAATGTCAATTACCATTTCTCATTATTAGTAGGTAGTTAAATACAATAATCGTATCGTATTTCTCATTCGAACAAACTATAAATCGTTGTCTAGTCGCATATTTATAAATTCACTGTTTATATATATTTATTAAGTACATTGTGTACTTAATTATTTCGTTTGAACCGCATTTATAAACTTGTCGTAATAGTATTCACGCATAGTTACTTATTTACCTTTATATTATTGTTCACCCCGCATCAGGTAAATAAGATAACGTTCGTTTTGTTTTCGTATTCTTTTAGTTTATAAATATATTGTAGATTTGTCTTTCATTACAAGTTATAGTTAATTTGTTTTCACAACATTTCGTTCACCTCGCATAAAATCTCATAATTATTATTAGCGTTGGTTAAGAAGCGAGCTCTATCGAGCGTCGTTGCATACTTACCCACATATCCTTGTTTTTTTTTTCTAATTACTCGAGACAGTTTTGTAAAGTTATCTCGGTATTATTTTTTTGTAGTGTATTTATATTTTTTCGTTACATAGACCGCACAGTAACAGACGTGCATACGATACGTAAATTTTCGAGTTTATTATTTGAGAACCGCATTTAAATATATATGGTCGTATTCTGTTTTTAATTTCTTTATTTTCGAATCATCATGGCACCTACACAAGACTTGGATGTACAGTTAAAAGTGTTACATGCAAAAAGAGATAGAATTTTCGCTCGCATGCAAAGCATTTGTGATCGCGTGAAGGATCTTGATTCTAAGGCGTCATCTAGGGAATCATTTTTGTGTGAAATAGAAACCGTAGATATCTTGTATAGCGACTTCGAAAACATTTTAGACAAGATAGCTAGCCTAGAATTAAGTTTAAATCCCACGTCATTGATTGATTATCAATCGATGTCATCGTTTGAAGATTTATTAGGTTGCGTCAAGCGAGCCGCCAAAACAATACAGTCGAAAGCAGATATCAAACCAGCAAGCCAGCATAGACTACCTCGGCTTCCTCCAATCGAGATTCCTGAGTTTAATGGCGATATAAAAAATTGGCCACTTTTCTTTGCTAGCTTCGAAAGTACTGTACATAATAATACATCACTAACAGACTCGGAAAAATTGTATTATTTAATAGGGAAGTTGACTGGCAAGGCTCGATCCACCTGCGTCGGTATAACACCATGCGCAGATAATTATTTATTAATTTTTAATCTTCTTAAAAATAAATACGAAGATAAACGACTACTAGCCACTTCGTATCTAGATCAAATGTTCGAACTAAAACCTATTTCGTCTGCATCGCCTAATAATTTAGAACAGTTTTTAGAAAAATTCGCATGCTCGGTCGCCGCTTTAAAAAACCTGAAAGTCGATGATCTCTCAGATTTTGTATCTGTATATCTCGCCCTAAAGAAATTAGATTCAGAAACTGCACGTTCATTCGAATCAGATAAGCGTAGTTGTGATAAAATGCCATCATTCGATGAATTATCGTCATTCGTACGAGATCATATTAAAATATTGCAACGGACCTCGGTACCAAAACATGCAGCTACAAAGAAAATTATTTACGATCGTAGAATGGATGCGGTATCCAAACCACTCAAATCCACTCAGACATACGTTAATATTGCATCGCAGTCTGTTTGTTCGTTGTGTCACGCTCATTATGACCATATTTATAAATGCTCGAGTTTCTTAAAACTTACACCTAGTGAGCGTTATAAATTTGTTAGGGTCAATAATTTGTGTCTCAATTGCCTTAGTGACGGACATCGTGTTTCTTTTTGTAATTCTAATTCTATTTGCCGTAGGTGTCATAACAAGCATCATACATTGCTTCATTTTAATAATAATAATGCCGCATCCACTATGAGCAGAGTCGGTTTATCGCGCTGTGGTAATGTGCAATCCGAAACAAACTCGGTGCCCAGCCGGTACGCGGACGCACGGCGGCCGCCCGGCACAACCTCGCAACCACCCACTATCCACGCGCAGTCGGACACTGTGAACGCGCGCGCCGCCGCCGCCGCTCACACAGATCATTCAAATGACGTTGCATTGTGCTCGTTATCGTTATCGCGAACTTCTACTACTGTGCTTCTCGCGACCGCTCGTGTAATGGTTATAGATACTTTTGGGAAAGAACATAGTGTTCGCGCTCTTTTAGATAGCGCTTCGCAGAGTAATTTTATGACTCTCGGTTGTTGTCAACGCCTTGGTTTAAGTATAAATAATCATTCAGTATGTTCCGTTGTAAAAGGAATTGGAGGTTCTGTAAAAGCCATTCAGGGCTCTGTAAAAATTAAATTTCACTCTCGTTTTGACTCAAGAATTAGTTTTGATATGGATGCGTTAATTGTAGATAAGGTGACTGAACGTTTGCCGACGATCTCAGTCAACACTTCATTGTTGTCGAATTTTGGTGATTTACCTTTGGCCGACGATACTTATGCTATTCCAGGAGATATTGAAATGTTAGTTGGAGCTTCGATTTTCCCACACCTCCTGTTATCACGTAAGCTTCTAGGTCATCCGTCACAAATCGCACCGCACGCACTGGAAACAGTTCTTGGATTTGTTATTGTAGGTACCGCTCCCGCTCGCATAGATTCTTACTCGACCATGTCTTACTGCTGCGCCACCGAGCCACTAGATGCCGCAGTTCGTAAATTTTGGGAAATTGAAGAAGTCAATTGTCCTCCTATTCTCAGCCCAGAAGACAAAGCCTGTGATGAGTTTTATAGCCATACGACTACTCGTGAGAAAGATGGTCGTTATGTTGTCGCGCTCCCCTTTAAGGGTGATATATTTTCTCTCGGTGATTCTCGTCGATTAGCTGAAAAACGTTTTTATTGTTTAGAAAGAAAAATGCTAGCGTCTTCTAAGTTGAAACAAGCTTACGACGACGTCATAATCGAGTACCTAGATAAAGGTTACATCTCGCCCGCGCCTGTTGAAACTGCAGAGTCTATGAATATTCCGTCATATATCATACCACACCATGGAGTTATTAGGGAAGATAAATTCACCACGAAATTACGTGTGGTTCTAGATGGTAGCGCCAAGACCAGTACGTCAGTTTCGCTAAATGACATATTATATAGAGGACAAAATCTGCAAGGGAACTTGTTCGATATTATAGTTAACTTTCGTTTGTTTTCAATTGCCCTTTCAGCTGATATTCGTCAAATGTTTCTCTGCATCGGTGTAAACAAACATGACCGTAGATTTCAACGCATTTTGTATAGATTTTCCCCGCAGGAAAATCTAACGACTTACGAATTTAATCGTGTTTGTTTCGGGTTGACGTCAAGTCCTTTTCATGCTCTCCGAACAATAAAGCAGCTTGCCTCCGATGAGGGATCTGCATATCCAAAGGCTAAGGAAACAATAGAGACTAGCTTGTATATGGATGATTTTGTTTATTCTATAGAGAGTGAGACAGAGGCCATTAACACTGCCGCTGAAGTAATTAATCTCATGAAAGCGGGTCAGTTTGATCTAGTGAAATGGACTAGCAACTCGCAAAGAGTTTTGGGTTCAATACCGCCATCATATCGCTTGTCAACTGTCAAGGAGTTTGACGAGGGTGATTTGCACAAGATTCTCGGCTTGTGCTGGTCGCCGACATCAGATACATTCAGTCTTAAAATTTGTTCGACTCCACAAACTTGCACCAAACGCACCATATTGTCTTGTGTAGCGAGAATATGGGATATAATGGGGTTTGTAGCACCTGTAGTTTTATATGCAAAGCTTCTTATAAAAGAGCTTTGGTTGTCAAATTGTGACTGGGATGACCAGCCACCAGATAGTATCGCTAATTTATGGGCTCGCTTTAGGGAAGAGCTTCCTTTACTCGACCAAATTAATATTCCACGGCATGTCGGTATCAATAAATATAGTATCGTTACAGTTATTGGGTTTGCAGACGCTAGCGAGAAGGCGTATGGAGGCGTTGTTTACTTTCACGTTCAGAATAATGACAGCCACTCAGTGAGCCTTATCACTGCCAAGTCTAAGGTCTCACCTCGTAAAGTGGTGTCTCTCGCGCGCCTTGAGCTTTGTGGTATACTTGTACTATCAAAACTCATTGGCACAATTATCAATGCTTGTCGTAACCGCATTCGTATAAATAGAGTTTTTGCTTTCTCGGATTCAACCGTAGCCTTGTGTTGGGCTCATTCTTCTCCCCATCGTTGGGACACCTTTGTTGGCAATAGAGTAGCAAAAATTCAATCGGAATTACCACCGCAAAATCTCTACCACGTGACTAGCACGGATAACCCTGCTGATTGCCTATCTCAGGGGCTAACTCCTGCAAAAATTTTAAATCATTCGCTATGGTTTCACGGCCCTTCATGGACTCAAGCATCGCCAGAACAGTGGCCTGTTACTCCTTTCAATCCGTCAACTGTGTCAGAACCACCAGAACAAAAGAATCATACTTTGGTTACAGTTGCACCACGTGAGGAGTCACCAGTATTGTTGTTGTCTCATAGGCTGTCCTCATGGTCTAAACTCTTGCGCTGCGTAGTATATGTGTGTCGTTTTGTTAAAATATTACCTCCGGGTGAGTATATAGTTGCGGCTGATCTTGATAAAGCCGAGTTAATTGTACTTCGTGAGCTTCAGCGTAACTATTTCTCCACTGAATTGAAGAATCTTAAATCCAACAAACCTTGTAGTCGCGCATTTCAGCGTTTGAAACCCTTCTTACAAAATGGGCTCATACGAGTTGGTGGCCGTTTGAGCATATCAAACTTGGCATTTGACCAGAAACATCCGGTGGTTTTGCCGCGAAAGGACCATGTTCCTAATCTTTTAGTAGATTATTATCACAAAATAAATTGTCACGCTGGTCCTGATTTGTTGATGTCGATCCTGCGACAAAAATACTGGATATTTGCCGCTCGTAATTTGATTCGCTCTAGGGTACACAAATGTGTGCCATGTTATAGGCTCAATCCGAGAGCTGCTGCTCCGGAAATGGCTGACCATCGTGCTTGTCGTGTAGTAGAGTCAATTAAGCCATTTGCACACACCGGAACGGATTACACCGGTCCATTTAGAGTAACAATTTCACGTGGTCGTGGTATTCGCTCGACGAAAGCTTACGTCTGTCTTTTTGTCTGCATGACAACTCGTGCAATTCATATAGAATTAGTAGGTGACCTAAGCACATCAAGCTTCATGGCAGCGTTTAAAAGGTTTTTATCGCGTCGTGGCCCTGTGGGACAAATGTATTCGGATAATGGTACAAATTATGTAGGGGCTAAACGTAATATCACAGAATTGCATGCATTTTTAAGATCAAAGTATTTTAACACTGAATTCGCTCAAGTACTAGCTGAAAACCGCATCAAATGGTCGTTGAATACTCCCACCGCGAGTCATTTTGGAGGAAATTGGGAGGCCAACATAAAAAGCTTAAAATCACATCTGTATCGCGTAATAGGCGAGCAGATACTTTCCTTCGAAGAATTAAGCACGGTGCTCACTCAAGTGGAAGCGGTTATGAACACCCGCCCACTATGTCGGACGTTGTCTAGTGATCCCTCAGAACCACTAGCACTAACGCCTGCACATTTTTTGAACATGACTCCTCTCAAGTACCTGCCTTGTAGAGATATTGATGAAGATCGATTGCATGTTCTTTTGCGTTACGATTTATTGGATAAACTCGTCCAGTCGTTCTGGAAGCGTTGGAGAACAGACTATTTGCACACATTACAGTCGCGTCAAAAAT
>JACEII010000035.1:5924480-6066034 GCA_014332785.1 Antheraea mylitta
TTTTTTTTTTGTATTTATTTATACACTTATACCTGGTGGCCGGTTTAAAGTTTATCATACTTCAATCCTTCTAAAACTTTGAAAAGTATGGAAATTATATTTTTAAAGGTAAATAAATCTCATCTAGATTCAATAAACACCATTAAAGGGGCGCTTTTCAAGGTTATTCACTACGTAATTGCTTATTGTCGGAAAGCCATACAGTCAAACCAAGGGAAGCGGAGTGCGGGTCGAGGTGTGGGATACCGATATAAGGTATATCAGTTTTGTTTTTCTCTAAGTCTAGGTAGTTAGATCAAGTAATAAGCACCTATTTTTTATTGATTTAGAACAAGAATCGACTAATTATTATCCTGTAAAAATATTGCTGACAACTAACCAGTCGCGCTATAGATGGTTACCTTTTAAAAATTAAGAAATTAATTCATTAGAGGATGGTTAGAACAATGAAATGTATGCGCTTTTTTTAACGGCGATTTTCTTCCAGAGTACATGAGCGAGTATGATAATCTGAACATGAATATTTGTTTTATTATGCCTATAAAAATAAACATATAAATACGGGTTCTCCTTAAACCCATTTTTATAGGTTACTTAATATTTTTCTTATTAATAACAGAGATAAAATAATAACTTGTTGATTCTATTTCATTTTATTTTTGTGGTACGGTAAACGCCACCTAGTATAAACACACGAGATTTAGTCACCTAGTACGGGGAGTTAAAGTTAAAATAAAGCAATACACTTTGAGAACGTGTAAAGTAAGGCACAGATTGTTTAACACGTTCACGCCGGCGCGTACCACCGGTGGCTCGCACTAGACTGTCTTTTCTGGCGACGCGTACCGCCGGTGGTACGTATTCGATTGTGCTGTTAGAAATAATGAGAATTTAACGTTTATTTATTAAAAATAGCATAATCGAATACGTACCACCGGTGGTACGCGTCGCCAGAAAAGACAGTTTAGTGCGGGTCACGGGTGGTATGCGCCTGTGGTACGCGCCGGCGTGAAGGTGTTAAATCATTTTTAGTAAATCCAATAACCTGAACTTCTCTTAAAAGAGTGACATTATTTACAAAATAAACCGATACAGATTTTTACAGATTAAGTCACAATTAAGTGTTAAATGACTACGTCCGGTACCGCTATGATACACCCGAGAGGCGTGACTACAACGACTATAGATAGTGTATCACTTAAATAACAATCTGCTATTTAAGATCATCTATAGTAATTGCTTTGACTTCACAGTTTGGCATATAAAAGGAAAGATACCGTCAATCTACGCGCACTTCTATGTGAATGTTTTTGTGGGGCAGAGCTCTGCTGGTTTCGCTGACCGACTGGCTGACAAATACGTGGTGTCTAACATAAGACAAAAAATATACACACCGAAGCACACATGATATTGAATGTTATAGATTTGAATACATGTATAAATTTATCCATGATGTATGTATGTGACTCGAGAGTTCTTTTTAAAATGTTATGACATCTACTCGTACACTCACATACTTTTTTCGCCAAAATTATGTGATACATTCACAAATTATTTGCAATTTACTGGAATTCACAATAGGGCTCAAGATTGCATACCAATGAATTAAGAAGTTTAAACTACCAAACTGTAATTAAATATATATGCAACGTGTAGGACAATAAAACTTATATTTTTCAGGATCTCATAATACATTTTGTATATGAGATCATGTTAGAAATCGGTAGTATGTATAATCAATAATACTACATGAATAATTAATTAATCGAAGCATTGTCTATTGATATTAAAATAATAATCACAAATGAAATAAGGCTGTTCAACGTGATTGCATACATCGGGACGGATTTTACGGACGGCATTCATGTGAGAACTGGAGTTAATTTGTTTGACTTTATTCCCTTTTTGTGCACGCAAAATACATTTATTGGTTTACAGATTTACTGAGTTCATGTTTAACCATATTTCATTTTAAAACATTTTTTTTTCTTTTATACCTGGTAACCGTATGATATAAATATTGAATTAAATGTATTGTACAAAAAAACTTATTAAGTTTCATCCTCAATAATAACTGTTGTACTCGAGTTTTTGACGGGATCTAAGTCTGTCATGTAGTGGATTTTATATCTTACTTTATATTTTGTAAATTTGGTGGTTTTACGTAGTATAGTTAGTTTATTGTGCATAAATGAAGTGAACGGAAAATAATATCGCGGAACATGAAATTCTGAGATGCCACAAAAACTTCTTAGAAGGTTCTAACAACGGATCCACTATCTTGTTAGAATATTGAAATAATCACACGCTTGTAATATTATTGTACTATAACGTCTATTGAAAGAAAACATTGACACTAGCAAGTGCTTCTGCAGAGCCAAAACAAGAAAAAGAAGAAGAGAAAGAAGAACTCTTGTACTTGTCTCTTGTATGCGCCAAGGTTCTACTCCAAGAGATCTAGCGTAACTATTGCTGCTTATTACTGTTCGTTTCTTATGACATTCTTTCACCAACACACTAAAATATATCCATATAATAATACTTGTTAAATATCTATCAACTATAAGAAATGTGGTTATATAATTTAAAAGAGTTATATAATATTAATTATATAATTTCTACTAGGAATTAGTCTAACTCATATAACTATTAATATTGGGTAGATGTTACCAATAACATTATTGGACGTTACGTAAAAATTCTAGTTACAATGGATTTTTTTCCTAAATTATAATAATCTAATCTAGCGAATATATAATACCGTAGACAAGTTAAGCATATGTCATCTAATAACAAACAATAACACCGACACAGACGCCGGAGATCTGGGTGAAATTTATGAGGATCGTTTATATTGGGCAAGTGTCGTCTTTAGGATAAGAGCCTTGCGGTCAAGCCAAGCGAAACAAACATTAGTTCACAAAGATCATAGATTCAGATATATGTAATATATAGTTAGCAAAATTAATTAAAAAGATTAGGGATAAACCAAATAATGAATTTAGATAATTGTCAATTTTATACAATTTCAGAGCATTAGTCTCTGAATTCTGATTCTAGTTGTATCTTATCCATAGAACGTTCTATTAATATTACAAAGGAAATGTTTGAGGATGAATAAATGTTTGTTATTCTTGCATACAAAAATTATCATCATCTTCTTACCCTTATTCTACTTTAGAAGAGTCGGCATAACATGTTTTCCTCTTCGTTTATCCCTTGTCAGATTCCGTCTCAGTATTCAAACCTTTTATACACTTACCATTTTTCACACAATTCATCCACACCCCTTTCGGCCTTCTCCAACTCCTATATCCATCTACTTGCATACTAAAAACTTTACTTGTTACATGACTTTCATCTATTCTCACAATATGGTAGTACCATGCTAACTTATTATTCCTCAATTTCTGTCTCTGGTGCTATTTTCACACTTCCTCTGATGTATAATCATTCTTAATCTTATCTATTATAGTTACACCACACATCCATCTTAACATTCGCATCTCTGCCACATGCAATCATGAGACGAACGGATTTTTATGAAACTTTACAGCAACATTGCTTAAATATCGGGATAAGTATTAAATTAAATGAACTAAAATATAATGGAAAAAATAATTCCATTAGAGAGCAATTCCAATGAGCACTGTCAAAGCTATACAAAGATAATGAATAATAACATATTTTACAAAGATCCAAATAAAGCTAACGTCGCAGGCGACTGCTAGCTTGTAAATGGAATATATAAATATATAAATAAGCTAAAATAATTCATTTACAATGTAGAAATTCAGTAAATTTTGTATCTAAATAAATACAAAATCGAATGGAAAATTTATATTTCATCTACTATTCAATCGTGTCTCATAGATCGTGAAGCATGTTAATCTACTAATTATTCTGAATTAATAATTTAAATGGCTAAAATTACATAATTCGCCAAATTAAGAATACAAAACACATGAGTATGGTTGCAGCGTTGTGTTTGGTGAGACATGACCGCAATCGCTTAATCCTCGGCGACACGAGCACGATATAAATAAAGCCCGTTAGTACTGTATCTCTAGCGGCTGCGACAATATTGTCAGTGACCAAGTTTTTTTATTTCTATTCTTAAATATTTGTACCAAGCGTTGAAGTTTATTGTACAAATGTCAGGGAATTAAATAAGCATGCTATAGCACCGATGGATTATGAAATGAAAGAACTAAATATTTTGATCTGGCTTTGAAGAATGCATCACTATCAGCATGTAAAAGATCTATGGGCATAATAACCATACTAGACTACGACGTATTGGCAATTTCAAACTCTGAGAAATCCTCAAGTTCTATGTTTTCCCCCATTACAGGAGAACATTACTTAAGTTCAGGTTGCCTCACGATGTTTTCCTACACCGTCAGCCGATACTGTTACCAATTTGTATTAGTAAATATACGCGAATGCCCAAAAACTCCTTGGTACATGCCAGGATTCGAACTTGCGGACATCGAAATGATATTCCACCGGCCAAACCACTAGGCCACTATAACTTTCATTATATTAAATCCTTGAACATAGTTCCAATAGTGATATCAATTAGTGGCCCAAATCCGTCCGATTATGACATACAGTTGTCCGGTCTTTGCACACGCGCAAACTCGTATTCATAAGTTGCAGGTTCTCCAGAACCGAACCCTACGTAAAATCACCGGTGCCCCATGGTACATCCGGAATAAGGATCTCCTCAGGGACCTGGAGATGCCTTCTGTCTGGGCGTATATAAAATCACTCACAAGTAGTTATCTCGAAATAGCCACCAAAATCATCCCAGCCGGTAGTGATATCCGCCGCGAACTATGAACTCGTACCCAACGCTGTGCAGTATAAAAGACGACCGCGACACATTTTTACCGACCCTCCTGATTCAACCACGTCAGCGAACGATCAGTAGGTACCAGCCTGTCTCTTCAAACAGAGCTTGCTCACGCCCACGCCCGCGTAGCCACAGATCACGCCGCCATGGTCTGGGGGTAAATGTCGCTCCTGCACACCAGATTAGGCCCCCCTCGACAGCGGCTTAAGCCTAGATCCGTTCCCTCGACGTGGAGCCCTTGAGTACGCTGCTCACTCGATACAATGATACAAAACCTTACATCACTGTTACAACATCACACACATCACCTATACACACGTGCACGCCTATACGCTTACACGCTGTTTTTCTTTTTCAGAGAAATAAACGACAAAGAGTTCTATCGTTATTTTTCCTTATCTTATCTGAGGTCGCGATTTTTGCACAAAACAGGCGACAGCCCAAACCGAGGTGTGCAGTGTACCCTTGAGTTAGTCGCCCAAGCATCCCAAATCGGCTGAGTGCCTTCAGCGCTCGCCTCGGTAGTTCGGTGAAGCTGTAAAGAACTTCCCATGTCAAAAGCGTTGTTATTTCGAAAAAAAAAGGGCCAAATGAATAATAATAGTATAGGTGGTGTTTTTACTTATTCTATTCAATTGAATTAAATTTGTTTAAGAACGCAGAATTTTTTTTTATTATAAAAACACAATTTAACATTAAACTTGAAAAGTAATTGAGAATGTCTATGAATATAGAATATTCAAAGTTTATAAAATACGAAAATTAACGACTCTTCGAGTATATTCTTCAAAATTTAATATAAGATCATCTCTCTACTCCACATAGACATGTACGAGTGAAGGAAGATTGCAGCAATACCTCAACGCTGGGAAGTTGGTGAGTTTGTTTAAGTCTTACGTGATCAAGGCGGACCGGAACTGCCGAGAGAAAATTTTACCACCTCTCACACCGAATAAAACATATTATCTTTATTAAATAAGAAAGAAAGAAAAAAAATATAATTATTGTAGCAAATATACGGACAATACTATAGTGAAAAAAATAGAGTTACAAAAATATTTATGACACAAAAAATAAAAGAAAATAAACGTTACAAGATGTTAAAACATCAATAAGAATAGTCTCTAATGGGAGCCTCACAATTTTTATTTTTAGGCTATGTGAGACTTACTGATTTAGTTATATTGTCCAAGGACCCTAAAGAATTAAACGACTGGCGTAATGAACATGTCAACTCGTCTTTTGCGAAGACACCTTTGGTCCAACAGTGGGACCCTTATAGACTGATGTTATTTATTATTATTGTTATAACTAAAAGTTACAATTACATCTTAATATCAGATTTAGTACATGTATGCATTTATCAAAAATTCACAATTATTAAACTCAAACTGACGACGTTTAAAGTACTGATGGAATAAAATATGACTAAGATACATGTATATGAAATCTGGAAATGTCATGACAGGAACTAATTTAAATGAAAAGTTATATTTTATAATGTCCTTTTTTTATTAACGTAGGGAAATCCCTTATGCATACGCCACCCTCTCGGGGGAGAGGATGGGTTATGTCCGACTCGCATAGACCAAAACCCCACGGTCTACCATCCGACCGTATTGTTGGGGCGGCAAGGGATCGAACTACGCTATTCCTCTTGGATAGCCACCCCAACGGCCCGCCGGGCTCCCTCCTAATAGGGAGACAGACCAGACATACACCAGTTGCCTCCCCTCGTCCGCCGAACCCGTGCAATGAGGAGATGATTATTGTAACGTGTGAGTAAGTATGCACTAAACAATAATCTATGGATAGAAAACGATAAAGCATTTCATGTTACTTCTATCCAAACTAATCATATGAATATCGAACGTTCAGAATATGTGGTTGTATTTGAATGTATAATAGCATGTTACGTTACGGTGTAATAGCGGCGCGTCTGTCGGTACGGTTCACTGAAAAAGGTTGCCCCCTGCACTAAAGTAACTCGTGCAACTCTTTTATTTGAATTCCAAAACTGTTTATTTTCAAAGTGGTGCGCGCCTCTGGCCGGAGCCGCGTCGGTGGAAACTTCAACTTTCCTTTTGTCATAATTTCATTAATATTCCTATAGAAATTGAGAAGTGGATTTAATGGATGACCTGATTCTAGTATTGTTTTAAAGGAGTATTGGAAATTGTTCCGGTACAGTTTACTTTGGAGATACTCGATTATTTTTTTAATTACTCGAGTTTAATTGATTCTTTTCTCATTCAAAAGTTTTATATTTGGACGCTTTGACATTTTTTACAATTGTATACACGAAAATTTGTGAATGGTATTTTTTGTAAAGAAATATATTTGATAAGTTCATAAGGTAAGGTTCATAAGTTCATAAATTTAAAAGACAATTAAGATACATGAACTTAGATTAAGTGAAACGTGGACACTTTTCAATCTTCTTATAATCCACTAACTGCTTCAAAATACTAAGGTTATTTACCTGTACATAAAATTTTATAAAACTAAGAATAATATACTTTATAAAAATTGTTGTTTCTATTGTGACTAATTCATAGATAAACATTTTATTCAAAGACCAAAACGCCCGTAGCGGAACAAAGACTACAATTAAAATATTTTTTCACGATAAATCTTTCATTTATACGATGTAATTTACTAGAGTGTGACGAGAGGATGTGGTTATAGTGCGAGCTGTTTATTTTATAATTATAATTACGTATTAACATAGTTAGACCCTTCTCGATAATGATCGGTCTTGTCATGTAGCAAACCTGCCCTGGAATCCCAGGGACCCGTGCCACTTGTCACCCCTTAATCGCGTTTTTCCTTACTTAGTTTATGTATTAACCTTACTCTCTGTACTATAACTGATTCACTCCTAAGAGATATAGCGTGAAATTACATACCCTATATATTTTACTAAGAAAAAAAAATGAAAAATCAAAACTCTTTTTCTAACAATTTTTACAAACCCGCTAAACTATATATAAAGACTTAACGAAGACGACGAAAGACGAGATTGTACTCAAATGCTAAGACCTATATAGAAACAATATTTTCTCTCTCTTTCTCTTATTTGAAATTTTTGGATATATAAAAAAGTGAACGAGACTTACAGTAGTCCCCGTCCGTCTCTGTAAGCATAGCGCGTGCGCGCCCACATCCGCTTAACCACAGATCTCGCCACCGAAGTCTGGGGGTAAATTTCGCTCCCGCACACTTAACTAGCCACCTTCGGCAACGGCTCAAGCCTAGCCGAACCCTCGAGTACATTGCTAGCGAGATATTCCCACAAGAAATATCTAGCAACTGAAGAGAAAGATGTTACACATCAAAAAATTCCATGGATTTACATAAGTATGGTGACGTACTACAAGTAACTCGGCATTGGGAGTACACTGACTTATACTAAAATTTGACATGCCAAAAAAGACACACCAAGCTCATAGTGACTGCAATTTGGTGAATTAATATTCATGTGATGTAATCGTCTACAATATCTATGGTAGTTAGGATTGATTTGGCCACAATTGTCATCTCCTACCCATACTACATATATTATATACACAATCATTAAAAATATATTCACGCAAATTGCTTGACGCTTACAGTGTAAACGTTACCCAATGAATTATGTATTGCATTACACAATTAAACCATTCAATAGCCTGTATGAAGAAATGAAAAGTGAGTTTTTATAACGAAGTTGATATACTTTTTTTTTTATTGTTTAATTCATTGTTGCTCAGCGTGTGGAACGGACGGCTGGCCGACCAATCATTTCACGAGTTCTGAATCGCGCTATCTATATTTTCTCTTGACTCTGTATAAAAGGAAACCGTTTCGAGGTTACTGTCGGGGAGTCCGTTGTTACTGGGAAGACCGGCAGTTGCGAGCGCCGGACTCAAGTCTCGCTTACAATCCATACAATTCTGATTAATTTAATATTGGTAGAGCGATCCCGGTTTTCTGTATGAGTTTAGTTAGTAAGTTAATAAGGTATTAAATTACTGAGAGTTATTAGAGAAAGCCACTCTTCTTCGTCAAGTAGCAAGTTTGACTTCCTTTTTGTCAAATCTTTAAATTTGAACTTTTTATGTCGTGGTAGGGAAAATTTACCTTATGCGTATGTATAAATATATATGAATGTCTATGAGTCTAGTAATATACCAAATTAGTTAAATATATAGCTAATTATTTATATCACTGCAGTTGGTATAGTATATCGTTTACATAATTAAATATATATAACGCAAAATAATATCATTTCCTCTACGGCTATACACTAATACACGCACCATTTTTTTTATTGCCGATTGCAAAATGTTTTGAAGAAATAGTCATACCATTATTTCTAAATGTTGTAATTGTTATTAAATTAGCCAAGCAATAATACGGTCGTATTAAATAAACATAAAGAATATATTAATTTTTAAATTTTACTTTAGGTATGTAACCAGTTAATCTCTAAAAATACCACACCGCACCGTTATACAACTTTAAGTACATGACACTGTAACTTTTGTACTAATTTCTCAATCGATTGTTATTAAAATTTACGTGTAAATATTTCAACAGATTTTTTTTTTCGTTCTGACTACGCTATTGACCCAGCAATGTCTTAACAGCTTCACCGGACTACTAAGGCGAGCGCATAAGGCACTCAGCCGATTCCATTTGACAACTAGCTCAAGGGTGCATGGCATACCTCGGCTTGGGCTGTTGCCTGATATGTACAATTAAGCAGATAATTATTTACACAATAATGCACAATAATTATTTATAAAATATCTTTATAACAATAAATAATACGTACAGGAAATAATATTTTATAACAAAATATCACAAACGAATGCGGATCTACTATTATTGACAACAATTACATACATTTAATATATAAGTAAACTACATATTTAATTATTACTAGCAACTTAATATAAGAAATTAAAGTATGACTTATTCGAGGTTGTAAAAAATTAAATGGCAGGGCTTTTTGCATAGTGGTCTTTTTCTCACTACTACACTACTTTCCTCGTTTTATCACGTAACCAATCAAAACTGAGTAAAAAATGAGGAATGAAACGATATTTTTGGTCCATATTTTTTACTCTAATGTTCGTATAATCCAATATGTATATATTTCAAAGACTGAAAAAACATCACAACAAGAAATATGTTCAGTAGAGATATTGATCACAATTTACAAAAACCTCGTCCTCTCTACAACTATATTTAAAAAAAAACTAGTTAATAATGTTCAAGCATTACCCTCTGGGTACTATACTGTAAGTTCAGATACCCCAATAATGTAACTTACAGTAAAGGAAAAAATATCCTAAGGAATCTGCGGTGTAATTAAATTTTCAAGCATTTATTAATTTTTAAACGTCTATGAATATATTACAATAGAAAGAAAGAAAATGTATTTATTGTAGAAAATACATGCACAATACAATACGTAAAAAGAATAGAGTTTCAAAGATATGTATAGGATAAAACAAATAAAAGATTTTAACGTTAGAATATATTAAAATTATGCAATGGCATTGCTACAATGGTGCACAATTCAGCATGTGCTGGCTGCCATCTTTGC
Organism: Antheraea mylitta; assembly: GCA_014332785.1. NCBI lineage: Eukaryota > Metazoa > Arthropoda > Insecta > Lepidoptera > Saturniidae > Antheraea > Antheraea mylitta. Next base: position 5,934,935 of record JACEII010000035.1, read on the forward strand.
TACTAATTTTCATTTGTGGCTAAGTGCATTTAAATCCTTGATGATGAAATATGCAGGTTATAATAAATGTATATAAGTGTATATATAACAAACACAACTGCAAAATATAGCTCCAGTTAAATACCAATATTCCTTTTAAAATACTTGGATATTGTTTATTTTTTAATTGACAATTAACATAAGGAATGTAGATGGCAAGACATGATAAAGTTGTCACAGTTCTGTGTGCGATATATAACCATGTGTAACATCCTATATAGAATCACGTTTAAACTTATCACCTTCCGAGATCGGACCTTTACCACATTGCCATAGATATAGTCACAATCCCAACATTTTGATTTGTCAGCTATATGACCCTTGTAGGTCAATTTTACTGCAACGAACAGTTCTCAACATGTTCCGCGCTACGTGCACCATTGATGGTACACGTTACAATTGCTCATTAGGCCACGTGTACCACTGGTGGTACTCGTTATATTTGATCTTTTGAATACACGATTTAGTAGCCAATGAAAAAGAAATACTTATGTCATGTTTATATCAAAATATCAAATGGGCTAATGGCCATGTGAGGTAAAAATCGCTTCGCATAGAACGTGTCAACATCAGATAAAAGATTGTCAGCCATGCTACAATAAACAAAGGAGAATAAAAAAAGATACGTAATGTCTTGAATACAATAAATAAGCCTTTTTACGTTATACGAGATCATTAATGTGTTATATGATCACTATAAAATATTTATGTTCGCACTTCGCTCGGCTTAGCTGATTCACATTTCGTCGTTGTGCTTGCAAAAACTGCTATGTAAAAGTTTACTTTACCGAGGACTTCGACTATATTTTGTTGTATTTCGGCGACGTGGAATATAGATAAAAAAGTCGAGGCAGTCATAAGGACACAGGAAATAAACAAACTTTTGAATTTACATAATAATTATAGTGTGAATGACTATATAAATTTCTAGGATTTGTTTAATGAAATTATTATCATTAGCGTGGTTTTCATATCTATTGGCACTCGGAGCAATTGTTATATACATTTTTATGAAGTTTATTAATCAATCAAACGGACGATGAGCTGCATGATATCAATATTACATATACACAGGCTCTTTTTTTATGTTAAGGTAAAGGTGATTTTACAACTAATACATGTACAGATATAAAAGAGATAACATCAGTAAGGCCATTTAAAAATTTACACAGACATACACTTATATAATTATAATACATGCACGTAGTTGGTAGAATTATTTAACAATACGCGTCTTTTTTTTCGAAATGACTACGCTATTGACCCACCAATGTCTTAACAGCTTCACCGGACTACTAAGGCGAGCGCTTAAGGCACTCAGCCGATTTTATTTTGGTAACCAGCTCAAGGGTGCGCGGCACACCTCGGCTTGGCTGTTGCCTGTTGCATGCAAAATCGCGACCTATCTTAGCTAACCTAGCTAACTATTCATATATGTATGAGTTGTTGAAACGTATATGTGTACCAAGCATACACGCCTCAACAACTCCTCCATATATTTATTATTGGAAAATTGAGAGTTTTCCAGTTCGATAAGGGAAAAAAAGTAAACCCTTCCACTTTCATGTGTAAGCGTGTAGCGTGCACGTGTGTGGGGGTGATCGTGTAGTGTTGTAGCGGTGATGTATATTTGTGTATTACCGAATCGCGCAAGCAACGCACTCAAGTACTGATCGTTCGCTGACGTGATTGAATCAGGAGGGTCGGTAAAAATGTGTCGTGGACGTCTTTTATAACGCGCAACGTTAGGTACAAACAATACGCGTCGCTAGGCCGCTCATGCTTACGTAGCATGTCATGACGTGAAATTATAAATTGATCTCCAACCAAAAGTATCGCTCAACGCGCCTTCGTGAAAAAATTCAGTTGCTCAGTGTACACGTTCACGTGAGACTTACGTTGTACTAAACATTATTCCTTTAGCTTACTGTATCTGAGCGTAACCTTAAATTTTTAAATAAAAATAAAAGTAATTAAAATAAAGATAGCCTAAGTACTCTTTTTAACATTAAATATCTCCCAGAAAAAGTCCCGCTAAAATAAATCCAACCGTTTCTGAGAATATCCAGAACAAACAATCACACTGACAAATGTTTTAAAAATTGTTAATTTTTCTTTTAACTTACATATATATCCATTCAAATTTATGCAATAAAAAGCTATTATTTTCAAACTGTGAATAATCCACAGCTCTATGTTTACCCATATACACTAGTACTACAAGAACATTATTTGATTTCAGGTTTCCTCGCGATGTTTTTCTTCACCATCAGCCGATAGTGTTACTAATTACGTATTAGTATCATTAGTATAGTGTAATTAAGTAAATGTACGCGAATTTAGAAAAAGTCATTTCTATTTGTTCAATTCTATTCTAGTTTTTTACAGGTTTTAGTGTCGACCACAATCTCACTTTATCTCATATGATGATATGGTCTAATATGATAAATAAACTAAATTTGTCTGGGAAATGGCTCTCAAACTGCTGGAAATCATCTACTGGTGCTTCAAACAAATTAGGACAAGTAAGCTTTGTAGATGCTAGACGCTGAAGCTATAACTGGTTCCAGCATGAATGGGTCGATTCTCCAGTGGTAGCACCGCCTTCTCACAGAAAACCGACGTGAAGTAACAATGCTTGCATTTCGTTTGGTCAGTGAGAGCGCCGGAGCCCCTTCCCCATCCCCCAACTTCGCCAAACAGGATGGCAATGCACTTCCGACTCCTTTGGTGTTGATGGTGTCTATGGACGGTGGTGATCACTTAACATCAGGTGACCCACTTGTTCGTTTGCCTCCTATAACATAAAAAAAAAACAATTAAGCTTAGAAGAAAGCCGTACCACTATGCTATAGCTATATCACGATGTCTTTCTTCACTGAAAGCTCTGGCTTGTTCTTATAATTTCGGAGTCAAATGATGATCAACGTAATATCCGAAGACACTAACAACTGAGCTCTTATCCCTTCTATATCTCTCAGTATATTTCCATACCATTTCTCTCATCTCATCGACCGACTATTATCATTCTAATATTGGATTTTATAAGAACCAACTGTTTGTAGTCATCATGTAACTTTTCTATAATCAAAAATCATCCAACCTTTTAAGTATTCTTGTAAGAATAACGTTTTCGTGGAAATGGGAATTCTAAACCTGCTGACGTCACAATAAATCGTTCTCCCATTCTCGTAAAAGGACATTTTACGACGCCTCTGGGTATAAGAACGTCGACGTGAATGAGTATTCACCCACAATGCCCGTACTCTTAATTAGACCCACGCTCACTCTTACGTTTATTGATATTTTTACGGACGCCTTCTCCTTATTAAGGGCTGTGGTGTATGTGAGGATTTCCTGAGGAGTTCTCGTTACTGAATTGTACTTTTGTAACGAAGCCTTTTGGATATCATGGATTCCGATTCTGTAAGAAATTTGAGTCATTGCACTGCGACTACAGGATTGTTTACAGTGTCAACAAAATTAACTTATTCTTAATAACACAGTTAGTTAAACTTGCACCCGCCTATCACTTAATAGCGTCAACACAGCAATGTCGACTGTCGCAGAATGAACACACGATGGTAATCTATCCCAGCCGATAAATTATAAATAATTATAGCGAAGCCTTGTGATAAACCTAAGTCGGGCATGGGTGGCAGTTTAATATTGATTATCACTTCGAAGTTAAAAACTTATGGACAAGAAGCTAATTAAGGGTTTAGTAGCTATATCTGATAATCAAGTTCGTAGTCCAGTTAAGCTGTTAAGACCTTGCTAGGTCAATAGCGTAGTCAGTTGGAGAAAAATTGACAGTCAAGTTTTAATTTTTGTTTTGACTATGTTTGGCTATATTTAATCGTAGTGTCTGAAAATAAGCTTGCTCATAAATATTAACGTAACAACAAAAAAAAATTAATAATTAAAATTTGTTGTTGAGCCCTATTCTTTATATTGGTTTTGTTCAGCTCTGTTGCAACGTACGTCGATATGTTAGAAAATGTATTCATAGGAGAGTAATATGTAGTAAAGGTTTGTGATCATCCAATATGAATCCAATTATTTAGCGACTAACACAATTTACATGACGGTTATGTTTTATAGCATTAATAGAAAAATTCAATATCCCTAAATTACAATATTATTTATAATTTACCATTTTATACCTGGCCCAACGAAATGTGAAATATTGATCACAATTACTACATTCAGTTATCAATTATTGGTAATTTGCAGCATAAATTATAATTATAACAACTTACAGTTACTAGTACTTTTATCTGCCCACAGAGAATCAAAGATTGATTTATCAATAGCAATATTTAGCAATATTAAGTAATAACTATACATTAAAAAAAAAAAATTTGTACGAGTGTAAATTATATGGAACCGAATAGATTACGAAACACTATCTCTATTAAAACAACTCCCTACTAATTGCTCTGAACTAAAGGAATCACTGAAATAAAATCTTTCGTTTTCATAAAGTAAAATTTTTATATTTTTAAAAAACTTTCACAGATTACAGATAAACTTTTGGAATAAAAAAATATTTTTAATCGAGCCTTTTACATTACTACAGCTGAATTAAAACTATAATTATTAAACGTCCAACTCGGAATGTTGCACGCTCGCTTCTGCGAATCCAGCCAAAATAGCAATTTCTTGTAATCAGTATCTGTACGCAGTACTTTGAGTACACAGTTTTTAGTATCTTTCTTAGTTAGGAAAATTGATAAAATCAGCATATTTAATAACAATAAATATGTCGTGTGTAACATGACAAATAAATTTGAGTTCTAGTTCAAAGTACAAAAAACAATGAACTAAGAATAGTTTTCCACTGTAGCTGATGGCATAATTAAGAATGATGTAACTTCAAAACAGTAACCTGATATTATATTCTAATAATTTTTTCTATAGAATTACATTATAAAACTACTTCAAAATGTTTTCAACTGATTGTTATTATTACCATATGCCCGAGAAAACGTTTACGATGTTGCGATTTTACATGTAATGAAGATAAGATGAAAGTATGTTTTAACACCATCTATTATTAAACAAAAACACCTAACTCCCACTCCTTTCCAGTTCTCAGGTCGCTGCTTCTTTCTCGCAACATCTCTTATGGCAAGGTGACAAAGTGCTTATTAATTTCGCATTTCCGCTACAGTCCAGGATATATTATCGATATTGTAAGTATAAAATCCTATAATATTTGTCTTAATCTTAGCATAGTCTTTGGTGGAGTAACGTGACTTACCGAATTACAAGACTTTCATTGCTATCTTGTGAAGGCGTAACAAACTCTTGCTGGAGGTACTTCGGGCGGCTATACGCACCAGCGGATGATGAGCCATGCTGCAGAAAAAGTCTAGGCCATTGCACGATATTCCGTTTCCTACCTTCATACCTCCTTGTTTTTTAGCAACGTTCCCGCCAGTATTTGACTTGCTTACACCTACAATGTACATTGCACAAGATATTAAATGATTAATTATAATTTCATCCCTCGCAGGAAAGGACCCTATTTGTTAATAGATAGGCTGAAAAAGCACGTTCTCAATCCAATGAGAATACACGTTTTTCGACACACTTTTAGGAAAACATTTAATAATTATACACTTACAATAATATATTAGCAATGACAGATTCCTAGCTCATGACAATGCAAAAACAGAAGACCGTCCATTTGACATTTCGTAATATAAATTTTATAATACGAAGTGAGAGAGTCACAGTAAAAAGGTTACTAGCACGTAAACATGCAAATAGAGTTCCTACATCACTCCCCCCCAAGTGCAGGACAAAGATGGTGTGAATCTGCGAATCGAACACGTTTATTACACCGTGTCCGATTTTGAGTTTGATTTTTGTCACCCTGCACTGATGATGTTTTAGTTAATGATGGTGTATAGTTATCTAACTCTGTTTCTTGTGTCAGTATGTAAGCCGGCTTTAACCTGTCAATAGATACTGATACCATTTTATTTTTGATATTAATTTTGTATACCTTCGGTCCTCTCTCTAGCACCCTGTAAGGGCCTGTGTAAGCTGGCTGAAGGGAGCCACGTACTGTATCATCCCGGATAAAAACGTGGTCGCATGTTTTTAAATCTTTGAATATAAATACTTTTTCTTTACTATGACGTGACGCAGGAATGGGTCTCAAATTTTTTGCAAAATGACGCATACGGGCGGAAAAGTCAGCCATATCAGTAGTTCCGCTTGACGAACGTTCAAAAAATTCTCCAGGTAGTCTTAGAGGTTCGCCATATACAATTTCGGCGGGTGATGTTTGTAGGTCAACTTTATAGGCGCTTCTTATGCCTAGCAGTACGAAAGGTAAGCATTCTGTCCAGTGATTCGATGCGTGGCACATAATTGAAGCTTTTAATTGACGATGAAATCTTTCCACCATACCATTGCACTTTGGGTGATATGCAGTTGTTCGTTTGTGATTAAATGCGCATATTTTTGATAATTGCTGAAACAAGGCAGATTCAAATTGTCGGCCTCTGTCCGTGATTATATCAACTGGACTACCAAATCTGGCAATCCAACCTGAAAAAAGCGCTTTTGCCACTGTCTCGGCTGTAACATCCATAATGGGTATGACTTCTGGCCATCGAGAAAAGCGATCGATGGCTGTTAAACAGTATCGATAACCTTGCGATACTGGTAGAGGTCCGATCATATCAATATGAATTTGTTGAAATCTAGCACGAGGCAAATCAAATGTGTCCAATGGTGCCGATACGTGTCGACTTACTTTAGTGCGTTGACATTGAAGACATGTCCTGGCCCATTCCCTACAATCTCTTCGTATACCTGGCCAACGAACCGTTGTGAAATTAATTTCACTGTTGCGTTGGCACCTGGGTGACTAAGTGAATGTAAAACATTAAATACTCTTTTTCGCCATTCCTTTGTTATAAAGGGTCTGGATGTAGGTGTACTGATATCGCAGTACAAAAATCTATGACATCCTGGTAGCTTGAATTTATGTAAACGAAGTGACGAACCTTCTTTAAGTATATTTTGTAATTCTTGGTCGGAATACTGAGATTCAGCTAAGTCTTCCATTTTAATTGGTACTTCAAGTTCATCTATTCGTGATAAGGTGTCAGCAACTATGTTATTTTTTCCAGATATATGCCTGATATCGGTCGTGAATTGGGAAATAAAATCCAGATGTCTGTATTGCCTGGGTGAACAATTCCGCTTTTTTTCATGAAAAGCGAAGCTAATTGGTTTATGATCTGTGTATATTACAAAGTGTCTGGCCTCAAGCATGTGTCGAAAGTATTTAATGGCTTCATAAATTGCAAGAAGTTCGCGATCATATGGCGAATATTTCTGTTGTGCTGGAGTTAATCTATGCGAAAAGAAGGCTAAAGGTTGCCACTTGTTATTTTTAAATTGCTGTAAAACGGCACCAATTGCTGAATCCGAGGCATCGGTTACTAATGCAAGGTTAGCTTCACAATCTGGGTGAGCTAGTAACGTTGCATTGCATAAGCTCTCTTTACTTTCATTGAACGCTTCAAGTGTGTCTCCATTCAGAGTGATTGATTGTGAATTTTTGACATTACCCGCTAATAAGGCATTTAGTGGTGCTTGTATTCGTGCGGCGTGTGGTATAAAACGTCGATAAAAGTTTAACATTCCCATAAATCTACGCAACTGTTTAATATTGGTAGGAAGAGGAAAATCTTTTATAGCTTTAACTTTAGCATCAAGAGGTTTCGTACCACTTGCTGATATCTGGTAACCTAAGAATGTTACCTCGTTGGCTCCGAATACACACTTTGAGACATTGATCACTAATCCATAACGTTGCAACCTGGAAAAAACTTCTCGTAGATGCTTTTTATGTAAGGCTTCATTTTTTGAAAAAATCAAAAAATCGTCGAGATATGTATAACAGAAATCTAAACCCCTAGTAATTTCATCAACAAATCTTTGAAAAGTTTGCCCAGCATTCCGAAGACCGAAGGTCATATATGGAAATTCAAATAGCCCAAAAGGAGTTGTAATTGCCGTTTTTGGAATATCTGTTTCACAAACAGGTATTTGGTTGTAAGCCTTAACTAAATCTATAGTGCTGAATATCTTACAGCCCTTTATGTTATGTGTGCAATCATGAATGTGTTTAATAGGATACCTGTCTGGGATGGTTCTAGCGTTAAGCATCCGATAGTCACCGCATGGGCGCCACCCATTATCTTTTTTAGGGGCTAGGTGCAGTGGTGATGACCACGCACTTTCGGATGGTCGCGCTGTTCCACTTGTTAACATCTCTTCAAACTCTTGTTTAGCTATTTTTAACTTATCTGGAGCAAGACGACGTGGTGCACTACATATTGGAGGGCCAGGTGTTGTACGTATGTGATGTACTGTAGAGTGTGTGGTCGTACGATTTACACCGGGTGGTCGAGTGATTTCAGGAAACTCTAATAAAATTTTGTGATAAATCGTATTGTCTAAAGGTATTTTAATAGAATGTATGTTTGCAGAGTCATAAACTAATGAAGCAACAGATGATAATCTTGTAATGCTATCTAACAATCTCTTATTACGACAATCTACTACTAGTTGATAGTATGCTAAAAAATCAACACCAATAATAGCTTTGGTAACGTCTGCCACAATAAAACGCCAGGTAAAACTTCTACGAAGTCCAAAGTCTAATTTAAGATTAATGTGACCGTAAGTGTTGATTATAGAACCGTTAGCTGCTCGAAGTTGGTAGTCTGTTTTGTTAAGTTTCTCTTTTACTAAAAACCGAGGATAAACACAAAGATCGCTACCAGTGTCCACTAAAAAATGAATTTTTGATGTGCGATCGGTGATGAATAGGCGACCTGTAGTACTTGGGCAATCATTGGCCGCCATTATTGATTGCCCTTGTAGTTTTCCATCTGATAATCACAAGGCTTTGAACAACGTGTGGCTTTTTTACCAAATTTCATATGGTACCAGCAAACTGGATATCTTCGGTAACTAGAGTTCAGTCGAGTTGGTGGAGACCGGGATCGAGATACATTTCTTGTACGAGAACGCGCACTTCGGGACTGCTGCAATGTTAGTTGTTGTACTTGGTCACGCAATGCAGCTACTTCTTTTAAAATATCATCCAATCTGTTTTCTTGACCAGTTGAGGTTACATGGTGCTCCGCTGAAGTAATATCTAGGATACGATCTGCAAGGTCTGCTAAAGTTTCTAACGAAGCAGTGGGTTGAGCTGCGAGTACTACCTGTACATTGTGAGGAAGTCTATCAATCCAGATAGTTCTCAAAAAATTATGTGGTATTCCAGGCCCTGCTAGACCTTGTAAATGTCTCAGAAATTGAGATGGCTTACGGTTTCCAACTTCTTCGTGAACAAGCAATTGCCTAGTTTTCCTTTCCTGAGAATCACTTACTCTACGGATTAGTTCCGTTTTCAATTTTTCGTACTGATTGGACTTGGGTGGGTTTGTAATTACGTCTTTAATTTCTCGAGCGTACAGATGATCCAATTGACCAATCACGTAGTTAAATTTAGTAGTATCGCTAGATATGCCAGAAACGGAGAACTGTGCTTCGACTTGAGCGAACCATATTTCGGGTTCTTCTGGCCAAAACGGAGGAAGTTTTATACCTACTTTGAATAATTCAGGTGCAGTTTCTTCCGAGTTTTGCGAAGTGTATTTTAATAAATCATTTTTTTTCGTTGGTCGACATCTTTTCGTGTCCCAGTTCGGGGTCACCAGTTTAGGAAAACATTTAATAATTATACACTTACAATAATATATTAGCAATGACAGATTCCTAGCTCATGACAATGCAAAAACAGAAGACCGTCCATTTGACATTTCGTAATATAAATTTTATAATACGAAGTGAGAGAGTCACAGTAAAAAGGTTACTAGCACGTAAACATGCAAATAGAGTTCCTACACACTCTTCTGATCGAAACCAATCGTTACAAATATTACTTCTTTAACATTGAAATAGATGAGCCAGACCAACCAGATTATCCATAACAGGATGTTTATATGAAAATTGAATACGTCGTCACGCTATGTCTGAGTTGCCTTTAGTACACAATACGCTAAAAACAATCGTAGTGAAGACCCACAACTACCTAGTCCTTATTAAAATTGGGCTGACAAATCATCTACATAAATACAGTACTTTGTTTATTATATATAATAACTCTTCTGTTATTGCCCCAATTATGACCTCTATTTCATTGATTATTAAATTATTCATTAATATTATTTCTATTTATAAATCTTCTAAAGAATATATTTCACTATAAAAAGTAAGATTTGTAATTTAACCTTCATCGCGATTTACTACTTGACGCAAGGTCAAACAATATCCAATATCTCTGTGCTCGTAACCTTCTCCAAAGTAGTTATTTGTAACACTCGCACGTTTGCTAAACAGGCTTACATAAATTATACAGTCAATATAAGTTCTAAACCAGTTTCCAATTTTCCAAATAACGCAGATGGTCTTATATGAAACTGATAGGCTATTTAAGGCAAATAATACCTTTTTGCATTACGATATGAGATTTGGTTCAGCAAAAATTTAAAAACGCTGAATGCTTAAACGTATTTTCTTTCTCTTAGTATCTTTTTATCTCATTTGTATACTGAAATGAATATTGTGTATCAATGTATACTGATGCTACTATATGGCTTATACTTGTAGCTTGTGACTCACGAATGCCCTTGACAGTTAAGGGGGGAAGGTGTATAAAACTATTATTCGACCAGTAACGCTGTATGAATTTGAGTTCAAGGCTACGAAAGAGACGGACGAGAGAAAACTATTTGTGGCAGATATGTGAATGTTAATGTAGAAGTTAGGTGTAACTAGAATGGATAAGATTAAGAATCAGAGGAAGTTTGAATATAGCACCAGTGACAGAGAAATTGAAGTGTAATGGGTTAGCATGGTATGGACATATTAAAGACGGATGAAAATCATGTAACTAGAAAAGATTTTAATATGATGATGGACGGATATAATATTAGAGGAAGACCGAAAAGACATGAATGGATTGTGTGAAAATTGATATGTTCATAAAATACTGAGGAGACATCTGACAGGAGGAGTGGAATAGCAAAACATGTTGTGCCGACCCTACTTAGATGGAATAAGGTTAAGAAGACTACCACTACCACTAAGTGTTCAACTCATAAATAAGCTAGCAAAAAGAAAACTCAATTTGCAATCACAGATATAGTCTATCCCATTCCATTGAAATAATCAAAGTACACACTTGTTTCTTAAATCGTCAAGAATAAAATACCAATCTGAAATAAAGGATCAATGTTTATTTTACCAAATTACCTTTTACCTATAAAATTAAGATGATTCAAACATTCCAATGGACCGTGAAACGAGACGTCTGTTCAGCGAATTAAATTTTTATTGACTCTGTCACAAACGTTACGTGTTCATTTTTATTATTATTCTTGACAATGGGCAGTATTCTGAGGAGACTTTGAGCTATCTACGATGGTAAAGAATTTGCAATTTTATGATTTTATAGTACGTTGAGAAAAACCGTTGGGGCATCCATTAATAACGTTTAACATTTTTGACCTTCCCTACCCCCCGGTGAGATGTCCTGATATTTGTTTTGAACCCCTCACCGAATCTAATCTCACGTGAGAGATCTTTCGTTATAAATGCGTTAGACTTATTAAAAGGGCCATTTTCCTTCTTATTTTTATTAATTAATTCCAGTGGACACTAGTATTTGCGATTGTTTAGGTCGTCATTTAAAACTATTACTTAACTGGGAACTACTAAAATAAACAGATGAGTTTTGTCAGACTTCGGTATACATTAATCTGGAAATGTGTTTTATTTTGAATTAATCTAAGTCTCACATTTATGGCCTATTCTTTGTTCGAAAAAAGAGGAGTAAAATTTGCTGAAATCTTTCTCTTTCCCTCACGTAATTAGTTGACGACATCTTACTACCAATTAATTGTTGGATATTCCATGCTTTATATGCTGTTTTGAATAAGAAGGTTTTTTTATATGTAGTTACATTATAAGTCGTCTTATATATAAGAATATACTACAATTGATTCGTCGTGAATATAAATAGTAAGCCCGAATAAGTATTTAATCACGGAATCGACTGTAAAAATGTTTTATGGCGAGTCGTTTGGAAGGAAATGTCTGCTGTCCCTGGTGTTTGGTAGTCGTAAATTTTATTATCATCTCAGTATTTATAAAATTGGGTAATATAATCGATGGGACTGTTCTTTTGTTTTATAAACATTCGAACGTTTCCGGAAATGGGTGTGGCACTTTCGAATATATATATTAATATTGGCCCAACTCTACAGAAAGATTGTTACTGGTTTTCATTTATATCTATGTATATCTAAAACTTTAACTCGCTTTGCGGTGTAAACTGCTTGACGTATTATAACATATAAGTTAGTATAATATGTTAGTATATATAATATTTAGCTGATACGGCCACGCGTTGCTGTGGCTCACTTATTGAGATATATACAAAAAATTTAAACAAATAAAAAATTAAACGTAGGGCCACCTACGAAAAATCTATAATAGTCGACCCTACAGTTTTCTGTCAACAAACTAATTTAAAGCGCCATCTGTTCGAGAGGGAGCTAACTTACGATTATTGTTATAATCAACATTGACAATAATTTTATTTGTAATTAAACAATATTGTCTCCAATAATCGATTTATAAATTATTCCATTTCCGAAGTTGGGCCAAATTTTATTTAAATGCCATTTTTTATGAAGATCGATTGAATAGTTTCGGAGTTCTTCGAGAACAAACATAATGGCATTGGATTTTTATATATTTAAAATTGAGAAAGCTTATATGCTATCATACAAGGTTCAGGTCGGAGAGTGTCCAAATCAAGAAATAATAAAAGCGCTAACCGTCTAAGTATTGCGGTTAAGGATTTTGGGCATCGACGTAACGCTTTTTTCATTATATAGGAGGCAAACGAACAGATGGGTCACCTGATGGTAAGTGTTCACTGCTATCCATAGACACTAGCACCACCGGGGGAGTCACAAGTGCGTTGCCGGCCTTTTAAAAAAGTGTACGCTCGTTTCTTGAAGGCTTGCAATTCATAGTTGTTTGGAAACACCACCGCTGGGAGTCGATTCCACAGGGTCGAAGTACGAGACAGAAACGACCTTGAAAACCTCCACTCATCCAGGTGATGTGTATGAAATTTCAGTTTCAGGAGGGTAGTAGGATGGTGGAATGTAGCGGCAGGTATAAGTCCAAACAACGTTAGAGACATTAAAGTAAGAGCAAGTGAAGCCATGGTACACAGCAAGTTTCTTAATATACTTTACTATAAAAACAATGTAGAAATTTTCACAAAAGAAAGTCTGGCATGAAATTTGCTATATTGCTAAAATATGATAATACCACCCACAGACCCGTGAAAGGTCCGACCAATATGTTCGATTGAAAGTCACTTAGCCATGATCGTGTCAGTAACTATGTACTTAGGGTTTCAATGTTCGAGCCTTCAGACGTGCCAACAATTTTTCTATTAGAAAGCACTTTTTTTATTATGCCTTATAGATTTCAACGCTTGACCACAATACCAGCTGATGTTTAATGTCATTTAAAATGGACATGCAAAATCTAGAGAGTTACTGACTCTCAAGTTTCCTGCCGAAATCAACAGATTGCTTGTTAACAGATTTTGGACTTGAAGGATGTACGTGGTTTTTTTTTATATCATAGGAGACAAACGAAGTGGCTGATCAACTGATGTTAAGTTACCACCGCCGTCCATATACACTAGCAACACCAGGGGAGTCGCAAATGCGTTGCCAGCCTGTGTTTAGGGGGAAAGAGAGAGGGGGTGGAGAAGGGAGGGGAGGAGACAGGACCTCAGGCATTCTCACTGACCGAAAGAAACGTAACAATGCAAGCACTGTTATTTCACATCGGTGTTTCTGCGAGAGTGTGGTAGTAGCCCGGACAAGCCGACCCATTCATTTTGAAACCAGTAACAGTTTCAGCGTGGCTCTACCACCACAAGATTTGTGGCTATTTGTATATTTTTTGACAGTTAACCTGATGATCTTAGTATACAATTCGTTTATTATGTTGGGTCATCTGAGGTTAAGTGAACACCACCGTCCATAGACACGAGCAACACCAGAGGAGTCGCAAGTGCGTTGCCAACCTGTGTTTGGGGGGAAAGTAGAAGTGTGGGGAGGGGAGGGAGGGGAGAAGAGGTGAACCTTCGACACTCTCACTGACCGAATAAAACGCAACAATGGATCGGGTGGTAGTACTCCGGGCAAGCCGACCCATTCATACTGTAACCAGTTATAGCTTCACTTTGGCTATACCACTTACTAAATGGAACACAGCCATCGCTGCTCGGTTGTTTGTCAGCGAATGCCGAATTCAGAAAGTACAAAAGCATCCTTTATTGTCTAAAACGTAATAACAAATACAATATCATATCGACATCTTAACGTTTGTAGCGAATGCGTAGTTGTAAAACTAAAATACTTTAACGTAAATACTGTTTTAATATAATATAATACGTAAATACGTGGCCTAGATCGTTAGTAAACTAAGTTCGTATCAATTAAAACGTTGGTTCAAACCGTGAATACCGTGAGGTGTCTCTATTAAAACTAGAGTCACACCGAGTTCCCAATGTATGTATCAATCGTATAGATATTTACTTTTCTCTCTCTCCATTATCTATTTCACCTAACAACAGTACGCTTAATACTAAAAAACGAATTAGTAAATAGTCATATTATTTTTTTTCAATAATACGATACGAATCGAATGTAAAAATATTTAATAGTCATTTACAATAGCGCCGCCATGTTGCAAAAAATATCGCAAAACAAGATGGCGGTTTCATGTCTCCTATATAACTGATAGCTATAGTTGTATACCTAGTATATGTATCCAGTAAAACAATTATTTAGCAGTTATTTTTTATCAGACGTGTATAGAAAATTTATATCGACGCCTAGTTTATGAATTGTTCTAAATTATTTTAAAATAAAATACATATCGTGGCTGACGTTAGGGGTGGCTGTTATAAAGGTCCAATCAATCAAAGATGACGTCTTCGTTGTCATTTAATCGATCAGCATGAATTGATCGGTTCGACCAGGGTAGTACCACCCTCTCACAGAAAACCGACGTGAAGTAACAATGCTTACATTATTGTGTTTCGCTCGGTCAGTGACAGCGCTGGAGGCTCACTTCTCCTCTCCTTCCCCCTCCTCCCCCCTCTCCTACCCCTCTCCATTTCCCTTCTTCCTCCCAACATAGGCTGGCAACGACTCCCCTGGTGTTGCAAGTGTCTATGGACGGTGGTGATCACTTAATATATAATAAAATTGTTTATCTTACGCAGCAGATACCTTATTACACTATTGATATACATACAAATTAAACTCAGAGGTGTAATCGGTCCGACGATCCGTTTTTTATTTCGAACTGACTGTATTGTTAGCCTGCCAAGTCCTTTACAGTTTCCATCTTGATTACGGACGCAACAAATCGATATTTCGCATACGCATACGCAAAATTACTGGAGTCACCGATTATTAGTATTGTGAAGTTTAGCGTTAAAACCTCATAGACGCTAAAACAATATAGTGTTGACAATATATATGTACATATATATATCGCTGCGAGTGAAGTGCGTATTGAAACCCGCGTCAGCAAGATCGGTGATTCTGCACTTTCCATATTTCCGCACCCCTGAACTAGCACGTTTACATAACAATTGGCACTCCGAGTAATACTAATATACATTTTTATACGGTTTAGTTATTTATTAAATATATATGATGCTATACAATCTAAATACGTATCGCATAATAATCTAGTCTGACGCAAGCGCAATACGCCATAAGGTTTACGATTTACGGTTACGGTTTACGGTATTAGGTTATCGGTAAGGTTAATACATAAGTTTTTCCTTCATCAAAATTCATTCAAACGCGCCTAAAAAAATGTTGTACTTAAAAATTCTTTTAGTACGTGCTTAATACTCATTGTTCAAACAAATATAATCTCGGTGTGTCCTTAACCTAAATTCTACTAAGCATCGACACTCACCAGCTCTACGTTATTCATTTAATAGAGATCTCAGACTCCTGAATAGGAATTGAGCATTTTTTTAATTTACATCCTTCTACTACACAAAAATCATTATGGCTGAGAGTATTTTCACATAAATTTATGACCTTTAAGTTTTACCGAGAAAAAAAAATTATACTTACATAGTTTTTTTAAAATAAAACTACTTGTCACACGGTAGAAGAAAATTTTGCGTTACGCGTTAAACGTAAGGTGGGTATGTATTTTTGTGTGTGTATAAGTATGTATAAGTGTCTCTCTGGGTCGGTTAATATAACAAAATGATTAAATGTATAGTTAAGTATCGGTACTATGGAACTTAGTATAGTTTATACTTTATGACGAATATCATTTATATGTAACTAGCGGGCGTGGTAGTTGTTATCCTGGTCTGATTATAAAAAAATGCTTGACAAATCGTACACCAAAACCCTCCCCATGAACCATTTTATGCACTGGTGAAAGCCGTATGAAAATTCGTTCAGTAGTTTTTTAGTTTATCATGAACAGACCGACAAACGCGGTAGGCAACTTTATTTTATACTATGTAATTATTAAATACATATAAGTTAAAAAGAAATCACTTCCTCCGCGTGTACGCACTGATATACGCACTGTTTATTTTTTCAATGTCATAGACGAATCGAAACCTTTATTTACAACAATCTATTCATTATAATTCACTATTACTATGTCTACAATTTACAATAGATATTTTTATAAGAATCAAATTTACGTGAAGCAAAAGAATAACTTTTAAAATCATTTTAAAGAAAGTAAAGTACACAATAAATTAAATAAACTAGTGAATCTGCCAAATGAAATATTGGATCAAAGAAATGTACTCAATTTTTTAAAGTAAATTGATATAAACATATGGGGTTCTATGACCCCTCTTTTAATTTGCATTTTCATATACAAATATTGTAAATAGGTTGAATATAAACATTTGTTGTACGCAAACGCTAAAATCCATCTAGATTCAAGATATTAATCGAATGAAAACTTTTAATATTCCACGAACTATAGAACCAGAATAATATCAAATAACAAAACTAATTTACTTAAAACTATTTGCATTAATATTCTGTTTTAAGTTAAATTCAACATAATTAAGCAGTCGTAGTATCATGTTAGTAAGTTAAATATTCGATTGACGAAACCCTTCGTCAGTAAAATATACCTAATGTGTACGATGGATAAATAAGCATAATTAAAGCAAGTTATACTCATGATAATGTTATGTAAACTCAACAACAGGTAATTCAGCAACAATCTATTTCACTCGCTTATGAGTATAGTACATACAGGCAAAGATTAAATGAAGATGACCTCAAAATGATGAGGTTTTTGCACAACTAACAGGCGCCCTTTCACATCATCTGTGTTTCAATCTATATTTACTATTATTTATTATTACTATTATTATTTATTAACTGTTATACTTGCGTGATCCCCTAATTTTATCCTAAATACTCTTAGAAGTCCTGTATCTGCTCAAATTAGCTTGGTCAAAATCCATCAGCCCTTTGGAGATTGACCAGAATAAGCAAACAATCTTATTTATTAATATACCAATGCAGAAATTAGTTTGAAGAGTGTGAATGGTGATTTAAACAATTAATATACTGTTAAATCCTATATATTAATACATGAAGCCAACACTTTGTACCCTTTTTTAAGCGGATTGCGTGAAGGGATGAACTTAAAATCTGGCATCATTAAAGTTTATAAAGAGGAGAAGTGCAGAAAGCTATCTTTTTAATATAAAATGCATTGTAAGTATATTAAATTAATTAAAATACATACATACACAACATACACACGCATGTAAATGAAAAAGACGTTTTAACAGATCCGTCATTTTACTCTTACGTTTCAATATTTTTAAAATGACTGACGTTGCATGCCTTAAATGCCTTTTGAAATCAACTGATCCAATTGTAGGTTAATTTTATGCTATTATTTATACTATTATAATATGTAAATTTATAATATACATCAATAATTAATTAATAAATAATTTAATTGATACATAATTTATCTTTAGTAAATTTATTGAACCACTGTAGTAATTTTTATTCTCTTTGGTTTTATTGAATGTTAAAAATTTTAGGTGACAGAACTGCTTTCTCTTCATCTCTCTTTTCTTGATGTTGTCACAAGAGTAAAGCAATATTACCAAAGTCAATGTGAATATTTTAATGTTTAGTATTTTTTTTATGGTTAAGTCACTTCAAATGATGATTCAAAAAAAAAATTAACCAAAAAATACTTTTGCAAAATCAAAAGAAGAAAATTTGTTTGCTCATGAAAGTAATCCTTGACTTAGATCTCCAGGGTTACGAAGATACAGTTTAACCTGATGTAACAATCATATTTAGTACAGTTGATGACAAATTTTGAACAGAAATGAATTCATTTTCAAGTCATTTTCACTCAAGTTAATGTATATTTGACATATCTCTCGGCAAAAGAACTTTTTTTCTGGATGAAGGGTAGCCTATGACCTTTACTTTACCTCTGAAAATGTATTTGCAAAATTACAGGACGATCAGGTAAAGTGAAGAAACGTAATAAACAAACTCACATTCATATTTACAGTATTAGTTAGGATTAGAATAGTTACGGTCAAATTTGATATTCTAAAAAAATTTAATAGATAGCTAAAACACTTACAATTTTACGGGAAGTAGTAGTCCATTCAAGAAGCATGTATTTATTAAGATTTTTTCTTCAATCATATTTCTTTAATTTAGTCCTTGTTATCCATAGTAATATATAAAACACTCACTAAAAATGTTATCCCTTGAATCTCTGTTGAAACGTCTTGTATGCTCTTTTATGATCTAAATAATCGCTTCCACTTTGGACTAGATATAAGAGCAATATAATTGGTGCTACAATCGAATCTGACGCATTTTTGTTGCTTTGACATCACAGATAGTTCATTTATGAATATAAAATCAGCTGGAAAGTTAAATCAGATACAGTTAGGCATAAATATTGATTTCATGCAATCGTAAAACACTACACACAAGTGGGTCGTTAGCGCGAGGTATCCAGCGTATTGTTTTCTCACCGAATGCAAATCTAATTGTTTAAATTACGGGTGCATTGAATCAGAATTACGCATACAATTGTGTTTAAATACAAGATGAGAAGTTCTGTATATTTATGTAGTGAGATTAAATTCTGAAAAGTAACGTGAAATACAGATTTGCAATTTATATAGACACTTGGTTCGATAAAATTCACAGCGAATACCTACAAGGCTGCCTAGGGGTGCGCGACATTGCCGATAAGATAAAGAAATTACGCTGTGGTGGCATGATCATATTAAGAAGAAGTTGCTAGACTACGTCGAGAATTTGGCACTACAACTGTCCCTTCGTGGTCAAACATCCCAAGGCAGGCCCAAAATAAATTGGAAGGGAAGGAAGGATATGAAGTAGTGCAAAATTTCCGAATGTGACGTCAAGGATAGAGCGAAGTGAAGAAAATAAGTAAGTACGGCTCACCCCATCACCATGTGGAACAAATAGCTAGGAAAAGCGAGATAGACGTATATACGTATAGAAAGTCAGATAAGGCTTAGAGAAAACGCGATATGGTAGAATTTTAAGGAATCCGTTAAAATAAGAATCTATTTTTATCGCATTCCGCCCGAACGATCAAAGAAAGCGCGAGAGACAAAACTGTAACTCGGATTGATTTCTCCACGATGAACTCCGAAATTACTCAACCGCTCTTCATGAATGGCATTTATGTATAATTTGGTCCAACTTGAGAGATAGGATAATTTATATTTCGATTAATGGTATTAACATTTTTAAATTACAAATAAAATGATTATCAATGTTGATTATTGTTATGACTTGTAAGTTTCATCATTCTCGAAGAGATGGCGCTATAAATTAGTTTGTTGGCAGAACTGTAAGGTCGAATGTTATAGATATATCACATTATACTACATTGTAATTTTGAATGTCTTTTTCAACTCCGGGTTATTTTATAGTGCACATATTGTGTTAATCTATTTACTACGGAACATCTCTTTTTCTATATCAATTTATATTTCATTTTCATGTGCTGTATATTATTTACAGTTTTGTTATATTTTTAAATAATTGAGTCACAGCAATGCAAGGCTGGGTCAGCTACTACTTACATAAGATAGTGGACATCATAAATTAGTATTTCTCTGTTTCCTCCCCTAAAACTGAAATAGTATTAGCTCTTATTTCATAATTAATATAAGTAGGAGTCTGACTGTGTCCATAGTTTTTTCATCTATTTATGTTATTTATCAAATTTGTTTGCTGAATGTCTTAAAAATTGTGATAATAATTTAACAATTTTAGTACCTATTATATCATAATATTGTCTATAAAAATACATCACCTAGGTTCTTACAGATGGCGAAATTTGGCAGTTCGTAATATTTCGAAAATGGCATGTAAAAAAATGTAATACAAAAATTATAAATATGAAATGTATACCTTAAAATATATAATACTGTGCTTTATTAAATGTGTAGACTTTGAGTTTTTTTTTTAACATCTTACAAAATTTAAACCAGCTTATTTATTTAAGAATCGCTTAACTCGTCATAATAATAATGCAATTAACTTCTTGTAAGTACCTAATATGCTTACGAAAAAAAAAATATTAAATGCCCTATTTGCAATACTTATAAATATGAAGTTATTATGAAATCTATGCTAATATTATAGAGGTAAAGTTTGTGAGTTTGTAACGTTGTGATGTTGTGACGTTGTAGGGGGTAATCTCAGGAACTACTGGTCCGATTTGAAAAATTCTTTCAATATTATATAGCTCATTCACCCAGAATGGTTTTAGGCTATATATTTTTTTTTTTATAGAAGCACGACAAATTGACTGCACTAAGCCTGATGTTAAGCATAGTACAATCCAAAAACATCGGCAACCACCGAGAGACAGATTATCCATCGCCGGTCGCCGCTGTCATGCCGGCCATAATGACGAAAGTCACCCGGTACTGGATATGCACAGGCTGATCCCGAAACGCGACGCGCAGAAGCGAGTCACTATGACGGGCTTTTTCGCCATATGCATGGTGGTTGCGACCCAGTCGGGCTGTAAAACCCTACCACCCCGCTCTCGCCATTGCCTCGTTCGTTGATCAGCAGGGTGCACCACGTGCAGGTGAGGTTGGCTTGGGTGTCTCAAGTCTTAAGATGTTATTCGACACCCCTTACACCCCAACACCCCTTACACCCCAAATATGCTATATATTATATATTATATTATATATATTATCACGCTAAGATCAATAGGGGCGGAGCACAGATGAAAAATGTTTAAAAATCGGGATGTTTTTTTCCATTTGAGAATTGCTGCGTGTTAGTGTATCTATTCCACGCGAACGAAGTCGCGGGCAGAGGCTAGTAACTAATAAATTCGAAATAAAAAATTACGAAATTTAAACATAAACAGCTACCTATCTCGACCTATATATTTTATTTTTACTTTATACTCGTATCTCGTATTGCATTATTATTAAACTTAAAATAACGGATAAAAACATAATTTTCATAAATAAAATTCTTTTCATTGAAATTAATGAAACGTAGTACACAACTGAATGTTAATAAGGTGCTCGGACAAGAAAAACTGAAATATTTTTAATACATTCACTATGTTAACATCTATTCTTTATAGTTGAGTTCCGCATAAAATGATTATTTCATTTAGAGAAAGGGTTTAAAATTTGTGCAATTACTGGCAACAGTGTCACTACGTTACATACATTCGACATGAAATGACAATACTCACGTTACATTGTTCCGTCTCTTTTTACAATCACGTATTCCACAAAAGCAAAACGATAGCGAAAACAGTTTGCTTGACAATTATGTATTTACTTTTTATACCAGCCATAATATAAACAATTTTTTTTTCTTTATAAATTTACCGGTACGATGAGTTTGAAATTACAATTACAAAGGTGCGGCGTTTGTTTAATCATATTGAACTCTATACTTGATTATTTCGTTGTCGCTTCGCTATTGTGAGATAACTAATTTAGAAATAATTTGTAAGAAAAATATATTGATAGCATACAAGTTGTTGTATTTCAAAATGGACAAAATGCAGTCACAGTTTCAACATTTAAATGTTTTTGTTAATGATGTTCAAATGTTTTTCATGTAGAATTTGAAGAACATAAAAGAAACCAAAAATTTTAAACACGGCAGACTTTGGACTCGGTTTACGATGTATAATAACTGAAAATGCTAATAAAAAAAGTCAAGGACTATAAATAATAAAGGCTGCCGACAAAAGTGTCAAAACAATAAAATAAATATGTTACTATTTTGAATTTTCATATTAATTATAGGATCAATGACAATATTTAAATTTCACAATTTTTTATTGAAATTATTAACATTAGTGTCATATTTATTGGCACTCAGAGTCATAAATATATACATTTTTATAAAGTACTAGGCTTTTCCGGCGATTTCATTCGCGTGGAATAGATACACTAATACGCAACAGTTCAAAAGGAGAAAACATCCCGATTTTGAAACATTTTTCATATGTGTTTCGCTCCTGTTGATTTTAGCGTGATGATATATAGCCTATAACCATTCCCATATGAATGAGCTATATAACACTGAAAGAATTATTCAAATCGGATCAGTAGTTCCTGAGATTACCCCCTACAACGACACAAACCCACAAACTCACAAACTTTACCTCTTTATAATATATGCATCAAACTTATAATGAGCTGCAAAATAGTAATGTTAATTGTATACAGGCCTCAATACTAGTACCGTGTCATGACGCGCAATTGTAAATGCGCCTAAAGAAGTTTTCACCTCAAAAACTCAGTGGTTAACCTTTTTAAATACCGCATCGACCCACGTACGAGTGAATCCTTACGATTTTCAGTAAAAAGATGTGATGAAGTGACTGTAGGGCTTTTTCAAAGCCTACCTGGCTAACTACCACCCTCAACTTAAGAATTTATCACCAAGAACGTATGGGTGTGTTTCGTCTGCTGTATCTGAGAGTTAGGCTCTAGGTTTAGTGTGTTTACCATTTTGAAACTTCTTCATTTAACATAATGTGAAAATATGGTCAAACCAATAAAGTATCTATTTGTAGTTTCATGGGTTTTCATAACATATAAATTGTATTAAAAGGTAGCAATTTAGAAACGAATTTTGATCATCAGATTGACTGTTAAAAATGGTTTCAAATAATACAACGAATACGTCAAGGAACCCTAATAAGCAAGTCATTTGTATTCGAAAAGCGTTACAAAAGCACCTTTGAATCTATCTTAAGAAATATTCGCAAATTATGATGGACAGAGAGACACGTCGTTGAAGCTGGCAGAGCGTGCTGAATTACGCTCATAAATTCTAAATGTAGAAATAGGATAATAATTTTTTTTATTTGATTTTATAGGTTCTCTTAATGTTAGTAGATTTTAGAAGGGAGACGAATTATTTTATATTAAAAAAAAAAGTTATGAAAAGGTATGATAATTTTAGATCTGTTTTTATTTGGTACTACCTGATATTCGCGACCTTTTTATTTGTAGAGGAAACAACATAACAAAAATTGAAAGCAAGTATATAACTTCGTTTACAAAATTTGTTTAGTTACATTATACCTTATAACAATAGCAGTTTTCTTTAAATTTCAATAACTTTGTACTTAATGAAGCTACAGTGATAATTGTTAACTCATTTTATTTATATGATGTATACATTATAGAGAGAGATTTCTATTTTAATGAATATATTTACCAAACACACAGTTTTCACCTTGTATGAAATATTGGTGTAAATAAATAACACAAAGTAGTTAGTATAAATTAATTCGTACAATTGATATATTTTGATGTATAAATATCACAATTGTATAGACAATATTATAAAAGAGCCTGTTATTTATGTAACAAAAGTAAGCAGGCCTTTGCTATTATATTCTTGCAGGCGCTATTAATCAATAAGATAAAATTTCTGCCCATGTCTGATTGTGTGTTAACATAATACTTCTAAATCACTCAATATATATCTATACGATTATCACTACCATTTAAAGAATATTATATGAAATATTTCATTTCAAATACCTAATATAGTATAATATATAACTCAATGTAACCATTTCATGTTTGACGTGTTATTAAAATATTATTTGGGTGTATTTAGGCCTAAGAAGGCCAATGAACGTTAAAATTACCACCGGTTCCGTAAACAACCAAATCATGGAGGAGAACTGACAAGAAACTCAATCGGGTTCACCTTTTTAACATATGTACATATTTCAAATACATTACACGTAACAGTCGTTTTTAGTGTATGCAGAGAGTAGTCAATTCCAGACGTCACCATCGTTTACATATTGATCCACTCTATAATAGCCTTTTAACACCAAAACTCGCTCGCAAAAAAATAAAAAATGTAATTTTAAGACTTGTCTAAGACTATATATAATAATAGATGAATTTGCATGAATATAAAAAGGATACAGCGGATTAAATGACTCATTAAATATGATACAAGGCTTTCGTCGCGTTTGCCAAACACTCGTGTTCCGTGCACCAATGAGACGCATCGGCGCACCGCGGTTTTATTCTGGTGAATTAATGTATTTTTAATTTTAATTTAATTAGAACAATAGTTTTACTGTTCCCAGTTATAGATAAATTTAATATATTATCATCATATGGGCTCCTATCGAAAATCGCCAATTGTTGGACATTTATTTTTAATTTTCAACTGTATTTTTTTTTTGTTTAACTAATTTGTGTAATTTTATTGTATGTTTGTCCCAACAATAAAGTATTTCTTTCTTTCTTTCCTTTCTTTCTTTCTTATATTATTATTTTTATAGAGAGGAAATTAGTTTTAGAAATTACTACCTTTCAATTAATACTAATTTGACAGAAAACCTGCTTAATATGGTACTTAAATCTATTATCCGGCTAATTTGTTTTATGCTTTGGGACTTTATTGCGAAATCTAACATTAATATAACTACATATTAAAAAATAAAGCCCCTTGCCACATCTATCTGTCTGTCTGTTCGTAATAGGTTCTAAAGTACTGAACGGATTTTGATACGGTTTTCACCAGTAGATAAAGTGATTGATGAAGAAGGTTTAGGTTTATAATTTGTCAAGTTTTTTTCTACTGTATGCTAGTACGATATGTAAGATAGTCCAATATTACTTAAATCGGAAAAATCAAAATGTTATTTGATCATTTCACCTCGAATGCCCCACAGTTAATATTTGTTATAAAAAAGAAACAGTTCAGAATAAGCGCTAAAAGCACGTTGGTAAATCCAACAGAATGCATAAATAACCAGCTTAATTGGGAGTGAAATCGTGCTGCAGTTTTGATGAACAGCTTGAAAATTTAAGCTGAACCAAACTTCGGTGCTTTACCAGTTAACATGTGCTTTTAACGCGTTAACTTTTACTAAGTTCTTGGTTACTTGAAAAGCGTTGCTCTTTGAGGTAAACTGTAAACTATCTAATTTTATTAATGAAGGTTCCAAGCCTGTGATAAGTTTGAACTTCTGGTGTTCTCTTTGGTTTATTACCACACTTGAATTAATAAAAACACATATTACTAAGGATCAATAAGCGTGGTCCATTAGTAATATTTAGGTGTCTCCGTAAAATATGATGTGACCAAATTAAACCAAATCGTTACACGTGAGGTATGTATTGGACTTTCATTCCATATGACACAAATATTAAATGGATATGGGTATTGAAAGCAATTCCTTAATCACTTTAAGATCATTGATGATAACACTTGTCCCTGCGATAACAATTCTGTGCAAAACTTTGAACATTTGCTTCAAGAATGTCCCAGTTTTAGCACAAAGAGAGTAGGACACATAATGCTTAGTGATGATAATCTTCGTATATGTCCATTTGATCTTTTGAGCTTGATGGAGAAGGGGTTTGCTATGTAATCGTTCGTAATTTTGTCAAGCATGTGATTGCTAATCTTATCGCATAATTATTACCC
This sequence comes from Antheraea mylitta, assembly GCA_014332785.1. Lineage (NCBI taxonomy): Eukaryota > Metazoa > Arthropoda > Insecta > Lepidoptera > Saturniidae > Antheraea > Antheraea mylitta. Next base: position 5,961,190 of record JACEII010000035.1, read on the forward strand.
CTACCAATATTTATTTTAAATCGCTTAGCCTATCTAAATAACTGTTTACTTCAAAACGGACAAATACTGTAATATTCCGAGGCATAGACAAGATTTCCATTAACGCTAATCTACATTAGTCTAACATAATAAATGTAAAACTATCTAATATGTAAAACTATCTAATATAGAACACGTTAATTTCAAGTAACCAAATCAAGTTATTCGCTAAGGTTTATGAAACTTCTGACATAGATACAAGCTATAAAGTAACTTGAACTGTTGTTTGAAAATTCATGCAACCTATCTAAAACACGTCTCGCAAATATTATCATAGTTTTATGCATAATTTGCGCCCTCGTACGCAAAGTTTTAAGTGATGATAGTAGAAAATAGGTTTAAAATTTATCCAATGATCTCAAGTTTCTAAATATCGTCGAGAAATATTGACAATAAGTTTTTAAAGAGCTTATCTATGTGATGACATTCAAGGTAACGATCTAATGCCAAGCAATTATGAAAATTGTGGATGGATAGATTATATATGAGACTCAGCCACACAAAAGATGGATCAACGACATCAAAGAAATAGCAATTAAAGGCAACAGACAAAAAAAAAATGAACAAAAATGCAGGAGGCCTTTACCCTTCAGAGGAGATCCTCGAATAATTCATTGAAACACGAAATATATGTTAATGATATACATTGTTAGCTAATCAATTATAAAGTAAATGAAACTAAAAATATAATAATACCAAAAAATGTGTAGAAAAATAGAAAAAAAATGCATGAAATTAATACATTATAAGATAAATAACTTTTATAGTTTGTAAGCAGATATTGCAAAACTGCATGTAGGTGAAAAATATTAAAAGACTTATTTATTGAGATTATATATGATATATCGATGACTTGTAAAAGACGAATGGAAGTAACCAGAAACCTGAATATAACAAAGAGAGTAGTGAGAGACCTGTCTAGCATTGGACTGTGACGAGTTAGCTATTAAACGAGGCAACAAGCATGAATGGGTCGGCTCACCCGAGGTAGTACCACCCTCTCACCGAAAACCGACGTGAAGTAACCCTGGTGTTGTAAGTGTCTATGGACGGTTGTGATCACTTAACAAGGTGACCCATCTGTTCGTTAATAAAAAGTCAATGAAGATGAGATAATGATAATGATGAAGTACTTGTTCGTATATGGCGGCATTTAACTTGAAAACCTTCTCTTTAAAGAGGTTAATTTTGATATCTTTTAACATTAGTTAAACTGGATGTACTAATAAATAGAGAAACATAATATTTAGTTTGGAGGGCTGATATTAGTGATATATCTTGAAAGTGTATCTCTCATTCCCATGTAATATACTCACCGAGTGAGGCTAAAGTGTAAACAATTATTGGACGATGCACTGTTCTACATTAATTGAACCTCACAGCGACAAAAAGACTAATCTATCAAACGACGATAATAAAAGATGGATGCTCTATTTAGCCACACGATTTAAGAGACAATTATTACGTAATTTTAATCTAATGCTTCGATATCTTCCAATGAATCTAAAATCTGTTACCACTCGTTAAGAGGGTTCCAGTAAATTTCCTTAACAAATTCCAGCTTTCGTTACGTATGTCACGAACTAACTTAAGTTATTTAAATCAATCAACTCGCTACAAGCCGTCGACGAGCTCTCCGAACTTCGCCTATAACTTTGGTACTTTCGCCTCGTTTTTTAAATGTCGGTGAACCTAGTGTTAATGGTCTAAATAATGTTTTAGTTACCAAGATAGATGACGCAATAAGTCTCATGATGCAATGAAAAGAGATTTAAGTATTAGCTACCAACAACATGAGGAAACTAAGCATGTAAGAGTTAGATAATACTTTATACACATTCAAATTTTGATTGCGTAGAATGAAAAGCTTGACAAAATATTTACATTATTAACTTTAATTTTCTAATTGTTATATTATTCAGAGTATATTACACTACATTGTAAATTTAGACCAAGTAAAGCATCTAAAACGGATTCCAGTTTATTTAATAACTTTATTAATAAATTAACACAAGTATCACCTTACATTGATTCTGAAGTCTCTATATAAATTGATTTATCAGTAGATTCCGAAAGGTGAAATGCAAAAAAAATGCTAATTCTCTGAAAACTGACAAAAATACACAGTTCTTCTTCTCGATTAGAAGTTATCTTCGCAATATTAAAATGTGGAAAGCAACTTAATAGATTTCAAGGTATAGTTGAAATCGGTAGAGAACAACATATACTAAATATGCAAATAACACAATCCAGTTTAAATTTAGCTTAAAATTTCAAACCTCTAAATCTACTGGAAATTAGTTTGAAATTAATTATCAACATTTGTATTCAACAGACAAACAAATGAACATGAAGTTAATAAAGGTTGTAGTTAAACATATATCATTTAATCCAAGTATTATAGATTATCTAAGAGCATTCTCATTTTATATTCTTCTTCATCTTATTCGTCCCAGAATTAAATTTGTGCTTGTTAAAAAAATTCGTTCTCAAATTAAATACGAACAGCTTAAATAATTCCTTTAAGAAATCCTTCTAAGGGATCAACTTTATTAAAAAGATTTTATTTCTGAGTTATAAAAACGTAATCATAAATCTGAGGAAAATATAAAACAAATCCGTCGACATAGAAAAGTATACGGATAAAATGGGACAAATATTTCTCAATAACTCTTTGGCTTTTATTCGATTCATTCAATGGAAAAACAGAATAATGAAATTAGGTTAGTGGAACAACAAACAGGAATAAATATAAATGTATGTAAACAAGTGGCATAACGAAATTTGGAGATCGGGAGTCAGCTACGGATATGGAATTGTGGCTTTTACCTGTCGACAATTTATTATTTTAATTTTATTCTGAATTCTTTATTGACTCGAAAATTGCTAATTCATTTAACTTGTAAATGAACACTAGAAACTCTATTGTTTTATGTTCAGTATTCTTATTTATATCTAGTGTTAGCTACCCACTTCCGGTACCGCTCGTCATTCGACTCGAGATACTAGCGCTACATATTAGAGATACGCATTGATACTAGCACCAAGCGCCAACATATAAGAGAGACACATTAACACTAACGCCATTTTATTAAAGATACATAAATGAGAATTATTATAATTATATAGATTTCAAAGAGTCCTTTCAATAGGAATTGATATTGTTCATTTATTACTTGCACAACATTAGTTTTATGATAATAATAGTAATTGCTTTGACTTCAATAGTTTGACCTATAAAGGGCTAGATGTCTCTACTTTACATACATACACATATTTCAGATACACAAATAACAATGATATAACAATGATTTTATATAGAATTGATGTATGTAAATAATATTAATTTGTTCATTAATTATTATCTTTGTGTTACTTAAAACATTTAGCAGAATTATAAGTAAATGGTAATTGGTTTGAGTTATATAGTTCGTCTTATAAATTATATAGTTCGGCATATAAAAGGCAAGATGTCAGTGTTATCTAGGCATTCCATTGTAAATTGTACTGTAAGCCGTAACTCTGGGCAAATAAAGAGTGAAAGTATTTACTTAGTGTTATTGGCATCCTGACTGCATCGACTATGTCGTATACAATCTGATAACACTAGATATATAATCATTTGTATGAGTGATGCATATTTCAATGAGTTTTCATTAAGGTGTCTTAGACGATTTTTATAATAGTTTTTTTGTTATGCTTATTGACAATCTATAGACGTCATATATTTATAAAATTTTTATATTTTTTGATCTCTCTAAATACATCAACTACCACTGAGGCTTATCATAGAAATACTGTAAGTGAAGAAATTTTAATATTTAAAGAAAAAAATTAACCCGTGCATTGCTGGATAATTCTGTTATTAACAATACATGAAAGGTATAAAATCAAACTTTAAAAGCAATTTTAAAAACAAATTTACAAACAATGTTAAAATAAACGTCTATATTAATTCTATGAGGCTGGAGGGTATGCTTGGTTGAACGCGCTAATCTCAGGAACTACTTAGTCTGATTTGAAAAATTATTTCAGTATTAGCTCATTTATCAAGTAAAGCTATAGCCTTTATATTATCACGGTAAGACCAATAAAAGCGGAGCAACAAGGCAGCAACAAGCGTGTAGGCGTTAGCCTGAAGTAACTATTCCACGGGGACGAAGTTATGGACTGAAGCTAGTTATTAAATGAAAGTTATATCAACCCATTTCTCTCATTATTTTCCTTTTACAAAGTCCAGTTCAGGTAATAAATTGGTTTATTATTATTATTATTGGTATATTAATAAAATCGCACCGCAATAAATCTTTTTATTCGGTGTCTCTGCGTACCATGCACAGTGACGTCTTTGCACCGTTTACATAGTGCTTTTAAGGATTTTGAAATAGACATTTTGTATCTTTATTAGTCTGCACATTATGATATCCTAGTTGGTACAATAGTTAAAGCCGATATATCGTTTCCTTTATCAGTCAATAAAAAATTCACAGACAATATAGGTCGTATCAACATTGTGTAAACGGGCATAATGTGACATATTTGAACCCATGGCACAGCTGTGTTGAACGTTCGCTACGAAAAAATTATTCTATCGAAAATTACTTTCTGAAACTTGAAATGAGTGAATTACCATTCTTTTAATGGAACGAAACGGCGGAAGGGTAAACCTTCACTTAGAAATAGACTTTGACTTAATATTACGTTCTTAAAATGGTGACCTTGTCATGCGAAATATTGTAATTTTTCGAAGTTTTTTTTTTTTCATTCACTTTTTTATAGTTGCACGACATAATGACGACCATCCAGAAATCAATAGTCCATCCATGGGTCATCGCTGTAATGCTGTCACACCTGAAAAGGTTTGTAGACCAAAGCAACTGGAAATATATTGACTGGTTACAAATCACACTAAGCTATAAAATAGTAATGCCAAAATAATTAACGTGCTCGGACACCGCGTTGATCGGTATAGATTTTAAATGGGCTTAAGCTATTAATTTAGGCCGATATAAAATGATAACATGGTGGCAGAACTTTTCCCAAACCTACCTAACTAGCTACCATCCATTAGTTGACCATCTCTCGCCAACTACCTATACATGTATTCTAATAGATGCACTTAGAAGCGCATTCCTTCTATGTTTATCATATTCTATCACATCACCATTGAACATGAGATTATTGTTAAACGTTAAAACTATTAAAGTATAAAGAAGAATAATTAAAGAGTTGTTTTTTTTTATATCAAAGGACGCAAACGAACTGGTGGGTCACGTGATGTTAAGTGATCACCACCGTCCATAGACACTAGCGACATCAGGGACGTCGCAAGTACGTTGCCATCCTGTATATGGGAGAAGGGGGAGGGGAAGGAAAGGGAAAGAGGAAAGGACGTAGGCCTCCGGCTCTCACTGACCGAACGAAACACAACAATGCAAGCACTGTTATTTCACGTCGGTTATCTGTGAGAGGGGTGGTACTAACCCGGAGGAGCGGACCTATTCATGCTGAAATCAATAATAGCTTCAGCGTGGCTCTACCACCTACAAAATAGTGTTGCTGTGATAGGAAAATGGACTTTGATTGTAACTATTCAGTCGGGTGCACAAATCCTACCACCCTGCTTGATCACTGGGTACGAATCGGCTACTTTCTGAACGGAACATTCATAAAGGTGTCCTAAAAGCAGATGTCACTCCTGATGTCTTGTGGATGCAATCAAGTCTGAAGATTAGTCATGTTTTGCTATTAAATTACAAATCTACATTAAACCTCGATAGACACTGTAGTCGTTACATGTTTTTTTTTTATGACAAAGAACGCAAGTAAGCAGACTGCCCATCTGATATTAAACAGTCGTCTATGGACAACTGCAATACCACTGGGTATCACTGTTATGTTGCCGACCTAAAAGCGTGTTTTAAACCCTTTTTGAAGAGCCTCATATCATAACCCTGAGGAAACACTGTACCAGATAATTCATTCCATAACGCTATTGTTACCATTTTGCTGGACTTTAGGTTCTGTGAATCAACTGTCGGCTAGCGGTGGGTGATGCGAGTTTGGAACGACGATGAGGGCACCATATCAAAAAGTTCTTCAGGCCACTTTCTGTTATACATGTGATAGAGAATACATAGAGACCCAATGGCTCTGCTTAACTGCGTTCCCCTTGAGATTTGAATTATTTGACTTGAAAAAATCTTGTTCACTTATGTATATAAAAGATTTACTCAGCCCTCCAAAAGAAGTAAATAAAAACACTTCTGTAAACCAGAAGCTTCAATTAATCAACAAATCACTTAGCAAATCTATCTATTAACAGAAACTAATGACAAATAATTGGTATATCCATTGTATTAAACTGAACATACACGTTTAAGACAACAATTGTTTTCTCCAAGTTTACCTTAACATAATAAATACCAAGAAGACTTATCATTTCTCGTTGACTGGTTTTCATTCGATTCGAGCCCACAAATGAGAATAGTTCACGTGAAGTCGTACAACTCGGCCCATTAATACGAAACAAGAAGCACTAGAAATGCTACGGACGATTGAGAAATCAACTTTCACACGTAGTTTCGCAATTAAAGGTCATTTATGCTTAGCATTTTATCACTTCCTATAATAGATGTCATTGATTTTACAGTATAGAACATTATTACAAAAGAGGCAGTTCGAGCAATATATAATATGGGACCTCGTGAATCATTAAAAACCAAGTTTTATGAATTGGGTATCTTAACTGTATTCTCCTTATTGATTATTGATAAATTAATTTAAGCCCGTAAAAACTTTGAAAAGCTGGATTGCGTAAAAATCCGGCATGACTTAAATACTAGAATTGGTGAAAAACTCGTCGTAGCATATTTCAGACTCAGTAAAATTAGTAAGAGGTTTTAGGTAACAGTGTTAGGTTTTACAACAAAATCCCAAAGGGTTAGTTTTGATTTCAAAGTCAAATGATTCAACAATTAGTGTTGATAGTGATCGAAACTCAACTAATTAAATATAATTAAACCAATAGAATGTTAAACTTATAGAATATGATTGCAAACCTAGTAAAATTCCTATTATGATTCGAGCTAAAAGAAATTAGTTTGGAACCTTGACTCGGTAAGACCGCGTCGCTGCCGAATCAAAATTAAAAGTATCTTGTATAGACCCTTGGGATTAAATTACGAATATTAAAATGCTACCACCAATTTGGAAAACAATCCAGTTATTAAGAAGAACTGGCAAGAAACTCGACTGTGTTTATCATTTTAAAAACCATACAAATACTTCTTGATTTACATGATGTTATTGAACTCATTGCCAAAGTGTAAAGACAATGTCTATTAACTTGTAATAACTGTCGAAGGAACAAAAGTGATATTATCCACATTTGCAGTAGTAATTCTACATAAAATTAATATTTTAACTCTCAATTTTTTAAATATTCCATTCCTAAACATTATTCTATTCCCTACTTCTAATATAACAGATACAAATCACGAATAATTAATGAAGATCCTTTTTGTGTACAAATTTTTCGTTACATTATGTCAGAAAAGTCAACAGCTCCTAAATCTGTATAACCAATGTCGTGTGTGTAACGGTAAAAATACGGCACAAAAACTTATTCGCAAACTCGAAGGGTTTGGCTACAAAGTACCACGCTAACAGCGTTAGCGTCATTCGAATAATATAGTGTAATCGTTACCACTATTCCGACTAATGTAATTCAGACTAAGATTAAACGAGATAGATACTTATACTGAGATGTCTTTGTGTAATTTTACTTACTATGAAAATAAATTTGTTAGATATATTTGTGTATTAATACACGAAGCAAAAACTTTATACCCCTTTTTAAATGAACTGCGTAAACGGGTGAACTTGAAATTTGGCATAGTTAAAGTTTATATGGCGGAGAAGTGCAAATAACTATTTATTTCATTTAACATTTTTTATTAAATTATGTATTACTTCCACTAATGCTTGAATTTTACACATCATATACACAACTATTATTATAATATTTAGAACACGACTTACGTTTCATACCCTACATGCTCTTTGCATTTAACTGGTCAAATTACAAGTTAAATTTACAATAATATAATAATTTTAACATGAATGTCTTTGTATTCATTATATGCTCTTTGAAATCAGTTGGCCAAATTGTAGGTTAATTTTATAATAATATAATATATAAATTCATAATATATATATACATTAATAATTCATTGGTAAACAATCATCTTTAGTACATTTATGGAACCACTGAAATAATTATTAATTAATTCTCCTTGGTTCTATTGGATATCAATTTTTTTAGGCGACACGAGTGCTTTTACATATGTCATGGGTTGCGTTAAATTACTTTATTTTCGTAGAGTTATGTTTACTTAGAATTTAAGAGCTTTAACGCCTGTTTTTTTGTTTTAAAGTTAAATTAATTTCAATTTTCATTTACACATACAAAAAAATTTATGTCTAGATAATTGAAAAAGATCATGGAAAATGGCAAATAATTGAGTGACATGATGAAAACTTTTGATTATAGCCCTTTGACAAAAGAACCCTAATAAACTTCTTCAAACTTTAAAAAATCAATTGAATACGGTCAAATGTCGACCACTGGGCGCCCACTAGTACAATATAGATAAATTAGCCACGTATACCTATATAATAAAAAACCATGTATTAGGATCTTATTTTTATAATAATATAATAGTAATAATCTATCATGTTAGTTGCCAATAATATAAATTCTAAAAATAAATCAGTTGACAGTAAAGTCGGCTTAATTGAATTATTGTCACCGAAATATCATTATTTTGTATAATACAAAGAAGGAGTAAATAACATTACAACTTTTTCAATAAATTACCATTTATTTGTCCTCGTTAATTCAAATATTTTTACGATTAGGACATGCGTCACAAGCCGAACGTTTAGGCCGATCGCGCCTCTCTATCGCTGGTTCCGTGCTCTCGCTTGCACCGAGCGCGCAGGCGGAACGTGACAATGAGTAATGTATTTTCGTGTGAGCAACTGAGTTCATCTATTTATTATCAATTAAAAAAAAAATAGATACTAAACCTACCTACCAATGTTTCTTTCCGATGAGAACACAGAAAATTATAATTGTATTCATGGAATTTATTTTTCACCGACTTCAAAAAAAGGTTCTCAATTCGACTTTTTTTTTTGTTTGTTACCTCATATCTTTGGACTGGGTGAACCGCTTTTGATGATTATTTTATTATTTAGAAGCTGGTACTTCCCGAGTGGTCCCATCTGATCCAGTTCTGACAACGGCATCAGTGCAAAACCGTATAAATTTCAAATTTGAATTAAATATGTACACGACAAATAGACGAATAACTCAATATCATGCCAATCGATTTCGATTATTCATTTTTTATTGGAAAGGATGGACTTCAAGAGTAGTTTGATGAGAGTTTGGTTAAGTTCTGATTATGAGATCCGTGACAAAATATCAAAACTTTCAAGAAACAGCCTACTGCTTTCTTAAGGGCCGGGAACGCATTTGTGTTTCCTTTCGTGTCGCAGGTGTCCATGGGCGGCGGTGATCACTTATCACCAGGTGACCCACATGTTCTAGTAAAATATATTTATGTACACTAAAAATGGAAAAATAAATTTTCAAAAAAAAGAATTAACAAACTTCAATATCAATTAAAAACTCATAAGGCACTGAAAAGCGGAAAATGAATAGTTTATCAAATTAACTAAATAAAGTAAAACATATGAATATGTGTGCTACCTAGAGATGTATTGGAAGTCGGTCCCAACCGAGAATCATATTATCTACATAGGTACAAAGTTTAAGTCCACAATTTGATAAACTATTTATTTTCGGCTTTTTAGTGCTTTATGGTTTTTTGATTAATATTGAAGTATGATCTTTTTTTTTTGAAAATTTACTTTAATGGAGATGCGTTATATTTTTACGTAAATGATCCAGCAAGTTTGGAAACCGCACTAGTTCCAACCAAACAGTCAGAGTCAATAAGAGGCTGGGTACACGTTCATTTTGTATCTATTTGTCAAGCAGCCGACTGATTTATACCGATAGCGACAGATTTATGCGCTTGGAAGCGAAATACGGTCCGACGAGTACCAGCAAGCTAGCGGTGCATTTAGCCTCGTTTAGACCCGAATGCAGTTTAGACGGGAAATCCATACGTTATAAGTTTGTATCGGTGACCAATATTGATTCAGTTTATTTTGTCTGCCAAAATGAAAATGTAGGATCGACTTATTGTCTATCCTTTCCTAATCCTTATTACCCGTTAATTATATTATAAACTAGCTGCACACGCGACTTCGTCCGCATAACACCTTATGTGAAAAACAGCGATTAATACAGTCATCTGAATGTGTTAAGTCCATTTAGTTTTCTATTTTTCTCTCGTACATAAGTCGCGTCGTCATTAAAAGTAATATAACTTTTGATAGATCACATCTATTTTTAACCGACTTCAAAAAAAGGAGGAGGTTATCAATTCGTCTGTATGTTTTTTTTTTTTTTTTTTTTATGTTTGTTACCTCATAACTTTGGACTGGCTGAACCGATTTCGATGATTCCTTTTTTATTGTAAAGGATGTTCTTCAAGGGTAGTTTGATGAGAGTTTGGTTAGGTTCTGATTATGGGATCCGTGACAAAGTAACACAACTTTCAAGAAACAAGCCTACTCCTTTCTTAAGGGCCGGCAACGCATCTGTGATTCCTCTCGTGTTGCAGGTATCCATGGGCGACGGTGATCACTTACCATCAGGTGACCCGCATGTTTTAGAAAAAAAAATTATGTACACTAAAAATGGAAAAATAAAGTAAATTTTCAAAAAAAAGTATTAACCGACTTCAATATTGATCAGAGGCATAAAAATAAACCACTAAAAACCGGAAAATAAATAATTTATCAAATTAACCAAATTTAATGAAACATATGAATATGTGTGCTACCAAGAGATGTATTGGAAGTCGGTGCCAACCGAAAATCATATCATCTACATCTAGGTACAAAGGCACCGACTTCCAATGCATCTCCTGGTAGCACACATATTCATATGTTTCATTACATTTGGTTAATTTGATAACCTATTTATTTTCCGGTTTTTAGTGCCTTATTTTTATGCCTCTGATCAATATTGAAGTCGGTTAATACTTTTTTTTGAAAATTTACTTTATAATGAAATATTTTCGAATCGAAGAGGTTTTATCATAAACACAGTATTTTAGCAATGATGGATATTGGTACAAACAGACATTTCTGAGATTGAACTAAATGTATTTTATTAGTTATTCTTAGACAATTGCTGCAATTTTTTTTCAGATCTCAAAAGTAGTATAAATTAACATTTTTATTATATGTATATGTTTGGTCCAACTTGAGAAATAGGATAATTTATATCTCGATTAATGGCCTCAATATTCTTAATCACAAATTAAATTATTTTTACTGTTGGTTATTGTTATTAATTGTAAGTTTCATAAGCCACGAACAGATGGCGCTTTAGAAAAGTTTGTTAAGAGAAAACTGTAGGTCCAACTGTTATAAATATCTCTAGATATCGCTACATTTTCATTTTGAATTTATTTTCTTTAATTCAACATGTAATAACTGAGCCATAGCAATGCGTGACGGAGTAAACTGGTTAATTATAATATTATATATGGCAACGTTTCTCTGTCCGTTTGTGAGTCAGTACGATTATATCTTAAAAATCACCAAAATGATTTACGTGAAGGAAATAAAACTTCTTTGGGTTATATGCATTCAATTATATACATACATGAAAATACTACTAGACCCAAACAGGCACATACCCTATCAGCTATATACCCCTTACAACAGATAACATCAATGCCAAAGGCAAACATTCTTCTCTGAGTATGATACCTGAAAGGGAACTGACGCATGTCAAGTGAACTACCGTGTCTGAAAACATCTATTCTCAAGCGCACACCAGAAATTCGATGGGGCTGCTTATTATTGTTAAAATCGCAGTAGGTGTAAACTACATATTGAATTTTGGTTAGGTTTTCACTATTACTTAAAGAATTTCTTTCCGAGGGTTTATACATATACAAGCATTTTAAAATGTACGGAAAGTTGATATGTTGGATTCTAGGCAAGTTTTTTTTCGAGGACTTATGTAAACTAGCGCAAACGTGGTCTTGCTCTGATAACAAAAAAATATATCCTAGATCAGATCACAGTGCCACCTAACAGGTCAGAATTGTGAATCTAAATCATTCTCGAATCCACTCGAAGACACACAAGAAATTTAATCAAAATCGGTCCAACCATACCAACACGTTGACAGGGTAATTATATTTGTATAAAGATATGAATTTAATTTATCTATACTAGTCTATACTATCTATACTAATATTATAAAGAGCTAAAGTTTGTGAGTTTGTGACGTTGTTAATTGTGACGTTGTAGGGGGTAATCTCAGGAACTACTGGTCCGATTTGAATTACTTACATTGTTATATAGCCCATTTATCGAGGATGGTTATAAGCTATATATCATGACGCTAAGAGCAATAAGAGCGGAGCAACAATGAAGAATTATTAAAAATCGGGGTGTTTTTTCCTCTTGAGAGTTTTCGCTGCATATTAGTTAGCCCAAATTAACTATGTCCACGCGAACGAAGTTGTGGGTAAGGGCTAGTCAATAATATTTAAATTCAAATGAAAACAAATCATACGTTACTAAATCACAGACACGCATTTTTAACCTGTACGGTAAGATTTAAATTCTGGCTATGTTAATTTAGTTTCCGGTTTTATTTTATTGCCTATATATATAAAAATAGTAACTTCATACTAATGAGACATTATATAAGTTACTTGGTATAAAATTCAAAATGTAAAACACCGTAAATATATCTTATAAGAACACACGCGTTTCTTTTAGAAGTAAAATCGAATTGAAATCACTACACAGGACATGGAATAATCAACCACAAAATCAAAGCGTAGATACGAGCGCATTCTACCGGCTGATTCACTCGTTACCCTAATGAAACGGTGGAATTCAACCGCACGCCGTGCCAAATACACAGTTCCATGTTAAATAGTTGGCCAAGTGGACGAATTCACCACATAAGCGATCAGGAACATATTTGTACATTTGGCTCAATAACTGCGGTTTAGTGTATTGCTTCAATAACGCGGATTAGTATTTTAATTGAAAAAGAAGTTCGTGACCCAGTTACTAACTCTCAACGCTCGTGTGATTTTCGACACTTGAACTCTAAATCTGTCGCCATACACCTGTTAGTGTGTTTTGACAGTACCACTTAAGCTGGACCCCATTGTCATTAAATATCAGATGGTCAGACATAAAAACCTATAAAGTATAATAAAATTAAATTGACAATATTGAAATCTATTCGAGTGATTTTAATATTGTTGCAGCTATTTTAAAATTAATTTCAACTATGTTCAAATATGTAAATCCACTCCAAATATGTACACTCCAATAATTACTCACAATAAGTATCCCCAAATATGTAATTAGTATTTCCATTAAAACTTCTGATGGTATTTCATTATTGAATTTTTTTTTTTCTCTTTATTATGGGCTTTGTCGCGTACCGACTATGACGCCCCGTAAGAATACCACTTAAACATTAGATAACTACTACAATCACATTTACTTAAATCTTAAAAGCTAAACTTGCAATTTTGTACAGCCTTTAAGCACTCTGAGACAGAGGGTCTGACAGCACCAAATTACAAATGTAAAAATAAATGTATAAATTGAAGATAAATTTCGCTAACACAAAATCAACAAAAAAAAAACTTGTAAAATTGCCATCATTCGTATTTCTAGCATTACATAAAATGACTCTAAACAGAACAATAGCCTGAACCAACTGATGTACAATGGGATGATGAATTTTTACTTATTGTTTACAATGTCTACATGTTACATCTATAGCCAAGTTAGCTACTATACCATTCGATCAAAGTCAGGTATCATAGTTAGAAAGAAGAAGAAGAAAGAAAATGTCTTTATTGCTGGATAACATTACAAACAACAAATGCAACGTATACATAACTTAGTATAATACATATATCCAACAATGGCACCCCCATTCAGCTAGGTGCTGCAGCACAACTAGGTGATACTGCAGCGCTGATTTTCAATTGAGGCCCAAAGTAATGTACGGACGTGTAGTCGGTGTTATGACAAAAAAAAAACAGAATTTATAACGTGCAAGCAGTAAGTAATAAGCATACAAAAAATAAACATATAAAATGATACAAATATTACAAATGTGCCTGTCGGAAACGCCTTTCACTACCTCGGTTGCACAGTGGCCACCACAAACCTGGGAACTACCTACCAGAAACTGCGTGAAAGCACGAATGGAATGTTCATGTCCTAATAGGGCCCTAATACCAAATATTACAACGGCAAGCAACGACATAAGATATGCTAAATCTGTCTGTTATCTCGATGGTCCCTACCGGGTATGGTACAAAGATAAGACCTCTATTCCTTTATTCCTTACCAATGACCTTTGACTTTCCAACACGTTTATTACACGCAGTCTCACGTTTGCACCAGTGCCCAATGCTTCTTATTCTTGTTAAAGCTTGTCTCTCTTTTATTAAATTCGTATACACCTTCAACTCTTGAACTGGGTTTATTATATTTTTCATTTTATATACAAACTGGCGAAAGCCACTTTTATAGTAATAATGACGACAATGTTTCAAACAGCAAGCACTTTTGTTATAAATATACTTTGTATAATAATATAATAAAGCTAGAGAATTTGTTTGTTTGAAAGAGCTAATCTTAGAATCTACAGGTTCCAAAAATTCTTTCAGTGCTAGATAGCTTATTTATCGAAGAAGAGTACATATGATCACGCTAAGATCAATAGAAGCGGTACACTAATTTCGTCATTAGTGTATCAAAATCGTTTTTTTTTTCTTTAAGAGAGCTTCCGCTTGTGTTAATGCTAGCCCAAAGTAACTATTCCAAGCGGACAAAGTCGCGGGCAGACGTTAGTCCTTTAATAAATAATATCTACAATATAAATAATACATGGAGTTAGTCACTCTGAATGAGAATATACTGTTGAATCGAATTTATAAGCATAACCCGGCCTCGTTCTTAGATTTATTCTTCACATATAAATTGACGAGACAAATTTCCTTCTCGAGTGATTTAATGCCGTTTGCGGCAAACGGTTTCTACCTATGACTTTCTTAGCTAGTAAATTTTGTCGCGTTCGATGTACGCTGTTGACCTCTTTTCTAAAGTTTAATTTTCTTTCCGTCCCTCTTTCTAGATTTCAATTTGACTTTAAATTTTCATTTGATAACAAACATTGATACATATTCCGTCGTTTTACGAGTTTTGTACGTTGGATGCATACTTGCTTTTATATTTCATTAATATATTTTATTTATCTATGTTACTTTCTTACCTTATTGAACACTTCTTCAGTTGATTTATTATTAACTAGTTGACCCCTACAACTTTGTTTACACAAAATCGGTTATTACCTGATTCAATTGTATTTTTAAACTCGAAAAATCTTAATAATCCGAAAACCCGTTTGCAGCGACAACAAACGTTTTCAATTGTAAATCCCAACTATACAGGGACTGACTCAAACATATACCCAGTTAGTATGTGAGAAATCTTTTAAAGTAAATCTAGAACCCGTTCGCAGATCACATACCGGGTCCAATTAAGGTAAAAAGTAACCTACATATATTGCCGATATGTCTTCCTAGTATTGGCCATAAATAAATTTCTGCCCATTTCAATTACATTCCTTATAATTAACTATTGAAAATATATATTAGCTAAAATAAATATTATCTACTAGCCTCTGCCCGCGACTTCGTTCGCATGGAATAGATACACTAACATCAACACTAACATGCAGCAGTTCCCAAAAGGAAAAAACATCCCGATTTTCATACATTTTTCATCTGTGCTCCGCTCCTATTGATTTTAGCGTAATAATATATAGCCTATAACCATTATCGATGAATAAGCTATATAATATTGAAAGAATAATTCAAATCGGACCAGTAGTTCCTGAGATTACCCCCTATAACACCACAACATCACAAACTCACAAACTTTACCTGTTTATAATATTATTAGTATTAGTATTAGTATATTAGTATTAGTATATTAGTATTAGTATATTAGTATTAGTATTAGTATATTAGTATAGATAACACTGAGGGATAATATACCTTCCTAATATTGAAAAAAAAATCCAAATCGGATCGGTGGTACCAGGGATTCCTCGAATATAAAACGATAAAAATATGAAATATAGCTTAAATGTTTAGCTAATCTGTCTGCACAAAGAGAATTTACCAAAATCCGTTAAAAATTTCATTGAATACAAATTTTAGTCTTTCGTCCCTCATCCTGGAGAACTTCTTGAGTTTTATGGGACAAAAAGTATCCTAGATGTAACCTTGTAATATTAGTTATCGCTGTGTCAAGTTTCGTTAAAATTGGTACAGTACTTTCAGAATGATATGTGTTCACAGGGACAGACATACAGACAGACAAAAATCGTAAAAGGATTATTTTTGGCTTGTATATAGATAACAAAATCCATCCAGATTATAATTAAAAAAAATATTATATATGTATAGATTTGGTCTTGTTACAGTTTTATTTTAGTATTAATATCAATTCGAAATTTAATCAAAAATACTTGATGAAATTTAGACCCTAAGAAGAAGTTACTTATAAGCGTCAAAACTACCACTGATAGAGACAAACAACTCAGTCATCGAGAAGGTCTGACAAAAAACTCGATAGTTTCATGTATTTAAAGTACATTGCACATTATAGTCGTTTTTAGTGGATGCATAGAGTTAAGTTAATACCAGACATCACTATTATATATCATATCACATTACATAGATATTGATCACATATTACGACCACTTAGTTATTTTTATTTTACTGCTATACTTATTACTAATTTATATTATTTACTCTAGACCTATTCTAGATAAGCAGCGATAAGCCCAAAAACTACTGCGCGGATTTGCATGCGATTTTTTATAAATTGCCTGATATATACGATAATTGTTGGAGATTAATTAAAAGTCAAGCTGTCTGGAGACATTTGTCGAAAACGCTGCCTAATCCTTTAGGGGTTTAATAAACAATATAGGCAGACCAAGTCACGGGAATTAGCTAGTTAAAATAATTCAAAATACAGCCTAAATTTTTGATGATATATTAAGTATGTAAGTCATATATCATACAAACGAATTTTTGCTAAGTCGTACTTAAATGTAAAACTTTTCCACAAAATTTACGACCATAGTAGGAAACATTTATTATAAGTCCTAAGCACGCTTAATACTTTAACGAAATCATCAATTTCAAACTAACTTCTATAGCATCGACAAAACTTATTTAAACTTGCTTCCATCATCAGATCATTACGGAGGCGGGCGGAAGAGGCGAGAAGTTGCCATGTTTTCCATACAAGTGTCCAAGTAACGACAACTTAGGCTCATGAATACGCTAGCTAACCACACTTTTATTTGTGGCGAAACTTTTTGACGCCACACAACTGTCGTCATGCTGATCTATTACGTATTTTGATAGAAATAGATTGTTAACTTTTTATAACAAATTTCAAGAGACCGAGTTTTTTTCGTCACAGAGACTTTTAGATATAAGGGAATAAATAAATGGTTTTGTGGTAAGTCAACCAAATTGAATGTACATTAGAGAAAGTTTTGCGTTATAACGAAAGACATTATAAAGATGTTAGACTGTATTTAGATGATAATCATGTTTTTTTTTCTCTGCAGACCCTTGGTCCATCCCTTTTTTTGCTGTCGTTAATTTTATTAATCAAATTAAAAATTGTTTTACATGTGAGCAGCTATTGTTATTCTACTGAACCATTAAATGTTATAAATTTTACATTATAATATATTACCTATTTGTCATAGAAATAATCTCCTTTATGGCGGCTTCATTTTTATCTTTTGAGGCATTTTTTAATTGTAACCCACGTATGTCCCGCGCCGGAGCGTCCACGGCCCGATTGCTGAACCTACTAATTGCGTCGTCAGTTACGTCAGTATAGTAGTCGCAGGTGTTGGTGTGTCTGGATATTGCCACTATAGTATGTGAGGCGCTATAATACATGAATTAGGACATAGTATCGACGGACATGGATTCGAATCCTAGCAACTCAGTGAGGGCTTTTTCTAAGTCGGCCAGGCTAGATGCTACTCTCAAGTATAAAATGTATCGCCAAGCAGCACTCGGTGTATGCCGGCAGCTAGAGTTAAGAGCCAGTTCCCTCTACGTTTCATGTGTTTAACATCTTATCATAAATCGTCATGTAACATCAGGTGATATTGTGTGCAAACGGTAAAACCTAATAATGTATCAAAGATTTTTATCGATCAGACTACGCTATTGATCTAGCAAGCTAACTATTCATATATATGAGTTGTTGAAACATATATGTGTACCAAGCATACATACCTCAACAACTCTTACATATATATCGTATTTAATAAGGGAAGCAAACAAAACCCTTCCACTTTCATGTGTTAGCCTGTATGCGTGCACGTGTGTGGGGGTGATATATGTAATGTTGTCGTAGTGATGTAAGATTTTGTGTCACTGTATTGCGCGAGCAGCGTACTCAAAGGCTCCACACCGAGGGAACGGACCTAGACTTGGGTCGCTGCTGAGGGGGGCCTAATCTGGTGTGCGGGAGCAAAATTTACCCCCAGACCACGGCGGAATGATCTGTGGTTACGCGGACGTGACGTATAAAAGAAAAAAATGTATCAAACACTACATGGTTTAGGGCAGAAATACCTCTACTAAATACTTCTTTTACAAACAACGTCTACTAGGAATTCTTCGGCGTAAGATTTCTAAATATTCCTGAATATTGTATTTTGGATATGTCTAACAATTTTAATCTCGTTCAATTTCTCTAGTAAAATAATGCTGTACATCGTAGGACCTCCCACAATAAATGTGACATATAACGCATAGTTTATTAATCGGTCTAGTAATTCCTGATACTGGCGCGTCTTCTCGTAAATTTTGTAGTAATAATTATTCGTCTAACTAAACAACAATAATATAGTGATAAACTTTATAAAATGATTTCTTATTTAAAAACTACTTAAAATATAGAAATTATTATGCGTTATTTTTATGTAATAACTATATATCTACTGATACACTCTAAATAGGGTAAGAAGAACTCTCAAAAGCGAAAGAATATGTTATTACTTAGAATCATCTAAGTACCTATCGATTTGACATCGAAAAAAAAGAAATAGACGTGGAGTCGTAAATATTTGCTAGACTTTATTGGATTCTTAGAAACGTACATTTGTTTGCTGTGTTTGTTTACTTGCCGTACCTTATTAACATAGTCTTATTGCTATTAATATACTTTACGTGTTCATATTCTTAGTCTTTATTTAAACCTTGAACCGAAGAATTTTGTAGTCTGAAAGCCACCACTGAACTTTGATTAAGTATAGAAATATTTGTCTAAAACGCATGGTAGTACAAGGTATAATTAAAATACAAGAAATGGCATCGTTCAATTTTTCTTTTTTCAAGTAATGTAGTTTGAATTAAGATTGCTTATTTGTATAATTATACTGTGTTCTTCAACAGATTTTTTTACGCAATAAAATAACCTATCTCTTCAATTTCGCTACGTAACGATTACATTTTAGCATAAGAAGATACATTGGAAAATGCAAAGAAGATAGTGCACCATTAAGCTAATTTTTTAATGCATATTAAATTAGCTGATTCCCTGTTCGCTTTTCGCTCGACGGGTCTTTAAAAATGGGAAAAGATCAATTGAATCAAAAAAATAAGTAGCACAGAATCAAACACCAAAAATTATAAACAAATATGATATTACAAAAAAAGATTTTATGCAATCAAGCTGAAGTTCCAATTGACCGCAACGCTAACTTTCAAGTCATTCTGAACTGTATCAGCCACTTTAACAGTTTACTGAGCAAGTGTTGAGTGGCTGTTTAAAGATTCTGAATGTATAAGGAGTGTATAAAGATCTCTCTGTCAAATTAAATTAATCAAATAGAAGACATATAAAACTCTTTCTATAGCAATACGTAATAGGGTTCATCGCAAACTTTCTGATTTCCTTATACACATAATTTATCGTATAACAATGGTTACATAACCCAGCAATTTTCACAGTATAATATTTACTAGCAAAAGCATGTCGTCAATAGAAAGATCTCTATTGGATATATTTTGGTTTATAAGAGTTGAAACATACACTGTTCCATTTCCGCACACAGTTTCAATTACGACTTTTATTTAAAATGATAATTTCATATTAGTAATCTTGTACGAGGAATCGAAAATTAGGTTACAGTACTATATTCTTTGTTCTGTATTTCCTGCTACTTAATGCTCGGTATTTCCCTACATACAAATGTTGTACAAAAAGAACTTGAAGGCTGAAAATAAATCATTTGTGTATCATACAGATAATATTATCTTATGCGGGATTATATTAGACTAGCTTTCACTCGCGACGTCATCTGAGTGTAATTTAGCAAAGTTTGTTTATACTTAACGTACGCGTGGGGAGTATTTCCTAAGAGGCAATGCTTCTTTAGTTTATTATATGCTAAACCCTTTTCTCAATTCTTAAAATAAAAGTAGCCTAATTTAACTCTTTAAGTAACAGCTATCAGACTGTGTAAGTTTCCTTAAATTCGGTACTACCGTTTCGGAGATTTATAGCAACAAATAGTCAAACAAAAATTTATTTATTTTTTATTGTAGCACGGCAAAATGTCTGCACTATGCGTGATGGTTAACACAGTACAATCCAAAAACAATAGCGACCACCGCTCTCCGCTCGCCACTATCATGCCGGCCAGCTAAAAGCTGGATATGTACAGGCTGATCCCAAAACGCGACGCACCAATGCGAATCACTACTACGGGCTTTTTCGCCACATACATGGTAGTTGCGACCCAGTCAGGGTGTAAAACCTTACCATTTTGCTTTCGCCGTTGCCTCGTTCGTTATTCAGCAGGGTGCACCACGTGAACAACAAGTACCGGGATATAATATATCTTCATATTCATTCAGTAAAAAGGAGTTATTTTGTCATTACAACAAGATTCGTCAATTTTATTTATTTGTATCGGTAACATCGATAAATATTTGCTCTCTTCAAGATGAACTTAAAAAGTACTACAATGGATTTCATGAGGTTTTCAACACAAGATCGAGTGATTCATGAAGAAGAAGAAGAAGAAGTGTGGAAAGAAGGTTTAGGTATATAATTTTCAAGGTTTTTTATTACCACGATGGGAAAAGAATAAAGAATGAATAAGAAATAGAGAATATGTCGTCTTATTTCTACATTTGATCTAAGACAGTAGGCGTTACAATATTACTTTACGTATGTGTGCGTTACCGTACCGTTTTGTCAAAATATCATATAGGTAACGTGAGTTTAGTTAAAATATTATTGGTTTTATCTTAATCCTACAAAGAATTTATCGTGGCGTGTGATTCTGTGAATCGAAATGAGTCGTTACATTTCAAAATAAGCAAATCTAAGTAGTGGTAGAGCCAAGCTGAAGCTATTATTGTTTTCAGCACGAATGTGTCGGCTCGTCCGGGGAAGCACCACCCTCTCACAGAAAACCTACGTGAAGTAACAGCGCTTGCATTGTTGCGTTTCGTTCGGTCAGTGAGAGATCCGGAGACCCACCTACTCTCCCCTTCCTCCTTCCCTTCCTGTCCGTCCCCCACCCTTCTCCCAAATACAGGTTGGCAACGAACTTGCGACTCTCCTGGTGTTGCAAGTATCTATGGACGGTGGTGATCACTTAACATCAGGTGACCCATCTGTTCGTTTGCCTCCTATGATATAAAAAAAAATCCAATTTTAGTAATTCCTAATATTTTATGTTATGTTTCAAGATCTTCAAATTTTCAACATGTAAAATATTAAAATCATAAAAAATAAACAAAAACCTTATGAACGGCAAAACGTAAAATTCGTTCTCGGTTTATACATACTGGAAATGTTAAAAAAATTGTATGAACGATAAAAATTAGATATAGCTCATTTTGAAATGTAACAAAATAAATGTGGCTTGGCCTGTGTGATTTATAACACTCTCACGTGATATGTAAATAACGCCCAGTATTATATATCACTGATATCACGTGTGAAATAATTTATCACAACTTATACGACTAATGATATGTGAAATGATTCATACCTATTAGCAACCATCGTCACTTCGGGTTGATTGATAGTTTGAAAATTGTTATGGGTGACATCGGCTGGACTATACAGATGAGTTGACGGTTTGACAAATATATAATGAACCAAGCCGGAGTGTCCATTAATTAACAATGCCGGCATCCTATTAATTAAAACTTTCACAGCGAAATGCGATTAACACGTTTAAGCTCCCATTTTACTTTATGGAAATTTCTACTTTGGAAAAATTAAAACTCTTTTTTAAATAGGTTGTAATTAGCAGAATAGCTCGTATATCGCTTTGTAAAACATTTTCCGACTATACATAGCAATTAAAAAATAATTGAACGCAAAAATGAAGGATATAGTTAATTTATCTTTAATCTCTCGTGGCTGAAATTGGAATATAAACTTGTTGTATAACACGATCCTATAATACATACTATAGTAAAAAGGTTCATTAAGTGGTTAAAGAAAGCAGATGATTGTAAAGTGTTACATTTGTTTCCGAAAAGAGGATTTTACTGTCCTTATAGGCGTGTTAGTAATTACCAAAAATCATCACAGCTACTTAACTGCTTATCCATTACAATATGCAGTATAAAAAATTTTCAATACATCAAATATTGAAAATTTTCCAGATTGATTTAATAGGCGATACTACCATACCTCAATAGTTAACATAACATCTAAGAGTAAGCGTTTCATTAATTCAGCGGGGTTTTCCAGCAATATACTTGACAACAATCGCTTGGGAATATTAACAGACTCCATTTTAAGCTTCCTAATCTGTACGACAACAAAAATAAAGATTTTAGCAATCCAGATTTATATACATAAGGCTAGCTAATGTAATATATTTGGCCGATGAATAAATGAGCAAATCAATGCAACTAGTTACGGAAACAAGGTTTTGTTTTCTGTACATGGAACAGTGTTTTTTATTACATTGAAATGTAAACAAAGGAAAAATTCTGCGTAAAAAATGTATAAAAACTTGCAGTTAAGTCTACAGCGTAAGAATAATCTCCTTATTCCTGACTGGCTTCACAATCTTTGTATAATTCGTTTTGACCCTTGAAATTATCGGTTTGTATTTCATCTGTAATAATTTTGGTGTCCCTAATCTTTGTTTCTCTGTCGTTAAAGCGGGATTGACATCCACTTTCTGTACATTATGCCCGCTTTCTTCTGCCATTTTTCGCAATAAGATTTCGAAATTTGACAGCTTCATGCTATTCTTCTTTAACGGCACATTGTATTTCTTCGATTTCCCTTTCTTGTGTAACATCTTCTTCATGATTTCCTGATACGGTTTCAAAGTTTCGACTTTGATTTTGTAAATTACCGTTAGGTTATCTTTTTTCGCCAAATGTTGGATTTCATTAAATTGTGTTTCGAATTGATTTTTTGCGTGTTCGCCTCTAATTTCAAAATATTTTGGGATCTTCTTAAGATGCGTTGAATAATGCGCTTTGTGTAATTCTGTAAAATAAATTATTATTCTATTATAATATAAATATATAGAATATTATATAGAAAGTATTGAGTCATACTCAGAACATATAGAAATATAGGAGATATAAGCAAATTTCGATAGCACAAAAAACAATAATTTAGAATAACATTTAGTCTTTTAACGTCGGCGGATTTTTTCTCTTTAATCTTAAAGATCTGTAAAACTAATTATAACTATACAAAATCATATCTCCTCAGCCTGAAAGACGTCCTAGTGTAAAAAAGTTGTTAACGTATAAGGAACAGAACCTATTAAGATAATAATAGACTATAGACTATAGACCTACTAAAGACAAAAACCCGGATAAAATTCATAAACCTAGTATCAGCGCTCAATTTAAAATTCAATAATATTACTCTTTTTGTTTTAGTATGCAATATAGTTGAAACAACTACATTACGATGTTTAATAAAGGTATCTTTATGTGTAATAGATTGTTAAAATAGCAATATTATAGTTACCTTCAATATATTCTTGCGCGCAAACACAACCGTAAAACAAGGCTAAGAAGCGAAAGTTAACTTTATTGAAGGCACTGACACCCATATTGCTAGGACGATGGTTCACGGGAACATAATAGCCGATTAAACTAGCAGGTGGTTTATATCGTGAAAATGTGCAGATAACGAAAAAAAGTTCTAAAAGTTAGAACAATGAAATTTCACTGCGCTACATAGAATTAAGTTTTATTTCTGTTGTTATACGAGCGCTTGATTGATTTAGTGATGGGAGATGGCACGTCGTGGATTTTTATTTTGGGTTCACTACGCAAATGTGTTATTAGATTTTTTTTTTAATTAATGTATTCTTATAATAATAATGTAATTTAATTTTGATGTAATTTTAGTAGGTGTAGAGCCACGCTGAAGTTATTATTGGTTTCAGCATGAATGGGTCAGCTCGTCCGGGGTAGCACCACCCTCTCACAGAAAACCGACGTGAAGTAACAGTGCTTGCATTGCTGCATTTCGTTCGGTCAATAAGTGCGCCGGAAACCCATCTCCCCTCCCCTTCTTTCTCCCTTTCTCTCCATTCCCCCAAACACAGGCTGGCAATGCACTTGCGACTCCTCTGAGGTTGCTAGTGTCTATGAAGGGCGGTGATCGCTTAACAACAGGTGACCCGCATGTTCATTTACCTCCTATATGATATAAAAAATGTAAATCTAACGTGTATGTACTTTTTAGATTTTAGTGAATAAAAATGTTGCAGGTGTCTTAAAATAAGGAATATTTTTTTTTCCTTTTTTAGGAATGTCTATCTATCTATATGTTTGTCTGTCTGTTTGTTTGAACACGCGTCACTGCACAAGTACTGCACTGACGATAAAACCTCAAGTAACATTTAGTCTTAGGTTTATTAAAATCGGTTCACTATATCAAAAGTTATAGTAATTTTAATGATGGCGTGACTTAAGTACAAAAGTAGATAAGTAAATTTACTTAATATATTCAGATAATTTTATCAGTCCACGCGGACGGAGTCGCAGGCACAGCTAGTTCTACATATAGGCGGAATTATGGAAACTCGTCATGATCACAAGAAGACAAGATTAAGGCCAACATATCAGTTTAAGCTATATTCAACCTCAGCATGAACCTAGAATAATTTTTTAATGCTAGAAACTTCGAATGTACTAATGTCTTATTCTGAGAATCCATTAAACGAATATACATTAATGTTTAAACCGCATATTGTATTGTAGCGTGTTGTATTGGTAGTAGAGTTTTACAGCCCGACTGGGTCGCAACCACCATGTATATGGCAAAAAAACCTGTCATAGTGACTCGCTTCTGCACGTCGCGTTTCGGGATCAGCCTGTGCATATCCAGTACCGGGTGACTTTCGTCATTATGGCCGGCATAATAGCGGCGACCGGCGATGGATAATCTGTCTCTCGGTGGTTGCCGATGTTTTTGGATTGTTCTATGCTTAACATCAGGCATAGTGCAGTCACTTTGTTATGCTTCAATAAAAAAAAGAAGTTCTAACTATATTGCATTAAATAAAGTGGTATTTTAAATACGATATGTTAAAATGAGCTTAATTAGCCGTTTTACGAATTGTAACCGGGTTGACTCTTTTCTGGGATTCCAGACTAATATGGTAGTGCTCTCTGGAAACTTCTAACTTGTAGGTCAGTATTTTTTAGAATACTAAATATTACAAAGCAGTTCTAATTTAGGTTTAAAGGATATGATTATCGGAATATTAGTAAATTAATACAATGTAATGCCTAAAAATTTAAAATTCCTCACTTTTTAACATCATGGGCCAAATATCTATTTAGTAATATTTGTTGTATCATATTATTATATCAACATAAATTAGACATAGACGGTTAATAATTATTTATATGTTTCTATTATAATATCTCTAGGAAAGACATTACATACATTACATACATAAAAGTTCATATACAATCTTGAGAGGTGTGCTCGCTTAAGAATCTTCTAGGAACTGAGACTGTATACAATGATATTAGCGTTAGTATTATCCTTACTAATAACATTTAATAAATGCGAAAGTAACTCTGTCTGTCTTTTGCGCTTTCACACTAAAACTACTGAACCGATTTAAATAAAATTTGGTACACAGATAGTCTGACGCCTGGGAAAGGATATGGTTGGTTTCAATGCGGGAAAAGGATTGAAAAGGGGGGGGGGCTGAAAAGTTGTATGCAAGTCTTGTCATTATTAGAACTAAAAGCTTGGACTATATTTTTAAAGCTGTTGATTCGATATAAATAAATATGACATTCAAAGTTTCTAAAAGTTCTCTCGGTCTTAAAATAACAATAGTAAATAGGGGATTAAAGTTTGTATGGAAATATGTAAGCTTCCGCTCTAATTAGAAAAAATATTTCAATGGTAGCTCATTTATCGAGGAAGGCTATAGACTATAGGCTATATATGGTTACCCTAAAACCAATAGGAAAGGAGCATTAAAGAAGAATGTTTCGAAATCGTTTATTTGTCCTTTTGAGAGCTTCCTCTGCATGATAGTGAGCCCAAAATTATTATTCCACGCGGACGAAGTCGCGAGCAGAAGCTATTTATATTATAAATTATGTTTCCAAAAACGTTGTTCATTTTTTTCCAAGACCGAGCTCTGCTAAAAAAATATAATATTGGAAAGTCATTATTAGCTTTACTAAGCTTTAAAATAGGAGTCAGGACGTTAGAAAGACAAAGAATTATCCCAATAATTGAGTTTTTAGTATCAGAATTTGTTTATATTCGCTATACTCTGCTATTTTTTAATATGTTCTGCATTTCCAAAGTATATGGGTATGATCACATCAAGTAGTCCCCCGTTTCTCACATGGCCAGTTAATTTAAATATAATTATTACATTATGAAGTAGTCACTCACATTTATTAAATCACGGAAAGTTTTAAAAAAATATCATTCTTACAACATATTTATTTTATCAATGAAAATTTTAAGGGCTTATAGTTTAATATTGATATTTTTATACAATATTCAAGACTAAATATGACTCGGCCATTATAATATTATAAAGTAACTTTTAATGGAAATTTAAACGACTTTTCGGTCAAATAATGACATTTCTTTTAATTAGCTCTATTATTTAAGTTTCTTATTTTGAAAACAAAATCTTTGCTCGCTTTTAATTTTTTTTTTTCGAACTGACTACGCTATTGACCCAGCAAGGTCTAAACAGCTTCACCGGACTACGCTGTTAATTTAAACAATATAAAGTTATGTATTACCGAGCGGTGAATGCTACTGGAACACCGCGCCACGATGATGACGCGTCTCCAATTCCGGTCAGTCATAGCTCATAATAAAAATTAGTTTACACTTATAAACAAAATTACAATTGCAAAAGGAGCCGCATCATTTAAGTCAAATCGTGAACAATCGACCTTATATGACCTTTACATGCGGAACTAAAGAATTTCAATTTAACTAGCCAAGAGATTATTATAAAAATTACTTCGATATTGATTTATTTATTCTCTATCATTGTTAGATAAGGCTCATTGTTGAATTTCAGTCTACGTCCCACAAAGCGATATTCAAGCGTTACTAAGCAATACAACAGCCCATTACTAATCTTAATCTTCGAGATAATATATCAGCAATACCCATGTAGGTGTTAGCGAATGGACAGCAGTACCCAAGATTTCTGTAATATTTACGGTAGTGCATTTACTTGTCATCGTGTCGTTCATAACAGATCTTAGATCATTCATTATTTGTTCACTTTTGTACATATTTAGATTCGAATTAGTTAGAAAAAGTACTATCCTTGCATTAGGTGTAGTAGACTCTGAAAAAACCGAAACACCAAAATTACCGACAGCTAGTACGCAAATCTTGTTGTGCTGGGTGTTAAATGGTTTAACCTCGTTGATCTGGCAGTAAAATTATATATGGTATACAGGCGATATTATTTTAAAATAGATATAGAATAATTTAAGATTTCTATATATCTTTACCCAAATAATTTTATTTGCCTCAGCTATACTAAATTACAAGGGAACGAGTAAGATCGAAGTGCCGTTATATCATGAATTTCAAATTAAGCAATTAGCCCTCGCGAACAATGTTATATTGGGAATAAATCCAATGATTTGGAAATATACATTTATCATAGTGTCTGTGATTTGGTTTGTTTGTATTTTTTATATACGATTAAAAATAGCTACCCACGCTGGCTTTATATCAAATTATCGTTTTATATCTTTATAGTTTTATGTCCAACTCTCTGGTAAATCTACTATTTCACTGGTAAAGATAATATTTAAAATTTTCAGTGTTTTATTTTTATACGTATTACAATTGAGCATCATCAGTATATAATAAAACCGGTCATTTTTTTATTTCACAAGATATTATAAGCACTCATATATATATAGTGTAAAAAATAACACCTGCTCTGTTTGAAATCGTTTTCTTTGTGCTTCTTTGTGCATTGTTCATTCATACACAGATGTTTACAATTACAATTTGTAGGTCAGAGATATGAATGCGTTTATTCAGAATTAATTCGTTATACAATCAATACATCTACGTTGGTTTATAGGCTCAAGTAATTAGATAGAACAAAGAACTTCCATATAACTTGCTAAATGAAGTAATAATTTCTTTGTTGCATTAAAGGAAGAGGAGTTGTTTATGGTGTCTCTGGAAAATTCATAGTTAGTTAAGATTGCGTTAAAAATATTGCTTTCATTATTTTAAAAGTTACATCCCTCTTGATATAATTTAAGATGGCAAAGCCTATCAATCTTAAAATAAACTAAATTAAAAATAAAGAAATTGCGATACCCAAACATAAAGTGAAATAAGTGGACATAAAGACTCCGTTCAGCGCTTAGCTTTTCTTTATCAAAGTAGTGTACATCTAAGTTATGTAGTCGCTTTTTTTTCCTACTGACTACCCTGTTGACCCAGCAAGGTCTTAGCAGCTTCACCTGACTACTTATGTAGTCACTTCATCGTGATGAATTTAGAGACAACCACAGTCTCTACATTCTCATCTTGGAATGTATTTGTTTTTACCACCAGGGTCAGCAATATCAAACTAGATTTTAAAAAAATCTTTAAAGTTAATTTATTACCAAATATAGATTGATTTTAAAACAAGGTACTTTTAACGTGACTTCGCAGTATGTGGATATCTCGTTGCTACTTTCTGAAGGTTGAAGGATATAAGTGATAGATCTGATTCTAATTGTGTAGACTTTTTTTTACGTGGGGAAATCCCTTATGGATAGCCACCCTCCCGGGGAGAGGGTGGGTTATGCTCGACTCGCACGGACTAAGACCCCACGGTGTACATCTTCCGCTATGGTTGGGGCGACACGAGATCTCTATAGATTTCATCGTGCCGCCCCAGCAGTGTGGCCCAGCAGCAGAAGTGCTGCCGTCGGGCCTTCGTCTTGTAAGGAGACAGCCGGGTACACACCGGCCATCTCCTTCTCAACCGCCAGACCTGTGCAATGGGAAGATAGGGCCCCCGACCAACCTCCCCTAGGTCCGGCTACGGTGGTGGGAGAAAGTGTGTAAACTGGTGCCTCCTCCAAACAGTCTTCTTTGGCAAAGAAGGACGCTTAGAGGGTCCTCCTCGCGAACCCTCTTCGCTGCCTCCCTCTGCGAGACGACCTCCTTGCAGAAAGAGGCAACAACGTTCCACACATTCTCGCTGCTGAGCATGGCTTTGACGACGCTCGGCAGCGACAGATCAAATTGTGTAGACTTGCTTTGGCAGTACAGTTTACGAATCTTCTTGTTAATTAACAAAGCAGCAATTTTTATATAGTCAGAAATTACTATGTGCAAATAATTATAGGCGATAAAATTCAAATCATATTATTAACAAATTCCTAGTAAGAAATGAATATAATATTGGAACAATAGAAGATTTCAATCAATGACTAGTGTACAATAAAAACCTGTAATAAAGTAAACATGGAAACAATAATGGTTAGTGATGTCTTTTTTTTTTATTGAAGCACGACAAAGTCACTGCACTATGCCTGATGTTAAGCATAGTACAATCCAAAAACATCGACAACCACCGAGAGACAGATTATCCATCGCCGATCGCCGCTGTCATGCCGGCCATAATGACGAAAGTCACCCGGTACTGGATATGCACAGGCTGATCACGAAACGCGACGCACAGAATCGAGTCACTATGACGAGCTTTTTCGCCATATAAATGGTAGTTGCGACCCAGTCGTGCTGTAAAACCCTACCACCCCGCTATCGCCATTGCCTCGTTCGTTGATCAGCAGGGTGCACCACGTGCAGGTGAGATTGGCTTGGGTGTCGCAAGTCTTAAGATGTTACTCGACCCCCCTTACACCCCAAAATTAATTATTTGGTTAATCATTGTCCTTTGCGCGTCGCAGATGTGCACTTAATTACAATAATTCGCATTCCAATGTTTTCAGAACCCCGCTTTTGGTTTCTCATGCTAATTATTGTAGTGTACACAATAACGTTATCTGTTAGCTGTGTCTCGCTACAAATTCCTCATTGTATCGAATATCAGTGCGTAAGTATAAAAATTCTGATTATTTTAAGAGAAAACTGCACATAATAAATATATCTGAGGTATCTTCATACAAATCTGTTTATTCCAACAATTCCATTCACTTAAACAAACAAAATCAGCGAGAGCCCAAAAAGTCGCACGCAAACGATAAACTCCAACGAAATGGTAAATACAAACCGAATATCCACTTACGTTCCCACTTTCGCTTCGGAGCTAAACTCGCTCGTATCCGTGTATTGAATTTTCGATACTACATCGAAATCGAAACATCCTAACAAAGCGTTCGTATATACGTACAAACGAAGCGAACTCGTTCACAATCTGTAAAGTTTAATCCATTTAATCTGACTGAAGATATGAACGGAGCACGTAGTTCGCATTTAAACGAAATTTCAGGTTAGATTAGTTTACCTTCAACTTGAAAACCCTTTTCTGTTCATATATTTAAGGATAGGTATTTTGTAGTACGCACTTAAGTTGAATATGGAGATCATGTGAAATCGTGTACAGACACCATTTAAAAAGTACTAATAAATGCAATATCATTAATTCTAATCTGAAGATTGCTTAAAATTGAATAAGTTTCATGAATCTCAAGGGTAAAATGAAATTTCTACAAGAATATTTAAAGGTAGATATTGATAGTATGAAAATACGATAATGTTCGTAATCGAAAACAATAATTATCTTTGATTATGAATTATTTTACGCTCTATCTATACTATAATAAAACTGTAACAAGTCGAAAACTGTACATTAAATATTTTTTGAAAATTTTAATCAGGGTAGACTATGTTATCGATATAGAAGCCAAAAATAATCTTTTTACAATTTTTGTCTGTCTGTCTGTCTGTCCCTATGCACACGCATCACTCTGAAAGTACTGAACCAATCTTGATGAAACTTGACATAGTAATAACTAATATTACGAGATTACATCAAATATACTTTTTGTCTCATAAAACGCAAAGGGTTCTCCAGGATAAAGGATTAAAGTCTAGAATATAAACCCGAATTACTCTGAAAGTACTGAACCAATTTTAACGAAATTTGACACGGTGATAACTAATATTAGAAGACTACATCCAGGATACTCTTTGTCCCATAAAACGCAATGAGTTCTCCAGAATAACGAAAAACAAAAATTTGCAGTTAACGTAACTAGACTTTTTTGCGACACCTTAGTACAAGAGCCGGCAACGTTAAAAGAACAAGAATTTTAGAATACCTGGTTCTTTAATACATCAATATATTTTTTTTATATCATAAGAGGCAAACGAACAGGTGGGTCACGTGATGTTTAGTGACCACCACCGTCTATAGACACTAGCAACACCAGGGGATTTGTAAGTGCATTTCCAACCTGTATATGGGGGAGTGTAAGGGAACCTCCGGCACTCTCACTGACCGAATGAAACATTACAATGCAAGCACTGTTATTTGACGTCGGTTTTCTGTAAGTATTCTGGCAGTATTAGCCCGAACGAGCCGACCCATTCATGCTGAAACCAGTAATAGCTTCAGCGTGGCTCTACCACCTACAGAAATTATCAATATATCAATAGACAGAATTTAGGACACTTGGTAGCGGGTTAACGTTGTATTTTTAATAGGCATTTTGATTTATGATTAATCAATAATAAGTTTAGGAACATTTTTTTCAGTAACTTTTAAACGCAATTCAACATTCAGACACATTTTTTATAAACAATCATATATATACCCGCTGATATATTTTATAAATAAAAAAAAGAATGTGGTGTCGTGGGACACCAGGTAGGAACGAAGTTCTTTCGGCTAATGTAGAATCGACACTATTTGGAAAAAAAAAATCGTGCTCAATTTTATGTAATCGTAATTCAAATTATCAATTAAAATAACAAAATATGTCTCTTTATTTTTGTTTGACAACATAAAATTACATAGAAATAGAAATAATTACAAAAAAGGAGAAAGAGAAAGATATTATACACTACTCGCTTATGTATACGACTGTCGCGCCTGCGCACATCTCATTTAACTGTTTTATTCCATCCACTTTTCGTTACAGTTTTACTATCACATTTTTTTCACTCTATCTCCTCCAAGCGTGCCGTAAGGAACTTCGTTCCAATAATAAATTTCAAATCAATTATTTTTTTTCATAGCAAAGAACCAATTTCATTTTATTAAACATTATTGACCACCATATACAACGATAAACGTAAACGTATGACTTGGGATTGACGCCATCTCAAATATATGCGTCGTGGACCATCAGGCTATACAAAGCCGAAATACCTTGGGCCGGCGAGGTGAAATATCTTGGTGTTACTTTAGATAAACACTTAAATTTCGATTCACACACAGAAAGAGTGCGAAACAAAGCCGTATGGTCTTAGGTCGTTTCTATCATTTGCTTTGTCATAAGAGTAAAATATCCCCCAGACAAACTCACTTTATACAAAACTTGCATCCGTCCGATTATGACGTACAGTTGTTCGGTCTTTGCACATGCGCAAAATCGTATTCAAAAGTTGCAGGTTCTCCAGAGCCCAATACTGCGCAGTATAGAAGACGACCGCGACACATTTTTACCGACCCTCCTGATTCAATCACGTCAGCGAACGATC
The DNA here is from genome assembly GCA_014332785.1 of Antheraea mylitta. Classification (NCBI taxonomy): domain Eukaryota; kingdom Metazoa; phylum Arthropoda; class Insecta; order Lepidoptera; family Saturniidae; genus Antheraea; species Antheraea mylitta. The sequence continues at coordinate 5,994,710 of JACEII010000035.1, forward strand.
AGTACCAGCCTGTCTCTTCAAACAGACCGTGTTCTCACCCACGCCCGCATAACCGCAGATCACGCCGCCGTGGTCTGGGACTAAATTTCGCTCCCGTACACCAAATTAGGCCCTTCTCGGCAACGGCTCAAGCCTAGATCTGTTCCCTGGGCGTGGAGCCCTTGAGTACGCTGCTCACGCGATACAGTGACACAAGAGTTCTACCCTTATTTTTCGTTATCCTATCCTACATAGTTTAGAGGATTTTTTCCTACACAAAATACATATAGAAGTTGTTGAGGCACGCATGCTTGGTACACATGCATGTTTCAATAACGCATATAAGTTACCGGACTACTAAGACGAGCGCTTAAGGCACTCAGCCGATTTTATTTAGGCAACCAGTTCAAGGGTACACGGCACACCTCGGCTTGGCTGTTGCCTGTTGCATGCAAAATCGCGACCTATCTTAACTAATCTAGCTAACTATTCATATATGTATGAGTTGTTGAAACGTATATGTATACCAAGCATACACGCCTCAAGAACTCCTGCATATATTTATTATCGGAAAAATGAGAGTTTTTTAGTTCGATAAGGAAAAAAGTAAACCCTTCCACTTTCATGTGTAACATGTTTCATTCATCATCATTCAGTGTTTCATGTGTTTCACGTGTGTGGGGGTGATCGTGTAGTGTTGTAGCAGTGATGTATATTTGTGTGTCACCGTATCGCGCAAGCAACGCACTCAAGGGATCCTTACTGAGGGATTGAACCTGATGTATAAAACTGGCTTGGTTTGAAGGTGATAGGTACTATGTTGTGAGTGGTACAGAGATTATTTATAAAAATATATTGGAAATATATTTCAAATACGTTTTTGAAACAGTTTATAACTCTTAGACAATAGTTTCAAGCAAGTGACATTTGACGTTTTCGGCGGGATGTTTGACGCTTCGATACGGTGTTCATATATTTTTCTTTAATACAATGGAGTATAAAAAGGTTTTAATACAAGTTGAAGATAGTTATGATAAAGTAAGTGGTAGAGATGTTTATTCAGTTTTATGTAGGTTAGTTTTCATCTTAATTGATCCTTTTTTTTTCTTCTAATGATCTTCGAAATGACTACGCTATTGACCGAGCAAGGTCTTAACAGCTTTACCGGACTACAAACAATGGAGTGTTTGATGGTGCTACGAACGGGTACTAGGCTTATTAAAAAAAAATACATGTAATCTGGGTATATGTTTCAGTGAATCCGTGGATAGTTTGGATTCACAATTGGAAACGGTAGTTGTGGCTGCAATCGGGTATCAGTTTTATTAAATTTTTCGAGTTTAAAAATACAATGGTGATAACCAATTTGGTGCAAACGAAGTTGCACGGGTCAGCTAGTTAATTAATAAGTTCATTAATAAACTGAAAGAATATAGAAAACTTGCTGATCCGTGCCCACTTCGTTGGGCGATAATAGTTTATAAAAAACGACTTTTTATGACTTAAATAGAAAAGTTACACATATTGACTCTTTGTAGATATTATCAAGCTCTACAACTTTTCACTGAAACTCAGTTATATATCTCTCATCGTTAAGACATTAAAAACATTTTCATTCTACCGTTTTTTCTCCGACTTACTTTTCAAATCCGACTACCACAAAAAGTCTTTTCATTTTTCAGGATAATATATAGCCTATGACACTCACAAAAAATACCGTGGCTTTCTATAGGTACAAGAATTTAAAAAAATGGTTTAGTAGATCCAGATATTACCCCCTACAACTTCACAAACTTTTACCTCTTTATAATATTAGTATAAGATTGTTGAATTAAAAACAATTGCTGTAATAACAATTCCTGGTATAGAAGGGTTCCATATAAAAAATAAAAACGCCCAAATAGAAAATACCCTTAACCTCGTCCCTAATATAATTATAAATGTTCTAGTAACAATTCGGTTTCGTAACTATTTGGACAAAGTTACACGAAAGTGAACACCTAAAGCATGTTGATTGCTTTATCAAATTTAAAACTTTTCTAAGGAAATTAGTCCAATTTAAGGGGAGGCATTTGAGAATTACAACATTCGTTTGATTAATGAATTAAAATTTACTTATGATAATGGACTATAGCCTAGAATGTTAGTGTAACGCAATCCAAATAGCACTATGCAAATCATTTGGCTATACAATTGTAGAAGATCTTTCACCTAGATACTGGAAGCCGTGGTTGGATGCTCGAGCGACCCAGTACGCTCAATTAAATCACCGAATGGTATAGTGTGAAGTTTTAGTGAGTTACAATCTCACATAACCCTGCAGCTCCATTCAGTAGTAAGTTACCCATGATTGGTTTCCTCACGTTAAAAATAAGATCTTTTTTTCGAACTGACTACGCTATTGACCTAGCAAGGTCTTAACAGCTTCACAGAACTACTAAGGCGAGCGGTTAAGGCACTCAGCCGATAAATAAGGTCTTTCACCGCGTGATATTCCAGAGCGGAGAAGTGAAGTATACTAAGTCTGCTGACATTTTCGACGATATATAAACCTTGTTGGAAAAACCTTTTTTAGGCTATAAAAAGCAGGAAATATGACGTAGAATACTTTGTATAGTGTTAGAAGATGATGAAGATTATGTAAATAATAAACAGAAATTATAGTCCCTCTTGTCACCGTAGTTGAAATTTTGCTATATTAGTAAAAAAGCTATTTATTTATATTGATTGCCTTTTACACTTGGTGACGATTTATTTAGGATTTGTTTGAAATGAAAATATAGATAGTGCAATAGAAATTGTTAGAATTAGAAAGAAATCAAGACTAACAGTTGCCTTATATCAAACCTCAACAAACTTTGCTATAAGTTCTCTAACAAATTTCATTATTTTTATAAATGTATCACAACGGGCAGTCTAACTTATTGTCCGGCAGTTCGAGAACTCGAGCCGAGTTATAACTCTCAATCAATACTTATTGAGAACTTTCCACTCGGGAGTGTTCCCGGTTGCACGGGATGTGTTTTTCCTGTGGGACGGAGTATTAAAACTTGTATATTCAGTTTCAATGTTGTTCACGGTTTAAATATAATTTATAAGAGTTATTTCGATTGTAGATATGAATTTAAGACTACATTTGAGGTAATTTCATAAGTAAATTTATTGCAGTACTTCTTTAGGCGCGTAGAGAGGTACTTTCGTAGGCGATTAATTTATAATTTCGCGGCATGACATGCTAGTAAGAGTGACCAGCCATATTGTGATTGAACGGCTTGCGTGAGACTAGCGACGCATGTAGTCTTGCTATTTTGTATCTCATTATTCGTTGGATTCATTAATAGATTTTATTAAAATGTATGTAATTATTCCTCCAAGTGCAGATCGACATGAAAGCCACACTAATGTTAATAGCTTCAATGAACAGATTCTTAAATTTCACTATTGTAATTCACACTATAATTAATTTAAAAATTCAAAAGAAAATCTGTATTCTCTCTTATATTTCATTGTTTTTTATTTTTACTTCTATCGACAGTACTTATGACTGCCTCCACCACTTTTTTATTTAATCGTGTGTCTAAATAGACTATCCAACTTTTATTATCATCCATTGATTGATTACTCTATTTCTTGCTGCGTGGTTCAATTTACGTGGAACATTGCAGCGGTCAGTAATGTTTAGTCTATAGAATCATCCGGGAAGCATCTAGAGGAAAATGAGAGAGACTACCTACGGGCGCAAGTAACACCAGCTCTTGACTAGTAAAGTTACAACTTACACCAATAAATTTATGAAGTACTAGCGGGTCCGCCAGACGTTGTTCCACCCTGGTTATAAAAAAATCCTTGATAAATTGTGTACCAAAATCGTTTTTTTTTTTTTTCGAACTAACTATGGCTATTGTCCTTGCAAGGCCTTTACAGCTTCACCGGACTACAACCAAAATCGCCCTCATAACTTTATCTACTCATGAAAACCGGATGATAATCCGTTCAGTAGTTTTCGTGTTTATCGCGATCAGACAGACAGACAGACAAACGTGATAGAAGACTTTGTTTAATATGTATTGATGATAGTTCACAAAGATGACATAAGATAACCAGGTTTTCTTTCATTGTTAAACTGAGTAGTACTTTTCAGCCTACTGTATTTAGCTTTGAAGATTAACAGCGTACAAAGATACTTAGTAGTCCCATTTAGCCCTGATTAGTAACAATCGGTAAATAGTAACCCACCTAAAATGTTAATATTAAAATCTAAGGTCGGTAAAAAATTATGAGGAATAATAATTATTTTCCTATGTACAATATGTACTAAGCGACTGTTAAGACGAGAGAGATATTGATATAAAATAGAGTATTTAATCTTGTTTTCAATTATTTTTGAACAATACTATCAAAGTTAGAAAGAAAATATGCAAAACCACTTTTCTCTATGTAAGTCGGTTTCGTTTCCATCTAATTAATTAATTAGAAGTACCTGGGCGACCGAGTCTAGCTCGGTTCTTTAAAAAACATTTTTGATTGAAATCTTAGTAAAAAAAAGTTTTCTATGAATAAAATCTAGCTAGATCAATTTATCGTCCCTGAAACTACCTACATACTAAATTTCACGGAAATAGATGACGCCATTTCCGAGATCATGAATATATACAAATATAAAAATATACAAGAATTGCTCGTTTAAAAGTATTAGATATCATCGACACATGCTCTGAATTTTCTTAAATTCTCTATAATCAGTACTTTTATGTACAGGTAAAGTACAGCTAAAAACTAAATATACTTAAATCCAGTTTCCTTATTGTAATCAGATCAGCTCCCGCGACGGTAAATGTTGTGCTTTAGAACAGCTTAGCGAGTGATGCATCGTACGATAGTCGCCACTTACCGCGCGTCGTCGTATTTCTAGTGATGTATCCAATCTATTCGTTAGTCGATACTTTTAATTTATTAAATAGAAGTATTTATATCGTAACGTTACTATGTGTAATCAAAATATATAGTATTAGCCGTAAACCTATTTGCATATCACCAATTTTCATAATCAAATGTATTAACTACACAATGTAGGAAACAAAAAAATTTTATTCAAGTTACCTGCTAAAATGAACCTCTTTTTATTCGTCACTAGGTTACCTAGATAAACGTGAAAGTATTTAACAATAAGAAGAGTGGTAAATGCTATGCATTGGATCTATTCTAAAATAGCTGTTCCTGCACCTTAGTGTTACGTGTAAAATTTATAACCATTAATAGAATTTGCGTTTGTTTTAATCAATTAGGATTCCAAATTTAAACTCCTAAATAGAAAGATTTACTTAATTCATTATTTCTACCTCCTCACTTTATTCCGAATTGCGATGACAGTTATTATCATTTGTAGGTCATAGTATGATTTTATGTAATATTATATTTTGTAGGTGGTAGAGCAGATCACACGACCCTGCAGATTGCACAGAGTTGTACTACCATCTCACAGAAAACCGACGTGAAGTAACAGTGCTTGCATTCTTGCATTTCGTTAGGTCAGTGAGAGCGCCGAAAGACCAAAACCCCCACTACCCCTCTCCCAAAATATAGGCAAGTGATACAAATAAGACTCTCCTGGTGTTGGTAGTGTCAAATTGACGATGGTGATCACTCAACATAAGGTAACCAATTTGTTTATTTGTATCATATGATAATAAAAAAAAATCAGAATTATAATACTGGCACAAATAACTTTTGTAATCCCGATGAACATAAATATAATTTTATTATTTTTCTTCCCACCTTGTAACAGACAAGTACCGTATTTTTCAGTTTAATGCAGAAGTCTCTTCTTACGACCACAGCTTAGTTGTAGTGCACTTAAACTAAGAAGTGAGTAGGAGTTGGTATGTGCGTAGGTCTTAAGTGAGTCCACAATACACAAGGTTTTAAAGCAGAAATAATATTATGACATTATTTTATGAAATAGCATGTCTTTGTATTTACTTAACTACCACATATAAACTTCTATTTGTGCTGTATGTTATAAGGAAAATCTTTAAAATCATATGTTTATTTAAGATACATGCATTGATTTAATATTACCCAAATTCATAAGTTAGATAAATAGAAACTTTATAGTACTATGTAAAAATATCGATGTACAAGTTATCGACACATTCCCATTACTAAATAAAGCGCTGCATGTCGTGAAAGTGTTGATGCTATCTAGCCCTCTACGTCGAGCACAGGATGAGACCATCTCGCGCGACTAATGTAAGCTCCTTAAAAGCTCCTATGTGAACGTTTCTTTATGTCCCGCTTGCACGGGAGGATTCAAATGGGAATTGGTCTAAACAGCTCTTTGACTTAGATATTAAAAAATATATTATATATTCCTATGCAAATGATATTGTTTTCGTTTCCTGTATGTTATATATTGGACTACATCGTCGCTTATTATCAGGTGAGATTGTGGTCAACATATAAAAACCTATGAAAAAAACAAACTAAGAGCATGTGATAATTAATCTCAAAGTATTTAACGGACTTTGGAATTACTACGACTCTCTGAATTACACCTAAACTATGTCTGACGAGTCTTTATATCCTTGTTAGATATAATGCACATGCACCGCGTCAAGGGAAATGGCAGTGACCTGTATTAAACCTGTACTGTCTCTCTATCTTATTATATTGCCAATTCCAAAGACACATATATAATTTGCGAAAACAAGTAAATTGAAAAAAATAATTAAAAATTATGTAATTAAAAAATCTGGATCATATACCACAATCAAATGAATAAGGTAATTATTGGTAAGTTTGAACCATCGCCATCAGTAATTTTCTATCTACCCCGAAATAGCCCTGTATCGATGTTATATAGAGAGTCAATTAATTAAAACTTCGTAATTGATCCAATAAAGTGATGAAGGCCCTAAACGCCAATAACGTATAGCCAGTTCGGAAAAAAATCTAAACAAACCTAACCAAACTGATACGAAACTATTAAGAGATACCTTACATTGATACAGGTTTATATTCCATATTTTTTTCCAAATATAATTGGTAATTTTGTATATTAATTAGCAACTAGATTATTTTTAGTTAAAACAAAACAGTTACGTTTCGGTTCGCTTAAGTTATTTTAGAATTGCGAAACAATGTCTTACCTCAGTTGCGGTGGCGTTAATGTCGTAAGTATCAAAAATTGGTAAAAGCTACACCTACGCGTCGCACAACAAAAACTTGTTTTTCATCTCAATTTTTTTTTTTACCAGTATAAGTCTGTGTATGTCCCCATAACACGTTCTACCCCCTCTCAAGATTTCAAACAAAATGACATTAAACTATTCTCATAACACCAACAGTGTCTAATGGATGTTTTAATCTATTTTACATCAATAGTTAACTTGCTAAGTCAGACAGAGTGTGTTAACTTTGTCTTCAGAAAAAATATTATTTATAAGTAAAACTTCGCAACTTTTAATACGACTAAAAGGATTTTTTAATTATTGAAAAACTCTTTACCTTTCTATTTTATCTAACTAATCACAGTTCATAGAAAATTAATAAAAAAACAGTTATTTGGAGAATTGTATAGTGTAACTGGCAAACCTGATAAAATGGTAATGGTAGGACTACCATAGACCTTAATAAGTCATGTCGTCGCCGGTATTTCATGAAGTGGTCCAAAATACACGCGAAACATAGAGTGTTATTTATTAGTATTTGTTTTGATATTATTATTTTATATGTTAGATTTAACCATGAACTCCCGCAGGATTGTAGGGTCACCCCTTAAATATTCATCTTGTATACTTGGCGACAGATTTTCAACATGCGTGTAGTAGCTAAGCAGACGGTCATACAAAAAGCCTTACCATGGTGGTTTCTTCACGATGTTATTTTACATAAAAACCTCCGTCTACAATAATATGCCTACTAGCTTTCTCCTTTTGATTCCGTGCAACAGCGAGCTATTCGCATTGTTGACGATTCCGAATTAACACGTCTTTAGAACTTCGTAGAAACATTGGCAGTATGTGTGTGATCTACCACATTTGCAATAGGAATATTCTGAGGGACTCTTTAATATAGTGGGGCCTCTTCCCCATTTCAAACTTGCACCTCTCGCAGGTGGCTGGCTGATCAAAAATACACCTTAGAATCTAGCAAAATGCCAACCACCGTGAGGTTCTCTCGAACCTTGTTTACACGTAAGCTATCGTTGTTAAATGGGATACCCTGCATGGTTTTTCCTCAAGATTATGATATGTGGCTTTTCAAAAAAGGCTGAAACGCACTCTCCATGGATGGCAACACAACAGTGATGGCAACCATTTACTATCGTTTCAAGATTCAAAAAAGTATTGTTTGATGCCATACACCAATTTTACTAGTAAAGCATTCTCCATTAATACACCTAATCGTGAAGTTACCAAGCTGAACGTACTTTAATCTCAACGATTAGTTGTTAAAATCTACGTGGGTAATTGTCACTTCAGAATAAAGTTGCATACTGGATTCGCTAGTAACCAAAGTCAAAATCTAATTGCAATTACCAGCGACTTTATTACATCAGCGCAAGGGTGATATTCCAATGGTGTTTGTTATTTAATATTGTTGCAAATTTGTAACACGGCTTAAGGGATTTCAGATTCCGAGTTTGATGCTAAACAGAAACATTTCGGGTTTAAACGAAACTTTCCTGAAACTATGTACTTAATTGTTTCTGCAATTCGTGATTTAGTTTCGGACGGTGCGAATAATACCTTTGAATTAGAATTACAAATCGAAATTTCATTTGTTGAGTTGATATTGAATTTAATTTGAGGTATCGTTAGCAGGAAACTTATTTATCAACATGACAATACATTTTTAAATATACTAATAGTAACAGTATTATAATCAAATTTAAATGTAGTCACATTGATAAAAAACAACAACATTTTGCAATAATAAATTCAATTTCAATAAAAGTAAATATTTAATTATTTTATATACATACAGATTGAAACAAGAAGATAAAGAAAATAGTTAATGTAATTGTAATCACACAGACTCATCGTGTCACGATGGTCTAGTGGTTTGACCGATTGAATATTAATTTAATATTAGCAGGTTCGAACCCCAGCATTTGCCTAAGAATTTTTGTGAATTCGCGTGCACTTACTAATTTAAATTGGCAACGCTATCGGCTAACAGGGAAAAAAACATCGTGAGGAGAAAAAACACATAACTGTGGATTTCTAGGAATTTGAAATCACCAATAAATCGTAGGTTGGTTGCCCATACCTCCCTGCAGGGAGAGGCCCATGACACTGTAGTAGGTCTGTTACATGCTGATGATGATGATACAGACTAAATTATGTGTGATTTTATATAATACTATCTGGCCTGATGGACATTGTCCCACTTTGAAAATAAAAACACCTTTCTCATAAAACATTTCATCGACTGATAAAAACCGCATGAAAATTCGTTCCATAGTTATTGAGAGTATGGCGGGCAAATAAACAGACGGACAGACGTGCCAGAGGACTTTGTTTTATAATATATAGTGATGTACTTACAGTTTTCTTCCTTACTAGCTTATACAGGTCCCTGCTTGAGAATAAAAGACGATAGAAAAGAATAAGGAGGAAAAAAAAATCAAACATCACTACATAAATAAGCCAACGTTTCCAGCTGAACGAGTGCGACATCGACTGTGATTTTTTACAACCAATAACTCAGAATGGCACCCGATATCTGAGCCAAACAAGCGTATAAATTAAATCGGGAACTTTCTACTGTTGCGGAATCAGTCCCCTCTTGTGTCGAACATAGAGCGCTATGATGTTTGGGATATTTTAGAGATCCGTCGAACTTCTCTCGAAACCTCTACCTAAGGAAATTATAATTTTAATACAATTACATAAGTAGTTTTTCTCGGGTAATTATATCCGAACACAACACACCAGGTGTCACACGTCATACTGCTACAATTAGGCGTATTATGATTATATATACAGTAACTATACATAACCAGCTGGAAGCCGACGTCGTGATAGACACATCTTACCTGGTAGATCTTGTAAATCTCTCTGTGGTCTCTATTGCTAACATCAAGTATAGAGCCGTTATTTTATAATGATATATAAAAAAATATCCTAGAATTTCTGACCAAATCTATTAATCGAAGAAACTTTGTTGGACATGTTTACGCTTCCAATGATATTAGGAAAAACAGGTTTTTTACTTATAATGTCCATTGCCTTCAACATTTTAGATACTAAGAACTGTAAATATCATTCCAGCGGCTTAAAGAATACTTTATGACAGTTAGGTAAAGCTTATTAGATAATTCATTGTTTATAACAAAAAGCCTATAAATGTACCTAAAACTTCAAATTTATTTACTCAAATTACGAATTATATGTAATGTTATTTAACGAGTTTCATTAACGAAATAGAAAGTTTAAAGCTTTAAGACTAGGCCTCAATTTCTCGAGATATTAATAAATTCATGAGATATGAGAAGACGTTTTTTTTTTTTTCGAACTGACTACGCTATTGACCTAGCAAGGTCTTAACAGCTTCACTGAACTACTAAGGCGAGCGCTTATTTGGGCAACTAGCTCAAGGGTGCACGGCACACCTTGGCTTGGCTGTTGCCTGTTACATGCAAACTCGCTACCTAACTTAGCTAACCTAGCTAACTATTCATATATGTTTGAGTTGTTGAGACGCATATGTGTACCAAGCATACACGCCTCAACAACTCCTCCATATGTTTATTATCGGAAAATTGGGAGTTTTTTCAGTTCGATAAGGGAAAAAAATAAAACCCTTCCACTTCCATGTGTAAGCGTGTAGGCATGCACGTGTGTGGGGGGGATCGTGTAGTGTTGTAGCAGTGATGTAAATTTTTGTGTCACTGTATCGTGCGAGCAGCGCACTCAAGGGCTCCACACCGAGGGAACGGACCTAGGCTTGAGTCGCTGCCGAGGGGGCCTAATCTGGTTTATGAGAAGACGTCTTATGCCTGGATAAAGGCAATGGAGACTTTTATAATTACGTCAAAGTTTAGCTAGCTACAAACGTATTTACTACGTTATTAAAGATTTTGTACATTATAACAATAACATAGTTTCAACTCTAGGAAATATCAATGTAGAGAAATATAACATAATTACTGTAACAAAAATAAGCCCTTGAGACAGTGGAGTATATTTTAGATTAATCTCAGTTTTCTAATATTAGGTTCATTATTTAAAAAAAGACCGCTTCGAAGTCTGAAGCACGATTTAAAAAAAACTGGACTTCGTCTAATTTTATTATTTTTGACAACCAATCTTCACTGCCATTGTCGAGTAAAATTACAAATTATTTTTTTATGTCATAAAAGGCAAACGAACAGGTGGACCACCTGTTGTTAAGTGATCACCGCCGTCCATAGATATTAGCAACACCAGGGGAGTCACAAGTACGTTGCTAGCCTGAATTTGGGGAGGGATGAGAGAGGGGAGGGGAAAAGGGAGGTGAGCCTCCAGTGCTCTTACTGACCAAACGAAACGCAACAATATAAACACTATTACTTCACGTCGGTTTTCTGTGGGAGGGTGGTACTACACTTGTCGAGTCGACCCATTCATGCGAAACCAGTAATACAGTACAGTACAGTACAGTAAGCGATAGTTTAACAAAATGAGGCACAAAAACTGAACTGTATTACAAATAACACAAGATTATGAACAAAATATTAAATCCATTAGATGACAGTAAGTTCCCATCAGAAACTAAAAAGAAGCCGAATTGTTAACTCAAAACGGATTCTGCTAAAAGAAGTTGCACACATGAAGAAGTATTTTGGGTAGTCGATTTAAAAACGACTCCAAGTTAGTCGCTTCGAGTGTGTTAAAAGGGTCACTTGATTTTGGAAGGTTAATCAAAGCAATATGTCATCTGGTTCCAATTTCTAAAAGCAAAATGCATGGGTTATCACGAGTGGATATTTAAATCAGTCCATTAGAAAATGGATACACAGATTTGCCCTTACGGATTATCGTCCCAATGCAGGAGCATAACAAATATTATGCGGAACCTAAAATTGATATAACAGCTTACGTGCATAATCAACACATTCACAGTTCGCCGTCGTGGAGGACCCTCGACAGATTCGCTCGCGAGTTCGCTTTCCCAAGTTTGAGTCCGAGTTAAACTCCCGTTCGACACGTCCAGATTCAATAATATAACTTATTATGCATACGTAGAAAGTTCTAACTGCGTTTCGTGTTTGCGAATTCTCATTTGGAATATATAGAAGTATAAAAATCCTACAAGTCTAAGTTTTGTTGATATAAATTAATGAAATATAACAATGAGAATAGAAGCCATAAGAATAGAAAAACAAAATTGAGCCGTTACGGGATGCCTGACAGATGTGAAACATCGAAATTGTTTTGTATAAGTTATATGCATAAAAGAACAGATTACGATAGGAATCAGTTATGGCATAAAGAAAAGATAAAGCATTACAAATTCGTTATATAAAATAATGACTGTTTATTTATTTATTATTAGTCTTTATTAAATACAAAACACAGAAATTCAACGAGACAAAGGCGCGGTGTGTTTGGCGCCATTTATCAAAGGGCGCTAGGTCTTCAGCTCGTGCTGCGTAACACTAGTAGAAGGAGTGACCGACAAAACAGTTTGAATCTTATGTTTATACAGATAGAGTTGCAAATTTTTTTGAGTACTTCGTTAATAGTGCAAAGTTCGTGTTTTGTGTCGCCACGACAACAATTAGGTTTACTCTCCGCATATCGATGTTTCACATCAAAATTGAATAAGGGTGTTAGGGCAAGATAGGGCTGCTAGAATCGTCGTTAGAATTTTGATTACCTGTATTTCGACATTTTCGACACTTTTATGGCATACATATTACTAATTGACAGTACAATATGACAAACGATATCATTTAGGTGTTTTTTTTTCGATCTGACTACGCTATTAACCTAATAAGAACTTTACAGTTTCACAAGACTACTAAGGCGAACATTTAAAGCATGCATCTGGTTTATCGATTGAGAGATAGGAAACTTATTAAGATTATTAACTTGGCGTTTATCTTGATGCCGCCATACAGATGTTCCAAGATATTGTACAGTGCCATCTGTTGGTGTACAAGCGACGTAGCTCAGGGTTATAGGAAACTAGAGCTTTAGGTATCAAACGTGTATAGCAATTGCACATGGGTAGCAATCTAACATGTCTGTTCTTTCTAGATTTTTGTGAATAACATTGTTACGGGTGTCTTGTAATAAGGAATAAAACACTCAATTATTTTTAGGAATTTCTGTCTGTTTATTTGAACATGCATTACGGCTAAAGTACTGCGTTCACAATACAAACTCAAATCATAAAGCAGTAACATTTGGTCTTCATTTCATTACAATCGGTTCACTCTGTCAAAAGTTATTATAATAGTAATGACGACGTGCCTTAAGTATGAGAGAAAAATAGATAATAAATTTGGATGATTTTATTGGCCACTGTTTTCACGCGGGCGGAGTCGCGGTCACATGTAGCAAGTTATATATATATATATATATATATATATACACATATAGGAGGCAAAAAACCTGTTGTTAAGCGATCACCGTCGCTAATAGAAAATACCAACCCCAGAGGAGTCCCAAGTGCATTACCAGCTTGTGTTTGGGGGAATGGAGAGAAAGGGAGAGGGGTTAGAGGAGAGGGGAGTTCGGCGCTTCCACTAACTGAACGAAACGCAACAACGCAAGCGCTGTTACTTCACGTACGTTTTCTGTGAGAGGGTGGAGCTGCCCCGGACGAGCCGACTCATTCATGCTGAAACCAATAATAGCTTCATCGTGGCTCTACCACCTACAACATAAACTTTAACACTTAAATTTGCACATATGTTTTCCAACGAAACAACACCACACATATGCACAATTCACTCAAGTATGATAAATAAGCCATCAACCCCGTCGAACTAACGTTGATTCTAAATTGAATACCAATGTCGGTTGAAACTTTATCTGCCCCAGTTTACACAGGACTTCAAGGGGTGAGTTACGTAACAATTCGATATTGATATACCCTCAAAACAATATAATATAAACACCGTTTAACGTGTACCACTCACGTTTACAAGATTAAAATTAAAACTATGTATTTTCGATTCAAAATCGATACGTATTGTCACTGAAACTGTATTATAAAACGAATTTAATGTCCTATAATTGGATATGTATCTAGCTCTATCTAGTATTTAACTCTTAAAAGCTAGTTCCTTATTTCTTACCTATTTTACTAACATACGTTGTAAATAATCAAAACGAAAATGTCAGGTCAAAGACATTTATCAAATGAATATCGACATCCAATTTCATGACCAACGGTCTTCTAACGCATCTATTTGCTGTCTGTCATTTATTAACAGGCAAAAAGAATCACACTCGTGTCGTTTGATTTCAATTGAACTCATTTATCTTTGTACGTAACAATAATTGTATCAATCAATTTATAGTATTTATTTAGATATATTAGTATCATTTTCACGGCTACATGTATTTTATATTTATTTTTCCATCAGCATTTTATTTAAACTAAGCATCTATTTCACAAATATTTTTGTAGCGTATCGATGTCGCTATGTAATACATCCGTAAAAATTTCATAGATATTTAAAAAATATATGTTTGAATAATCTACAAAGATATTATGACCTATGACCATTTCGGATGAAGCACAACTTTTAGTAGGAAATAGCTAGCTGAAATATGTACCCAAAATTTTTAATTTAAATGATGATGTGATCTAAGATGGTAAAGACGCTAAATTTGAAGGCGGCTGGCTCTTCAGTGCAGCTGCTCGAACACACCAGCAGATCTTGGCGACAGATACAACTTCAAGGTGGTAGCCACCCAGGCGGAATTAGGAAAATCCCATACTGTAGTTCCATCGCGATGTTTTCCTTCTCGAAAATCTCCAACTCAGATGCTAAGATACGAACTTACGTCCATCGACGCGATATCCGAACACATTTGCAACTAATCAACCCTTAAACTATTATGCCAATAAATTAGAATAATAACAGTTAAAACTATTGTCTTTACTTCTCACAAACTTGGAAATAAACGTGTAACAAAATCGAATCGGCATCGTGAACTGATCGAGAACTAATGGTTACTTACAAAGTAAGCGGGCGAAAACTAAACATTCAGTACATATTATTAAGATTCAGTGATTGGTTCGGATGGGAGCTTCCCTGCCGAAATTTGCTCTCTCGCAGGCTCTTTACATAAAATTTGCATTATCGATTCACTGTATACGGGTGTTAGGTAGCTAACAGATTATGCGGGGCGCTACTATATTACAGACATATATATTCTTTTTTCTAAGCCCTACAAGTATCGTCACCTGAATATCCTCTATGAATTTTATGTACTGAAAAATTACTACACGGCTTTTACTTCCAATAATAAATTTTAACCACAACATAAAATTTTCATAGCTTAAACAAAATCAGTATATTAAATATCGCCTACTTGTTTTTGCTTGCGGCTTATACCTCGGAAGTAATACTTTTTTCTGGATGAAAGTTACCCTAAGTCTGGTTAATATCTCATAATATATATTCATAATTGTATGATAATTATCCGTTAATTAAAGCATAAAAGCATAACAAAAAACAAACCTACATTTGCATTTATATCATAAATAATCATGTACTCATCAATATATATATACGAATAAGTTGTACGTACATTCCAAGCTACTTTTTCTCTTTCAGAGCCCACCGCAGAACATCTCTGGGTACTCAATCATATGCCTTCTCCAGATCAAGGAACACCATATGCAAGCTCTTATGTATGTCTTTATTTTTTTGCACAGTTGCCGAAGTGCGAATAAGGCATCTGTTAACCATAATACTAAAAATAATTTTATTGTCCAATAAGTTTTACATAAATTATTTACAGAATTAAAATGTCTCTGACTGTGCCAGTTTAAGATCACGTTGACATCTGTACTAGTCTTGAGAGTGTATCTGTACTGTATCACAGACGCTAGCGTAAAACTCCACTGATTTTTTGAAAATGTTTGGTAAAGATGGTTATTCGTCCTATCTGGGCACGAACTAAAAAGTTCGCAACTTCTTATCTTTGCCGTACCGTGAAGCTGTGGAACAATCTCCCGGCTAGTGTGTTCCCTCCTTCCTATAACATGGGGTCCTTTAAGCGTAACGTGAAGAGACATTTACTCAGGCCGGCATGACAACGGCGTCCGCCGGGGGATGGCGTGTCTCTCGGTGGTCGCCATTGTTTTTGGATTGTATTGTGCTCACCATTAGGCACAGTGCAGTCACTTTGCTGTGCTACAATAAAAAAATATATATATATATTGCATTGTGTAAATTGTTATGATTCATCAAGAGCTCCTACTATGTGTGATTGTTGAGCATATATGTGTGTGTGGGTGTGAATATTTATATAGATGTATATAATGTTAACCCAAATTGATTCAGAGTCACTCGATTCTCATCTCTTATTCGTCTCACTATCACCCTTTTCCAAACCTTCATACTATTTAACATGAGTCTTATTCCTAGATTAGTGTTACAGCTCTGTACATAAAAGAGGCACATTTATGTTATAATAACAGAGGTGAGAAAAGTAAGAAGAAAGGATTTAGGCGACTTACTAATGTCATGTCGGGTTTGCCGATGAACTAAACATTACCAAGAAGAACCGTAGTGTGAATGCCTTTATCAGTGAAATGACGCAACAAGGTGCGTCTCATAAGGAATTTACTTTACCTCGAATAAAAGAACTTTCCGTTTATAATTAGTTATAACATAAAACAATATATATATAATGGTATATATGAATATTGCTACAAATATTGGTAGAAATAAACAACATAAATCAGTCCCGAATGAACACCATGTTCATTGTGCGGCGCCGCGGGCTATTTAAATTAAATATATTCCACATAGCATTAATGGGGAATGTATCTCTTTTTAGTGCATTTTTTTTATATTTTCGGGGCTTGGTTTTTTATATATTTTTTTCTTTTTTGATTATCATAATTCTATTTAGACTAAATCAAAAATAGCTTTTCGCTCTAATAAAATAAAGAGATGATAATAAATCATCCATCCATGAGTTCGCAAGAAAAAACCAGTACCGCTGTATAAAAAAACTAAAGCGTTTCCAGTAAATCATGTCTGAGAGGTAACTGGCGTAATCTTTATGACCTAAACGCCACAATCTAGGATTAGCTGGAAATTTATTGCACCTGGACCCGCAACGGGCTTTGTGCTGTGAGGTTTAACAACCGCACTCCGTTTGGATTATAAGTTAAATAGTTTTAGACAAGTTACACGTTTATTTATGAGTTCATTTGAAGTTTGCTCATCAATTTTAGTTATTGTGGATTTGTCTATAACGAGTCCATCTGCGTTTCCGATATAAAATATTCTAAACTGTACGATTTCATTTTAAACACGGTCTTATCAGCTTCACATAAATATTTGTTGTCTGTAATTGAACCTAATTTTACATCAGGATAAAATAAAATTTAACAGACCTATCAAGGATCTACGGACCTATAATTTAGTATGTGTGCAATTAATCTACTTAGTTAAGTCATTGAAGATATTAATTACTAAAATGTAATCCGGTGAAGCTGTAAAGGCCTTGCAAGGCCAATAAGCATAGAAAGTTCGAAAAAAAAAACTATAAATGCTAATCTTCAACTTGCTAAATTATAATTTCAAAAATACAAAAAAAAAAAACACTTTTTGAAAGGTAACTGACTTAAAATATAGCAAAACATTTTTAAATATAGAGTGGTCATGTGATAGACATGCAAAATTCATTGCTTAAAAAAAAATTTAGATTAAGAAATCGAATCATTTAAGAAAACGTGAGCAGCTTTTACCTAGAATTTGATAATAATAATAATAACCCTTATATACAGTCACCGGTGAATTGTATGTAAGAGTTAATATCCCACACTACAGTAATATAATGTATATATTAATATAATACATAATACTAAAAAAGTAACAAGCGGACGACTGCAACCTTCTCGATTACGTTGCATATAGAGTAAACCCGATTCAGCATTACCAACACGAACGTGACGGTTCAGTTTCGTACACTGTTCGAAATGAAAGCACAACACTTCAAAACCCTTTTATACCAAAAATAATAATTCAACAATAACAGCTCTTCCAATTGATGATAGTTTCAAATATTGGCTGTTAGTTAAAAATCGATAAGAAGCATATTCTATCTAATAACCAATAAATACAAAGGTAAGAGACCATTCACATTGGTTCAGTTCATAAAAAATACATTCCGCATAACTTATTAACAAAATAATTGAACTTTGGCCGAGTATCAATGCAATAATACTAAAAGGATATCCTAAACTACGTTACAGGCGGTCTCTCACAATCGGTTAATTAACTTACTACCCTCACAAATCCGAATCTATTCCGTTATCTAGTCAATCGAATACAGACTTAACACACGTTGCAATAAAGTCTACACTCCAATAAATTTTGACTAAATAACGTTCGGATATAAGGCCAATTACAATAGCTTTAAGTACATAGTTATAAGGCAGTGAGCACAATCATCACATGCCACGTTAAACTGTTTTGAATATTAGTTTTGATTGCTATCCTTATATTACTTTTAAGATAACCTTAGATGATAACCTTTTTTACTCGCGGGGGAATCCTCCTGGATGTCTACTTAGCTGGACAGGCGAGAATGCGAAATTTACGATGACGAAGCCCTCTTGGTGTTTTTCTTGCACCATTGAGGTAGGCAGGAACTACCTCTGCGATACTTGTACCTGACCCGGCAGGTAACTTAGCAAGGCTGCAATGTGTAATCTTAAGAGGGAGGACCTTGGGGTCTTCCTGACTAAATGGTGGGAGGTGCAATGAAAAGATAGTAACCTAATCTAACCTAAACGGTTACCGTCTCTTAAGTGCCGCTGCCAGAAAACATCTATAGATGCTTGAATACAGATTTTTTAAGGCAACGTTTGCTGTATAAACTTTCTTAAATATCGATATCTAAATCTAGTACATTCACTTTTTGATATAAGTTATCAAACCCATATATTTTAAAATTAACCTCTTTGACTTACAATATCGTACTTCACTACGAATATGAGATTAATTTGAGAAATGTATTGCAGTTCTTGTGTACATACATATAACTTAATACTATCACAGTTTCTAGTCGTCATAATCTGACCAATATAAAATTATTGTAAATTTTGTTCTATATATGTGTTAAAATGAAACCAAATAAAAATATTGTCTTTTAAATATAACGTCTTTATTTTAAGACAACCGTTTTTGGTTTATTTTAATTGCGTTATATATCCACAAAACGTCTCTTCTCCATCGTTCATAATAATAAAGTAAGATATTTTTTATTGTAAACTTTAAAGAAAAACGGAACTTGATAGGCATGAATACTTTGAATAGCTGATAAATTTATTGGAAAAATACAACATGTCATATAAAATGGAATTCGGCTTTTGACAGCGGCAGTGCAGCTTTCAGTGGCGTGCGTACAGTGTGATTTCACCTTTATTATGTTGAATACCGTATAACGCCATATATTTGCTGAGTTGATAGGACTACGTGTAACAGTCTTTGTCCGTATAAATTAATGTTACAACTAGAATTACTGGTTTGGGATGAATTCTGATTTAGATTCGCTTTGATATGTATTTGGTTAACAAAAGCTTTTATTCAATTTTGACTTGTATAATGTCGAAATGGTATCACGAAATTGAGAAACAAAGCTTTGTACAATATGAAATCAATCTGGTCATTCTTAATTAATTTTCAAGTTAGAATACTATGAAGGCTAATACATCTAGAAGTTACGATCTTAGCTCATTACCATCGATATTATAGTATGCTTCTTAAAGCTAAATATGGCTTTGAGAACAAAAATATAGAAAGAACTGATTTTATGAAACCACGATGCAAGTGAAACTCATTTTGACTCATAGACATTTAATCGAAACTTTTTCGGAGAATTATAGTTTTAAACTATTAAATCGCGATCTTAATCTTGTTCTATATACATAATAAGAATACAAATCTAACGTGTCTGTACTTTTTTGATTTTCGTAAAGAAAATCGTTGGAGATGTCTAGGAATAATTAATAAAATATATTTCGATTATTTTTAGATATGTCTGTCTGTGTGTATGAATATGCATCACTGCTAAAGTACTGGGTTCACAATAAAACCACATGAAGTAAATAAATAAAATAAAGTATATCTTCGAGAATAACTAAAGACTAAGTTTCATTAAAATCAGTCCACTCTATCAATAGTTATTGTAAGTTTAAAGACGATGCGGCGTAAGTTCGAGAGAAAAGTAGATAATGAACTGAATACGTACAGATGATTTTATTAATCATTGTTTTACATAAGGTACCACGCGGACGAAATTCCGGGCACATCTATGTAGATATAAAATAATGAATTAAATTATATAAAAAAATTGCGAATTATATAGTCCATATATAATATCCAACTACTACAAGTTGCAGTCATACAAATGCCTGTGTACGATATCTACTTGAATTTTGATACTTGCACACACACACGTTCCTTATAATAAAAAGGAACTGAGAGAGAGGAAGTCTTATGGAGTAGGCATAACGCTTATTCCATACGTGACGATTGCTATCAGTCACTTCATACCGCAAACGGCGTTAAGGAATTTCTTTAAAAAAACACGTGTACAAATAAAACAATTAACTTTAGTATTGTTATTGCTTTGCTTCATTCTCTTATTAGTTTTCATTCAAATATCATTCTGTATTATAGTGCGTAAATCTAAACTGGCCGAGAGTGAGAGTTTCATAGCCACATTGAGAATCACTAAAATAGCTAATCAATTTCACGTCACGACGCGATCGAGTAATTTGCGACATAACACAAGGCATTATGATATGAATCGATGTAATTCCGTATAATAAATATATGAATGTAATCTTTGTTCATTGTAGCTATGCCTCATTATGGTAATAGGGACAGTCGATTTGGAAAAAATACTGCAAAATCAGTGCGCAGTGACTATCGATCTAGTATATTGCGTAGTTAGTTCTAGGCTATTTATTGTTAAAATCAGTGCGCAGTGACTATCGATCTAGTATCTTGCGTAGTTAGGTCTAGGCTATTTATTGTTAAAATCAATGCGCAGTGACTATTGATGTAGTATTTTGCGTAGTTAGTTCTAGGCTATTTATTGTTAAAATACTTTTTGACTCCTTCACTCTTGTAAAAGAATACAGGATATTGTGCAAAAAATAAAACTATTAAAAATAAGAACATAAGTTATTAATTTTTATTAACTAATTAACAGAGATCTCATTTCATAACCGTACAATAAACTTCTAAGGGAAATAAAATATAAATAACTCCGGAATATAGTCGAAACAAGAGCCGAATAACTTCTAAAAGTATAACACGTGAGAAGCTAAATTCTCAACATCTGCTGGCTTCGAGGAAAAACTTATTAACAGAAGACATATAGATGCTAGAATCGATAAGCTTTACACATTCAATAAGCCTGTTGTTTTTTCGCGAAAACCAAATCCAGTGTGCACTCTATTTGACCGTAAATAGAATTTTAAAGTGAACTTCTTTTTCGTCTAAATTTTTTTTTATCCATCTATCGCATGTCGCATTACAGCTAGCCGCAGAGTATGGATAAAGTAAAAAGTACTGGGCAGAGCAGCCAAGGCTAACATAAATGATGTTAATTTAATTAAAATTGTTTATATGTATCTTGCCTACAATTGATTTCCCATTATCATTCCCATTTTCCAACCATTAAGTTATTTTCCAAAAATTTTCAGTTAACTCTCTACGATCCGAAAAAAAGTTTCACTTGGATCGTAGTTTCATAAGACCACAACACCTTTTAATAAGATGATCGAATATACATAAATCTAATATATATAAAAACTAATAATACGTAAGTGATTAAGTTGGATCGCAATACCTTAGTATTGACTACTAGCGTTCTCCCGTGGCATCGCTCGCATCAAAGATATAATCATCGCTCGGAAATAGTGCCAAAATTTTTATGATAATCAATTGAGTAGTTAAAGCGCGAATGCGAAACAAACAAACAGAGTCACATTCGTTTTTTATAGTATTAGTTATTGAATTATTAAAAATGAATAGATACCCTAAGTAAGAAGATTTCTTATGTTATGAACATTCATGTAAATCTAGCCTTGCACATTATGTTCGGTTATTTCTATATCGCTTCAATTCTCTTTATGTCTCGAACGTGGATGTATTGAATCGCTATAAATTAGCGTTATCTAGCTGTCCATTCGCAGCACATGCCGCCGGATTACTGTCTTGTAAGGAATCTTATTCGTATACGTTTCTGCCAATGAAATAAGGCTAAAACTAGTTACGTAATCTAGTTACAGATGTGCTTTGATGTACGTTTGGCCACTTCCTCGTTTATGAAGTATTGTCTTTAATATTCATATTTAGGGTACTAACTATGTGCGTGGGAAATTTGACATCGTTGATTAAGACAGTTTTGTATCAGGCTGCGGTGGTAGGAATAAATTTCTTGTTGATGATTGTGGTCACGGTCATGATCGGCAGCGTGGAAATGTGGACTGCGGTGCCCTCCTTCTGCAAGGAGGTCATCTTGAAGAAGGAAGCGGCGAGGAGTGCCCGCAACGAGGACCCTCACCGGCAAAGGAGGGCAGAAAGAAGGGGGAGGCGAAACGTTCGCCTCCTCCCGCTACCGTAGCCGAACCTGGGAGATGGACGCTAGTCCTACAATACTGTCCTAAGTCCTAAAACTAAGTCTAAAACAAGAGCTTAATTATTTATAAAAAATTTAACAAGACAGAAACAATTGGTGACTGTTATTTAAGAATATCTTTGTTTATACTAGTGACATAAATGTCATCAGTTCATTAGCATTACTGTAATTCTGGCCAAAGGAAAAGTCACTAATTACTCGGATATACCATAGAGTATCACTTATTAAGTAAAAACGCCAAGCTGCAAACAATATTTTCACAGGATTAATATAAAAAAAGAATTATGCGATTCTGTCAATTTGTAACTTCGCTGCGTGAATTTATCCCGTCGGCATTTCGTCGAATCGGAACGGGACCTTTGTTGACTACACCTCGACACCGTTCTCAGTGTAAACATAATTTGCATTTTCGACACTTTCCCGAACGGAATTTGTAGTGTTTAACTATTTAACTTGTAGATTTGGATGGTGACGTTTGCAGCGCTCTTTTTTTCTTTTTTTACAGAATAAGGTTTTGCCAGTGTCACGCTTGTTCTAAACAATGTTGCGGTTAATTAACAATACTATAACACTGAAAAAGTACTTAAATCCAAATAGTGTTTCCGCTACAACAGTTCATACCAAATAATAAATTTATTACTTAAGTTTCGTTTTTGTTTTGGCCACCAACCTTCTAGTAGATTATAACCGACATTCTCGTATAGGTAATGGTATAGGTAGGTAACAAATTTCTTATGATCATTTTAATGATATAACAGGTTGATGGACGTCATGTTAGAACTTTCCAGATAGTTTTTGTGACAAGTCAAAATCTACGCTACGTGGTATTATATCATATCCACTTGTGCACAATCACCAAACTATATTACTTAAAATACCACCAACATTTCAAAATATATAACCAAATAAAACAAGATTTCAAAAGTTAAGACACGGAAGTTGTACGTCGCGATGTAACACACCATGAAGTTATAATCACTCATTAACGGTATACCGTAATGTAATGTTCTTTATAAATTTTTATGTGCTACCTTCTATTATGGGTTACCAGGTTTCCCCCAGAGTTTTAAAAGTGATCACAAGCTCGGTCTTCAGTGGAATCCTGTTCGCACCTTTGGGACGGTTCCGTCAAATACCACTAGATGCCCTGGACAGGTTACAGACACGAGCTGTCCGCATTGTTAATGATGCAGACATTACACAGTTTATAGAACAGCTTCAGTTACGCAGAGACATTGCATCAGTAAGTGCGTTCTACCGTCTGTTATCATGGTGTGTGTTCTACAGGTCGTCTCCTTTTCATAACCGAACTATGCGTGCTGGGCTTCGGACCCATAGTTTGACGGTAAATCTTGTCTGTGAACCTAAAAATACGCAACGTCTTATCTTTGCCATACCGTGAAACTGTGAAACAATGTCCCGGCCAGTGTGTTTCCTTCTTTCTATAAAATGGGGTCCTAAAAGCGTAACGTGAAGAAACATTTTCGAAGGCCGACATGGCAACGGTGACTGACGAGGGACGGCGTGTCTCGGTGGTCACCGTTGTTATTGGATTGTACTGTGCTCACCATCAGGTACAATAAAAAAAAAACAGATGTGTAGTAACTATTACCATCAGATGAGTCGTCTACTTCATTTAATACAAAAAAAGTACACACTCCTTATTTTTAATAATTTTCCTATACTTTACTTCTTATACTTTTAATATCGCAACAAAAGTTCACGTTTTGGCGGCAAAATACAGGTTTTGAATTATTTCAAATTACGCTATAAAAATGTATGAGCTTTGTTACTTTATTGTCGCAAGCTTAAAACATCAAGGGCTGTCAGTTTAATGACATTTAAAAGAGAAATTTCACAGAATTTTGTCTCGAAAGTAGATCGTTTAAGATTAATTAAAACTTATAATTATGTTTTTGGGTTTTAAGACATATTTATTATACAATATCGTTCGATTAGTCATCAACATATAGCGATGCTTTTCTTACCATATCTTTCTTGACCATTTTGACTCATTACTTCTTTTTCTCCATTGGAAGAACGCTTCTAAGTACTGAAATAGAATCAAAACATTCGTATTATGTTTGATCTATATTGTTAGTGATAGAATTTGTAAATAAAGAACTGTATTGAGATGGAATGTTTAACTGAAATCATAAGTTTTTGGCGGGATTTTAGTCTGTCATGTAGTGGATTTTATATTTTATTCATAATCTTGTGTTATTTGACTATATATTGTGTAAATTTGGTGGTGTTTTACGTAATATAGTTAGTTTATTATGCATAAGTGAAGTGAATGGAAAATAATAACACGGAGCATGAAATTCTGAGATGCCACAAAAACTCCCTGGAAGGTTCTAGCAAGGGATCCACCATCTTGTTAGAATATGGTTTCACACGATGCTTAATATTGGAATGATCACACGAAGTTTGTGATATTATTGACTACGTGACAATGGCAGTAATAATCGGAAAGATTGATTGCCAAAAATAAAGTTAAAAAAAAAAAAAAAAACTGAAATCAATATTAGGTTAACGTTATCTAAACCGGATATCAACAACGTTTACTTTACTTTTGGAAATAAATCTAATAAAAGAAAATTTACAAATAATACACCATTTAAACTGATAGGTCTAAAGGTATGAGAGGAAAGGATATTTTATACTTAAAAATAGGATGTTTACTTTACAGTTGCTAGTCGTAATCTCATCACCAGTAAATATGTCGTCATAAAATCTTTTGGTATTTTGGTCACTATCGAAATCATTTCTTTTTAAACTTTTCAACAGAATTCCATGTGATTAAATGATGAATAAAACACGATAAGCGACAGTAAAAATTATGGAGAATTGAAAACCCTTGCATATTTTAACTTTCAAACAAACCGGTTCTGATATCATGGCTTACGTCCCAGATCCCAGATTTTTCGTGTCCCCTAAAATCCCGGGGATTTCTGCAACCCTAACTATTTGACACGGCTGTTGAGGGCCCCCGTTCGTCAAGCCTTCGGACATGCTTCGAATAAGAACGTTGGGATTTTTGTATTAAAAATAAACTTCGGACAATCTGCTATGATTATGCCAATGTGATCGAAATATAAATTTGCCGATTGATATTGCATTTGTCCCTTGTTTGAGGGTATTATTGGCTGTATACATTTACTTAGGGTTTCAGCTTCGTTGAAGGATTAAATGCTGAACGGGTACACCGTTAATAATGTGTTCCTAAGATTAACAATATTTATATTAAAGGAAATTGAATTTGTTATTGTTTGAATTTATTTGGCATCATGAATTTAGCTGATAAATTAGCCGTGGTGAATGGGTAAAGCAGAACTAGATCACTTCTAGCTGATTGGTATCCTACTATTTTATTTTATAAAAATGTATAACATATGAATGTATAATGTATGTGTGATAAATGAAGGTATTGTGAATTTATGTAGGGAACAATGTGTATTTATATTCAAAATATAAATTATTTACTTCAATAACATATATTATATTAATATTGGCAAAAATATATCATAAAACAAGAATAATTAGTGACAGGGAATGATTTTTTGTATTCTTTCACACAAAATCAAGTGAATAGATTTCGATAAAAATAGTCAGAATACAATAATAAGTGCCAGGTAATTTTAAGAATCAGCCATCTTAGGGATATTTCAACATGTGCTAAATAATCCATAACTTTTTTTTTGAAATGTAAACGCTGTTGACCTGGAAAGGTCTTTACAGCTTCACCGAACTATTGAGTCGAGCGCTGAAGGCACTCAGTCGATTTGGGATGTTTGGGCGACAAACTCAAGGGTGCACGGCACACCTTGGCTTGTGCTATCGCCTGTAATCCATAACAGTCACACGAAGATACTCGTAATATATGGTGTTATTATTTACAAAAACACGAAACCAGACTAAGTTGCGGGTTAAACAGAGTTAAACTATTAGCTTAAAATAAGTTTGTTTCAATATGTTATATTACAATTCAAAGTAATGTGATAATTTGTTTCACATTTATACATCAATTTATGAATTATGAAACACTGACATTCGTTCATCTTCACGAACTTTCGCGTTTATATCTTAGCGATCGGCCATTAATTACGTTAGGGGTTTTTCAGGACTTTCTGACCCTCTCCCCTACACCTCTCTCGTGAGATGTCGTGATATTTATATCGACCTCTCACCTCCCCTAATCTCACGCGAGAACTTTCAAAACTTGTGTTTTGAGTGTAAATTTTATTTTAACTTTTTTACTATTATTACATTTAGTTATAAGTACCTGGGCGACCGAGTCTAGCTCGGTTCTTTAAAAAACATTTTTAAACTAAAATAAACTGTTAGATTTATCTTATAACATTAACATTTCTTTACAAAAAAGAATATTAAAAAAATATATCTCTTCTGCTATCACTTGAATTCGAACTGAAGTTACACACGGATTTTCAAAGCAACCGATTTCCATCCGAGCTATTTTTGTTTTGTCAACGCCGCGCCTGCGAAATTTACCTTTATATTCTATCTATATTTTTTCATTGCCTGAAAACGTAGTTTAAAAAAGTTTCCTATGAATAAAATCTAGCTAGATCGATTTATCGTCCTCGAAACCAACTACATACTAAGTTTCATGGAAATAGATCACGCCGTTTCCGAGATCCTGAATATATACAAATATAAAAATATACAAGAATTGCTCGTTTAAAGGTATTAGATAACATTTTCACTACATTTCTAAATATAGATACTAAACATTTTACAACTACTCATTAATTTTAATATATCGTAGAATTGTGTTAGATTTCGATAAAATTTAGTATCGAAAGATACTTTACATTAATCTGATTTTTTCTCTTTTTTACAATATTTTTTGCTCTGAAAAATAATTAATTGTTATCTGACGAAATCTTTCCCTTCCATGTAAGTTTTATCGAGACTTTATTACCTCCCCTTAAACTCCTCACGTAATTCATGGATACCCTCTTATAATTTGTCATAGCGTATATAAGCTTCGATTTAATTTTTTGCAAATTTTTCTATTCCAGTTTCAATCTTTCCACACCACAATATAGTTATTCTAACGCTACCAGAAACATTACAATTACTCTACAAACTGATAATAATCTATAACTACGAAAATTCAGAACTACAATTACTCCTTTAAAATTAGACTTCTCGTACAACCACTCTATCTCGACCTAAACTTAATCTAGGCATCATAAACGAGAGGAATTGTCTAGCTTTTAGCTGGGAACTAAATTCGACGGTCTACCGGAGTAACTTCGCTGCGGGTAACTTTGTTCCGGCTCTCATCCGCCCACAGATGGTCAGCTAGGTTTAAACTACTCTACATAATTGTGCTCATAAGGTGGTATATTCTAAATAAAATCGACACAAAAAAAGCAGAATAGTAAATACTGAAGTTTTATTAAAAATAAATAATTTAACCTAGTGCTGGGTAAAATATTTTACCACGAGTAACGTCGGTTTTTATTGATTTAATTTATCTTTAGATATTATTGTTAAAAGTAACTATTGGATATATAAGTATTTTTTATTAGAATATAACTAAGTTACTGTGATGTATGTAATGGTAAATAGTACACGATAACAACTGTGACCAATGAAAAAGTCATTGTGTCGGGTTTATCAATGCCTTTCCCATCTTATTTCCCATCCGTGAGTGCACGTCTGTGGGGTAAAATGTGCAAATAAATGCCACTGCATGCAATGTCACTGTTTCGCGCCAGCAGCGTTCTTAAGGGCTCCACTCAGGAAAATCTAAACTAGGCTTGCGACACTGTAGAGTGCGGCCGCCGCGAGTGTTCAGGAACGAAGTTAACCACCTGTCCATGGTGGCGTATTCGATGGTTTCGATTGGACTCTATCACGTCTCACTGCAACAAAAAACGTTTTGTTTTATTTTAAAAAACACGTTTTTAATTCTTTTGTTGTTTTAGTTACTGATATTGCGATCTTTCTCTCTATTACTACTTTCAGGTACATCTCGCATAAATAAAATCACATGTTTTTGTTGCAGTGAGAGATGCTAGCGGCCAATCAATTCCAAACAGTAGTTCAAAGTGACGTCCATTGTAACATTGAATAATAAATTACCTCTAATCCGGCCTCAGGAACGTATAAAACATAATACGAGCGCCAAAATTTCCAGTCAAACGTTTCCCAACTAAATTAAATACACAAGAACATCTAAAACGGTAACTAAGTAACTTCGTCAGAGTTACCGAGAGCCATTACCGCATACTTGTATTTTGTAGTGTGAACAACCGCGAAATTTAGTTTGATATAAACTAGAGATATGGTTTATTAAAATCTGGTGGTACGGCAGTGCGCCCGCCAAGTCGAGCAAAAAGGGGACGTGGCCGTACTATCCTTTTCTCGAAGCAATTCAGGCCATTTTTGACCCCCTATAACCTTATTGTGGCTAAAACTAGAAGCCTAACCAAACAGGCATTGTATAAACACGATATATTTCATTCAATTTGAACTAGTAGTTTAAGAATTATAACTAGTCAAAATCTCTTAAATTTGTCACTCACTCACACTGACCGATCATCAAAACTCTAAGCCACTTCTAGCAGACATAGAAGCGTCTAATTTAAAATACAATAACTGTTTAGTGTATAAATCAAGGGAAAATTAAATGTTTTATAATATCGGTTCTGTT
Organism: Antheraea mylitta; assembly: GCA_014332785.1. Taxonomy (NCBI): domain Eukaryota; kingdom Metazoa; phylum Arthropoda; class Insecta; order Lepidoptera; family Saturniidae; genus Antheraea; species Antheraea mylitta. Next base: position 6,024,224 of record JACEII010000035.1, read on the forward strand.
TTCTAGATACACCCCCTGTATAAATAACTTTGTAATCCCATGTAATATTAAAAAAAGAATATAGGATTGGATAAATATAGAACGCGTTGCTGTGGCTGAGTTATTAGATAATGAATTAAAATATGATAAAATATTTGTTATTAAATGTATTGCAAATTGAAACGTAGCGTCATCTGTGAGATATCTATAACAGTCTGAGTTTTCTATCAATAGACTAATTTATAGCACCATCTATTTGAGACTGAAGGAACTTACAATTAATAACAATAATCAACATTGACCATCATTTGACTTGTAATTAAAGATTATTGAGGTCATTAATTGGATTTTACATTATCCTACCTCTCAAGTTGGATCAAATTATATATAAATGGCAACTTTCATGAAGATCGGTTCAGTAGTTTTGGAGGTCATCGTGGACAAATATCATGATACATGAGTTTTGATTAAGTCAGTGCGTTTGAATGACCTCTACTTAAATGAGTTTGTAGCGATGATGGTTTAGTTGATAGCGTGTTTAGATACCGCGCCTAAAGACGTAGGATCGATTATAGCAATTGAGGGGAAGCTTGCGGTGAAGGAAATAATCGTGATGAAACCTACCTTAGTGGTAGGGCTTCTTCTAGTAGGGCTAGTGGTAGGGAGGGGTCCGCCTGGCTAGCTACCACCCTCGAGTTGGAAATCTGTTGCTCAGCACCTGTTGGTGTGTTCCGGCTGCTGCACTCGAGAACCAGCCCTCTCTAGGTTTAACACGTTTACCATCTTAGCCAACATCGCCATTTAGTTTCTGATACGACTGTGGTCGAACAATAAAACCTATAAAGGATTATTTTTAAAGTTCATTTCGGAACTAGATAGTTCTTCTGTAGGTGGTAGAGCCACGCTGGGTCGGCTCGGCCGGGGTACTATCACTCAAACCACAGAAACACCGATGTGAAGTAACAGTGCTTGCATTATTGCATTTCGTTCGGTCAGTGAGAGCACCGGAGGCCCACTTCCCCTCTCCACCTTCCTCCCCTCCCACTCCTTTCCCTCAAACATAGGCTGGCAACGCACTTGCGACTCCCCTGATGTTGCTAGTGGCTATGGACGGCGGTGATCATTTAACATCAGATGACCTACATGTTCGTTTGCTCCCTATGATACAAAGCAAATAACAATAAGGAGAAGATTTTAAATAATAAACAGAATCAAAAGTCTTTCATACCGGCGATGTTAAAAACAATGAATTCTCAAATTCGTCTGTTTTCAATTAACCCCGGTCGGTAGGTCGGTCCGTTTGTTTAAAATAGATTATTCCCGGTTCGATGGTCAAATATGAATAGTCGATTTCCGTCGGCCCCATTTTTCTGCGAGGTATTGTTGACACCAATGATAGGATTTCGTTTGAATTCATTTAATTGGATTTGGTATCCGTCGTTTGAGTCCATCCCTCATACAGCTGAGGATTTCTACCGAGCTGTGAACGGCTTAAATACCATACCATGATATGTCCTAAATATTATTAACAGTAAAACACCTGGAAGTAAAGCTTGATTTGAAAATCTGAACGGTAACCTTTTTGTACGACAATAGATGGTGGGGATAAACACTGTATCGGGTAGAGTATTGCAAGCACCGGTTCTCGTCCGTTTACCGAAGCTAAGCAACATCGTGCGCGGTCAGTATGTGCATAGGTGGCCACCTGGGAACACCGCGTGACGTTGTTTTTTACTACATTTTTTGTAATTAAAATATTTTCATGTCAAATACAAAACTGTCACTTCCATCGCGTGTCTTACGACTCACTCTGTTTTTATTCCTCTCAGTCTCATGTTGAATATTCTAATTAACACAAAATGTATACAATAGTGCAAATTCAATACATCTTCTGTTAAATCTATCGTAGGTATAAGAAAATTACTCAAGTTCTTCTTAATAATATGGTGTATAACTATTGTATACAATAAAGACTAACTAATTAACTAACAAAAAATGAACAATTTGAAATTATAGATAGCTTTTTATCTCATTTAAGAAACAATTACAAAAAAAAATACGTTTCCCACATGAATAACTATTATTATACCTCTATTTCTATATTTTGTTAATATAGTAACTTGATCATAAATCAATGTATCATATTTGACCTTCAACTCAGACTTTTATATCACAGGAAATAAAGAACAGATGGGTCACATCATGTTAAGAGATCACCATCGTCTATAGACACTAACAAAACCAGAAGAGTGGCTAATGTGTTGCCAGCCTGTGTTTGGAGGGAAGGAAGGAGAGGAGAAGCGAAGAATGGGATAAGAGAAGGAGGGGAGATAGCGCTCCGGCACTCTCATTGTCCGAACGAAACACAACAATGCACCAAGCACTGTTACTTCACGTCTTTTCTGTGAGATGGCGAGCCGACCCTTTCATGCTGAAACGAGTAAGCGCTTTAGCGTGACTCTGCCACCTACAGACTAATTACAAGCCCGTATAACAACTAAAACATTTAATAAAGGACTATAAATGTTTTTACTCAAAATACCTCAATTATATTATTCTGCCTTTTACATAGCGAAATGTATACACATGCATTCATATTTACTCGGTTCACTTTTATCATACATATCTGAACAATCCCTTTCATCTTATATTGCGATGTCCGCGGTTCGCCGTGATCCGGGGGTAAAACATTTATCAAAAAAACACGAAGTAAAATTACGCACAGCACTATTTATAAAAAAAAGAAACAAGTGGAAGTTCACACACAATAGAAGTGAAACTTAGTATTTTAATTTTTTTTTTAAGATAATGAAATGAATACACTATGGAAGTGGTAACATTAATTTTCGGCTTTTTTTTCTATATTGAATATTATAAAAGTGAACAGTTTGTTTTGAGAGATCTTAAAATTTAGCGTGTGATAGTTCATTTATCGAGGAAGGCTACAGGGTATATATCACGTTTCACAATGGGGGTTAATGTACATATTATTAAAAAAATCGCGAGTCAAAGTTATCGTTAGCCTAAAGTAACTATTCTACAGGGACAAAGTTGCGGACAAAATCTGTTTTTTATATATAATTCTTCTGTCTTTGTATATGTGACTGAACTCCTCCAAAAAGGTTGTACAGATTTTTATGATGTTTTGTGTGTCTTCAGGTAGATTCCAGAATGGTTTAGATTAACAATTTGATCCAGTAGGTGGCGCTGTGGTTGAAATTTTGTTTTTTTTTTAATTATCAAGGCAGGGCATGATCCACCATGCCCGATAGTTTTAGCACATATTAACAATGTTAACAATACACAACACAGAATAATTTTTAGATAGTCACTAGGATTTAGAAGAAAACAATCTGATACTGATTTCAACTTTTTCCCTCTCACTATCTTTACATATATTTCGAGATATTATAAAGAATACACTATATTATTTTCTCACAACCAAAAACCTGTATATTTATAGCCATCTATCTCTTTTTTGTTACACATTTTTTAAATAAAAACCAATTCACGCCGTCCCAAAAGAAGTTCTTATCTAAAGTTGAAGTTCTGTAGACTTATTCGTACTTTATTACAAGTCATTACTAAAAATTTCCTTGCAATAAAACTATCCAGTTATGGAATGTTAACTGGTTTTCATCGTTAAAAACTCTCTTATAGTTTGATTCAAAAAAGTTAAATCTGAAGCAAAAGTATAATGACCGTCCTGAAATAACAGCGAGAGTTGAACTCGTTGTAGGATGATGGCTGACGCTGGAACCTATTGTCAGTTTACAATTAACATAATTGGTATACAGTTGTAAAGAATAAAAGTGAAATTTAATTAAAATTGCTCGAATTTAAAAAATAAATATCGACCTGAGGACGCTCCGTAAAGCGATGAAATGCGTATAATAGATTGTAGCCATTTCATGTTACATTTGCAACATTTTTTTTATTAGTTTAAGTTAAGGTTGAACATTTTCAGTTACCAATCACGTAAGTAAAGTCTTAAATATTTTGGTTGGAATGAGACGTAGCATTGGCCAATAAATTACAATACATAGTTATAGTTTATAGAGTTGTATTGATGTACAATAAATAGAAAATGTTACTTGTATAGTGAGTGCATTTGAAATACTGATAACGGCACTCTGAAATGTCCGAGTATTTTCTACATAAAGCAGTTGCGTGGAAATTTGATGATTATGGGAAGAATATTTAAACTGGTTTCAGCATAAATGGGTCGGCTCGCCCGGGGTACTACCACCTGACCCACAGAAACACTGACGTGAAGTAACAGTGCTTTCATTCAGTCAGTGAGAGTGGCGGAGGCACACCTCCCCCTCTGAATTCCCTAACCTCCCTCCCCACTCCCTGTTTCCAGACAACACAGGCTGACAACGCACTTGCAACTCTTCTGGTGTTGCTGGTGTCTATGGACGGTGGTGATCACTTATACCAGGTGACCCACATGTTCACTTGCCTTAGGAATATAAACAAAAAGATTTCATACATTGTTTAAAGTACACTCATTTCTGTCTCAATAATAATCATGTATTGACATTAGACAAGCTCGACGCAATAGCATAACGTGTGTACATCGAAACAGAACATACAGCAAAACGCTCTGTTAGTGAACTAATAGAAATTCCATACGCATACAGCCGATGCGCATCTCTCCTAATATCAAACTCGCAGCTGAGGGATACACGTTTTTATTTGGACTCCCGAAGGAGCAATAGTAGTCCAGATCAGTGTCAGTTGCGTTTTTTGCATTGACCGATCGTGACTCTTTGATCTTGTTGTTAGTTAAATCACATTTGCTACCTTTTTGTTACTAAAGCTTAGTAGGCAGCGTGTTCTTTTTTATTTTAAATGCTTGCCTTGGTGAAAATGCCAATCTTCGGGCGTTTAAATAGAAGTCCTTATTGATAGTCAACCAGAATATCGCCACCGTATTCATGTTACAAAATCTGTATAAATACGAATATATATAAGGTCAAGTATTCAGCTCAATATTCCAGCATGATAATGACGACATTCGATGGACAGTTTTATTTTATCAGGCAATGTTATCTTTAATAGTTCAATTTGAAAGTGAAGCCGAACTATGAAGAATTCAAATAATTTGCACAATTTGAACATCTTGAAAATCTTGACCAAAAATTCTTTTAAAAAAATTTAATTTTACTAATATCGAATCTTTACGAACGTTAGTCACTACTTCGAAATTTATACAAATACCTTATACTAGAATTTTGAATAAACTTTGACAAATTCTTTTTTTTTTCTAATTCTAGTAACGTACATGAAATAGATTTATATATTTTTAAATTATTTTAGAATTTAATCTGATTTGAATACTTATCATTATTGGTTGTTGGAATTATTCAATTATTGGTTATATTTATCATCTCGCGTAAAACAGGACTATTATATTTTTTTTTTCTCGAACTGACTACGCTATTGGCCTTACTAAGCCTTCACAGCTTCACCGGACTACTAAGGCGAGCGCTTAAGGCACTCAGCCGATTTTGTTTAAGTAATATGCTCTTGGGTGCAAGGCACACCTCGGCTTGGGCTGTTACCAGAAATAACCCGATCTGACCTAGCTAAACTATGCTAAGCTATGCATGTATTCATTTTTGAATCGTACAATTAAAATTACATGATTCAAAAACACAACATGTAAATCGGAAAGAGGCTATTATATATCAGTTTCAAAAACTATGAGTATATTGTAACAATATTACTTTCACCTTCCTAACTTTATCTCACCAAAGCAGAGCGCAACATCTTTTCCGCTCTCCCATTTAAATGTCATCTCAGTGTTCACACCTTTTATATATGTATTATTTCTCACACAGTCTACTCCAACCTTTTTCAATTTTACTCTATTCCTATATTCATATCCGTCTTCATACTTATAACTTCTCTAGTTACATGAGTTTCGTCTTACTTCATGACATACCCATGCCATGCTAAGATATTACTCTTCAATTTCTCTATTATTGATGTTATGTTTTAATCTTTCTTTGATATATTCATTCTTAGCCTTATCCATTCTAATTGCGTCACACTACCACCTTAATATTCGCATCTCTGCCACATGTAATTTTCTCACACCCGTCTCTTTTATAGTCATTCCTTATAACACCGTGATCAAACCGTCACAGAAACAACATATTTCCGGCAAACACTTCCTTATCCCACGTGAAAAGTTCGAATATCAGTAGATACGTGCCCAGCATCAGTTAATCTTTGTTTGATACGTAAACAATTTATTTAATCTGCCACTTTGTGACTGGCGGCCGCTAGAGTGACGTACTAACTTTAGCAACGTGACCAGAATTCGGAAGGGCACACTTGTTTTCACCCTCCTCAAGTTACAACGTTGCCTTGCACTTTCAAATACTTTATTATATTTTATTACCACTTCGCAAAAAATTATAGGCATATTCTTACTTCCGTAAGAGATCGAATTTCTTGTGCATATTAGTTTCCGCGAAAACATAATGAAATCTAGAATATAAACTTTGAAGTTAGTTAAAATTTCCATAGAAAAAATGAAGGACTTTGTATTAAAAACTAACATTAGCTTTCTTTGCAATCAAACAATGCCATTGGCAGTGACAATTAGAAAATATAAATTAAATATATTATGCAGAAATACAAGTGAGTTTTTGGCGGGATTTTAGTCAGTCATGTAGTGGATTTTATATTTTATCCATAATCTTGTGTTATTGGACTCTATATTTTGTAAATTTGGTGGTGTTTTACGTAATATAGTTAGCTTATTGTGCATAAGTGACGTGAATGGAAAATAATACCACGGAGCATGAAATTTTGAGATGCCACAAAAACTCCGTGGAAGGTTCTAACAAGGGATCCACCATCTTATTAGAATGTTGACGCACACGACGCTTAATACTGAAGTGATCACACGACGCTTCTAATATTATTGACTACGCGACAATCTGAAAGACTGATTGCCAAAAATAAAGTTAAAAAAAAAAGAAAGAAATACAAGTTACTGTTTCACGTCAGGATTGTAAACTCTATTTAAACTTTAATTTATAGTATGGCATTTAACATAAAGAAAACAAGCAGAATTACAAAAATTAAGTGTCCGGATCAAGTGATATTTCAGGAATAGAGCTTGGATTAAACTATTAACATTAGAAACAAGATCTCATCCGTTATCGGAATAGACTTCGTATAAACTACAGCGGAACGCTTCAACTGGTTACCAAAAACACACTTATTAATCATTAAATATTATTGCTTTCGACAAAAATTGATGTGGTAATACTATTACATTCCTGAAGATTTAATTTATTTGTTATCAAAACCCATCAAAGTATACCAAGCCATTACTTTTATTTAAATCTATCTGTCTTAGATGATACCTATACGTGAATAGATGGCCAAAGAATAGCAGTCGCTAGAGGAGTATATATGTTTAGAATTCTTAGTAAATAACAAGTGAAATACATTAAGGAACGAATGTTGGGAATAGTTTATCACTCTGCCGTCGGTTTGACTAATGTTACCATTACTAGGACAAATCTGAAGCGATCGTGCGCCGACGAATCGTATGTTTGCACGGCGAAATTAGAGGTAATGAGTACTCTGTGCTCTTATTATTACAACTTCGACATTTTCCATCTCATCGTGAATATTTATATAAAAGAAAATATACACGAGCTTAAAAGTGACATGCATCTTATCGCAATTAAAATAGTAAGAACTTAACCAAAAGAACAAAAGGCAGAATAACTACATAAGTATGTAGAAAGTTAGAAAAAGGAGTATTTGGTGGGATCTTAGTCTGAAATGTAGTCGCTTTTATATTTTAACAGTATTAGGTTGTTTGACTATATTTCATGATGCTGGTGACATTTTGCTTAATATAGTTCGTTTATTGTGTACGAGAGAAATGGATCGAATATAATACTATGGATGATAAATTCTGAGATGCCACTAGTCCCAAATCATATAGTCTCTGAAAATTTCTAATAATAGGGAAGCCAATTTGTTAGTATATTGAAATTATTACACATAAACTGCGCATAAAATGATGATCGCATAACGAGTTACAGAGCGATTCGTCTTAGTTTACAGCCTAAGTGGATATGTGTTCGGCTAGCCATGTAGCGGAGCATACAGCATCCAAGAAAACCGCTCACACGCCACTCAGGATACCCACGTGTTACGTATATTAGAAAAAACACTAAATCATAGAACATCGTTGCGCGTTTTACTCAACTCAAATTAGGTTTGGCCAATTACTTATGGTAATTAGATGTAGTAGCGTCAGTTTTCTAACGTAACGGTGATAGAGGAGGGTTAAGCGAAGTGAAGTGAAGCGAAAAGACTGTCACACATCAGACAAGAATGGCGTGAAAGGTCAAAAGGAGCTGCTCGGCTGGAGTATGACAATAAACGTAAAATTCTAACACCAATTCAGAAATCCATATACGTAAATATTCAAGTTTATGATTTTAAGTAATCTAAATAGATGAGACATTAAATAATTTAGTACACAAACCAAAATACGCTTTTACATATAAAGTAGTGAATTATAAAAGCTTTAAAGAATTACAAATATCACAAAAATATATAGGATGAATGGAAAAAGATGGATTTGGATTTAATCTTATTTCAGTATCGTAATTGTTCAATTGATAATTATATGAGCACTAGTAACTGCTGCAGTAAACAACTATGTTGCAACTATTAACGCTCCCCGCCAGAAACATTTTAAACAATAAATATATCCTAAAAACAAGACATAGTCCTTATTTATCTATATATATATAATAAGAATGTAAATCTAAAGTGACTGACTTTTCGATTTTTGAGAAAAAAAAAAGATGCGTCTAGGAATAAGTTATAGAATACATTTCAATCATTTTTAGAATTGTCTGTCTGCATGTCTGAACACGCATCACTACTAAATATCTTTAAGAATACCTTAGTCTTTGGTTCATTAAAATCAGTTCACTTTATCAAAAAATATTGTTTTTTTTTATTGTAGCATAGCAAAGTGACCGCACCATGCCTGATGGTAAGCACAGTACAATCCAAAAATAATAGTGACCACCGATTGACACACTGTTCATCGCCGGTCGCCACTATCATGCCGGCCTGTAAAAAGCTGGATATGCACAGGCTGATCCTGAAACGCGACCCGTAGAAGCGAATCACTATTACGGGCTTTTTCGCCATATACATGGTGGTTGCGACCCAGTCAGGCTATAAAACCCTACCACCCCGCTTGCGCCATTACCTCGTTCGTTATTCAGCAGGGTGAGGTTGACTTGGGTGTCTCAAGTCTTATGATGTTATTCGACACCCCATAATATATTGTAATTTTAATGAGGACGTGGTGTAAATATGAGAGAAAAGTAGACAAGTAAATGGACTTAATACATTCAGATGACTTTATTCATCAGTGTTTTTTACATAAGCTTTCACGCATACGAGGTCTTGGGTACAGCTAGTATATAATATAATACAAAACTAAACGCTACGGAGTAAGTTATTTCGAAAGTTTTAATCGCTAAGTACGGCCTCCCTACATGTATTAATTTTTAGCTATCACACTCCAAGTCTTCGAGATTGAGCTAATTTAATAGACGCAATTAGGTATTTGGGTACAATTTGTTCATTCTCTCCAATTTATAGTTGAACCTTTAAACTAGCAATTCTTGTATATTTTTATATTTGTATATATTCAGGATCTCGGAACGGCGTCATCTATGTCCGTTAAACTTAGTATGTAGGTAGTTTCGGGGACGATAAATCGATCTAGCCAAATTTTATTCATAGAAAACTTTTTTGAACTGAACTTTTAGGCAATGACAAATGTAGCTAAAATATAAAGGTAAATTTCGTTGGTGTTGTCAAAACAAAAATAGCCCAGACGGAAATCGGTTGCTTCGAAAATCCGCGTAACCCCAGTTCGAATCTGAGTGACAGCAGAAGAGTTTTTTTTTTTTAAGTGTTAATTTTGTAAGGCAAACATAACAGTTTATTTTAATTTCAAAATGTTGTTTAAAGAACCGAACTAGGCTCGGTCGCCCATATTTAATGTCATAACATACGCATGATAGGCCCACGTGACTCGTGATGGATGCGTCGTCATTTGTTGCGGTCGAACAGTCTCAGTGGTCTGAAGGTTTCGAGGTTATGAAAATCTGCACTGCAGATAACGAGGTATCGCCACGCAACACGCGGTATAAGATAGGCAGATTTTGTCGTTCATAAGTTTTTTTACTTTTGAAGTTATACTACTTTTGACGCGTTAGGGAAAAATGATGAGAGTAAATTTTTACGATGCGCGCCCACACCGTCACGAAAAACAGACATCCTGAAGTTGACTACATTAGCTACATTTTGTTTCATTTGTTGTTTGTTTTTTTTTTATTAAAACTTTCAATGTTTTAAATACCTTTTTTCTATTGTTAGTGTCGTTTTTCTGCAAACGTAGAATAAGGCGAACGATAAAATTTTTGAAAAAAAAAAAATTATCTTGGTAAGCCTAAGAAGTATAACTTTTATAACTTCTAACGCGTGTACATAAGTACACAAACCCTTTTTTTTGTTTTTCACATTTTACACGTACAAAATTTGAAGATCTTGAAAAGTAACGACCCTACTAGGGACGGCTAAAATTGAAAATAGGTTATTTTGAAATGTAACAACACAAGTTTAAATGCATTTCGTATAAGTCACATAACTGAATCTAATATTTTTATGAGTTTTTAGATTTATTAATTCAAACTATGGCTTATCTGTTAATTAGTTGTACGATAGGATTTACTAACGAAAAAATTGAGTCAGTTGGGATTTGCGATGATGCAAAAATAAGTTATTTATGCGGCCACTCGGCGAGGCAGCGTGGCAGTAGCAATGATCGACATTCATCAATGATGAATAAATATCGATATTTTGTTGGAAAACATCGATGTTCTGATATAGTAATGGGGTGTAAGGGGTGTCGAGTAACATCTTAAGACTTGAGCCACCCAAGCCAACCTCACCTGCACGTGGTGTACCCTGCTGAATAACGAACGAGGCAATGGCGATAGCGGGGTGGTACGGTTTTTACTGGGTGACTTTCGTCATTACGGCCGGCATGACACCGGCGACCAGCGATGGATAATCAGTCTCTCGGTTGTTGCCGATGTTTTTCGATTGTACTATGCTTAACATCAGGCATAGTGCAGTAACTATGTCGTGCTTCGATAAAAAAAAAATTGATGTTTTAATTTCAATAACATCAACACATCGATATTTTATTTGAATAACATTGATACATCGATGTTTTGATTTCAATATCATCGATACATTTATGTTTCGATTACAATAACATCGACACATCGATGTTATGAAAATAAAATATCGAAGCGTAACGTAAATAAATCCTTTAGAGCTATCTATCTTTAGAAATACTAACTAGGAACTAGATAAGTATCATGATCAAATACTTTACACTAAATAATTACATCATATAAGTATATATTAATACTGATCAACATAATCGAAGTAATTCGTAGGAACAGTTGTTTGGTTTTGCATTTCGTAAGAGAAAAAGGGAAAGAGACAGCTTCACTAAGCCTTTTTTCTAAAGCTGGCCAACTCCTGTACCAGCAATAAAACAGCCAAAAGGGAAAATCAGAGTTTTTTTTTACATTGTGCCCAAAAATACTGGAAATATTTTTTTTTTTCTTGTAGTGTATCTTCAATAACAATAACCACATTTATGTTACGAAATAGAATAGACGGTTTTATTTGTTACCGAAAACATTGATGTTTATTGTACATCGTTGCTTTTATATATGTTGTGTACTGGATGTTCTAACATTGATCATCCCTAACTCGAATACGTTTGAGACGTGTGAGGTTTGCTCATCGTGCAGTGGTGCACTGAGCTCGTGTGCCTCGGCTGTTACAGCCTGATACTGTTAGCCAGGTTGCGCTTCTCAAAGTCCGACACAACGCGAATGAGTAGCATATTAGTCGTCAGTGCCATAATTCCAAATCTTCCCATTACAAGAACGTAAATTTGTCAGTTTTGACCATCATATAGAAAACCTCCCTAGTAGTGTATTCTGTCTCACTCAGTCACTTACTTTTTATATGAAGATGTTGTAATAATTATTTTTCACTTTTGCATACGACTTTTTCAACAAATCTCTTTCATACAAACCCCGGCAATACAAATACAATAAAAAAAGAATTAGCCAAATAGCAGAAGTCGTTCTAAGTAACACGCTTACATACATTCGGTAAGCGATTCTTATTTATATACATATCTGTGTATTAAAGAATTAGAATTATTGATATATAATTACGTTTGCATGAAAGACCTAGGTATTTGATTTTTACTTGATTTCTACTGCCATGACAATAGTACAAAATGCATCACAGCCTTATTCATACATATACGATAATATCGTTGTTTTCAAATTTTCTTTTATTAAATATTCTTTTATTTTACCAGAGAGAATCTAGATACTTAATCTTGGTTAAATAAAAGATATATTAGAGTTAGTGACACCCAGCAATAAGTACTAGAGTATACTTTGTATTATAAGTTTAATAAGGAAAATAATCTTATACTGGTAGGCAGACTACATAAATAATAGTGATATTAAAGCTGTATACGTAATCGTATATTATCATATTATAGATTAATATCTAAATTTACTGTACGAGATAAAGATAAAATTATATTTTCCACCTTCTAATTAAACGAGCCAGTATTTTCCTACTGAGTTATCGCGGCAGGAAAAACTTTTTAAATTCGTTCAGTACAAAATAAGACAAAGCTAATGAACCGGAGTTATCACAATTTACGAAGACTGTGAAATATTCGCGCTTTTTGCATTTTTAACCCTTTTCAGGATCTTTAGATATTCTCTCAGATAATTTTATTCAGGATTTTCTGAACAATGGCATCTTTATACACGAGTAATTAAAAATTTAAATAGTTAAATAGACAGCAAATGGTTTTTGTTATTGCAATTCCGGAAAAGGTATTGAACATTTTTTTTTTTTATTGAAGCACGACATAGTGACTGCACTATGCCTGATGTTAAGCATAGTACAATCCAAAAAAACATAGTACAATCTAAAAAGTATAGTACAATCCAAAAGCATAGTACAGTCCAAAAAGCATAGTACAATCCAAAAAAACGTAGCATACATAGCATCGATATAGGCAAATGGAGAGCATTTTTGTATTTCATGACCAAAAAGTATGGGTAAACGTGCTATATCTACTTTTTCCATCAGATATGTATAACATCTTCAAGGTGGGATTTTAGTAGTAAGTCTCACAAAAGTCATCTGAGTTACCAAGCATGAATTACTCTACAATGATGAGGTTTTCAAAGCAAAAACAGTGTATCTTTACCCTTCTCGTGGATAATATAACAATACCAAGGCGCATGTCTTCCATGAAAATTTGAAATAACCGATGTAGTCTTAGTAAATCTAAATAAGCAGCAGGCATCAGTTTTAGTATAGACCAGTCTCGGATAACTCTTTATTGCAGAGCAATTCCTCGGAAAGCTTTATAAATACCTCGTATATAAATGTTAGCATAAACTGTTATTCTAAAAACGGGTATACTGCCCAACCTATCGTTCCCACTAGAATACAAAACCGTAAATACCTATAATACTTTGTAACTAAAATAAACTATGCATTTCGAGTAACGATGCACTTTACCCAGCAGTTATAGATAAATTTAAAATAGTTCTCGTAAGGGAGAAGTGTATTTATTGATAGTATACTAGTTTACGTATTACTAAAATTTGTAAAAAGTGAACATTGTATCTAATTTTTGTTACCTACCAAAGGAAGACTATAGATCAGGACTAACATTCTTGCTTCGCTAGTATTAACGCCTCAAATCATATGTGCAAATACTATAACATGTTTTCATGTGCCAATTCGCAATATTATAGATTGAAAACTGGATCTAATTTTAATAACACAAAATGAATCAAATCGATATAATCCTACAATGAGGTAAAGACCAATTCTAATACATATTTACATACATACTGAATATTTTCCGAAATGTTTAGACACAAAGACTAGAAATAATTGTCACATATTTTAGCTTGGACCTAATATGGATAGGTTTTATAACAAGTTTGCTAAACACATAGATTTCTCAGCTACCTGTACATCTACTGAAAAATCAAACGAACTGTAAGACAATACCACCGCAGTTAAAAACCAAGATAAACCAGACCTAGTTTCCTGGCAGCTTTTATGAATAGCTGGGTTATCTCTTAAGCAATAATAGCTTCTACTTGTTCTTATATTCTTCTAGGAAAAAATCCTTTACTAGATTGTACTAAACCTATACTGTTAAGTTCTTCTGGAAAGAATTTCTCATCTAGAATGCATTAACTTTGTATCTTACAGATTGCTTGATCTTGATTACATCTAATATTTTGAGACATTGTACTTTATGTAATGTAATTTAACTATATTCAGTGATATGCTAAGTCTAGAGAAGGCTTTCGAGTCTAGATTTCGGAGCATACTTGGAAATAGACTTTTAACTGAACTAACAAACCGGGTAAAAGATAGTGCCCTTCAATAACATTTTATGCTTTTATTATGATGTTTTAAAACATTAATAACTCAGATAAAGAACACAACATCGCTATATAATATACGAGCAGACCCATGCCCACTTTGCTTAGTTAGTACTGAGTGCTATGTATTTCCTGACTGCCAAAAAGTTAATTAATAGCTTCTACCAGAGACTTTGTAGGTGTGGAATAGTTACTTCGGGCTAACTAACACGCAGCGGAAGCTCTTAAAAGGAAAAAACAAATCGATTTTGAAACATTCTTCATTGAGGCTTCACTCCTATTGATCTTAGCGTGATGATATATAGCCTATAGCCTTCATCAATAAATTACTGACATTGAAAGAATTTTCTCAAAACTGACCAGTAGTTCTTGAGTACAGAGTGAGTCAGTAGTTCTACTTACCCCTTTTTAAAATGGGGACATCCCTAACAGATACCCATTCCGTTGAGCAGCTGAGGATGGGTTATGTCCAATTTACACGGACTAAAACCCCATGGTGCCTTCATGTACCCTTTATACGGGGGGGGGGGGACTGCCAACTGGCACGGCGTCTGCTCTTCCGATAGGTGAAGCCCTCCAAGAGGTCTTGAGTGATGTCTGAGGGGTCAAAGATGGTAGACCCTTCAAAAGTAGTGTATTTTAGACCCCATCCTCATGACGAACTGTGAGAGTCGCATCAGCACAATACTCCTCCACCACATGGGCTTGTACACCTTAAACCGCTCGCATCGCCCCCAGGCCCTATCTATGGCAGCCAGAAGTCATCACCTACCCATCCCCGCCATGTAGTTCGTCGACCGCGGTAGACGAGCCTAGTGGTCCACTCCCTCTTTTGCAAGCATGACTATCTCGCAATAGCAGGCGACGGAGAGGCACTCGATCTCGCTCTCGACCATCTTAAATTTATCCCCTACAACCTTACAAACTTTACCTCTTTACAGTATTACTATAAAAGTATAGATAAGCGTATAGCTAATAGTGTTATTTCTTCTGGGTACACACCTTTACTATGAAACCTACAATATATGTATGTATAAGAAGTGTAATTCGGGAATTCATTAAAAGTAAAGCCTCCACTCCACGCAGACACTCACGGCAAATTTATTATAAATCCCGCCTTTAACATACCCATGGGGCATGCGAGCGTTTCCCTCGTATGAAATGTGTTAGGGATTGGAAGAAAAATGTATCCTAGTGATATAATTTCCTTTCCACTTCAATATTGAAAGTTGTTTGGAGTACATAATTCAACCCAACTGGGAATAGTATGAATTTTGTACGAACGTGTTTATGAATAAATTTTGGTAAATTCAAATACAGTTGAGGTTCTAATTAAAAAGTTTCACCAACTAACGAGATTAGGTTCAATATAATTTATCTCATATGACAAACTGCTACGTGTATCTGCCGCGAGTTAATTAATAATTTTTCATATATTTATTTGGACAACTTACAAACGACAGTATCAATGTACCAAAAAATCCTTATTAAAACTAGTTATTGTATAAAAGACAATTCGTTTAAATTCATATAATTGCTCATACATATACGTACACCCTAACTAAAAAAATATTATAAACGGGAATCTGATTTAATTCGTGTATGTGTTTGTAACTCTTTCACATTTTTCATTCTAAAAATTCGTGCTTCCGAAGTATACGTCAACTCTAAATTAACACAAGCGATGCCACGAGTTAAGGCTATGAATATAGTTTTTGAAGTGATATTTCTAATGCGACTTCCAAAAAGGCTGTGTTAAACGTTTAACGCTACCATGAAAAGTGTATGAAAGCTCTGTTGCGTTAAACGTTCAACACTCCTTGAGAGCGGGAATAGAAAGAGACAGAGCGAGAATGAATGCGTGATACTCGAACGCATGCGCGTAGTATACCATACACTTCTTCTGCGCGGAAGGACTCCACGCACTATTTTTTACTTCTATTTAAACGATGTTAACTGTATTTTATTAACAAATTTCTTGGGCATTTAAGTAATCATATTTATTGTAAATGGAAATATACCGATACTTTAGTATATCACTTACTTTTAGTAAAATTATATTAATATAGATACTAAACACTTATGTCGACGGTGGTTGATTTTTCAATATTTTATTTCAACTGACTACGCCATTGGCATGACAGGCCTTAACGGCTTCACCAGACTAAGGCGAGAGCTTAAGGCAATTAGCCGCTTGTCAACAACCTCAAGGGTACCGAGTAGCCGAAGCTTGGTCTGTTGCTCTGGATGCAACTTAGTGACTCTATCTAACCTAAAGGAAGCTACTAGGTAATAGTCATATATGATTACATAGATACGCCTTTAAAATACAGACCACTGCAATTTTTGCAAGTTATAATAGAATCCACAAAATAAAGATAAACGTGGATCGTTCTTGTTTCAATATTTTAGTGGATCATATTTGAGAATTGATACAAGATGTATTTAAAGGTGCTATTGACCAGACCACTCATAAAGTAAAAAGAAACCAAACTAAAACAAACAATTAATTAGGTTTGAAATACGAAGATACATTAAGTTAACTAAATAAACAAAGTGAGGGTACAAGTAGACTCCTCGACTTTGAAGCGATGAACTGTAAATCAATTTATCACTATCAATGAACGATCTGATAGAGAGTTAATTACTTCGAGGCAGAATTTAGATATAATTATATGTGTATATTGAGATAGTTCACAAGATGAAGTTTCCATTCCGATAGTTTTCGTATTTAATCGGTCGTTCCATTTTAAATATTTACAAACATTATTCGCAGAAGAAGTGCGGAATAGTTAAATTTATAAGGAATACCAACTTTTTTCTATCCTTTTAAATTCATTGAACGCACTTTGCTTATACGTACTACTTCTTACTTTCCTAAAGGTCAATATATTTGTTTGTTAAATGTTTATAGACATCATTTTAGTTCAGTCTGACTTTTGCTTTGCCTAGACTGCGTTTAGACACATTCGCATTGCATCGCCTACTGTTTTCTTGTTTTGCATATCTCTTTCAATATAACATTGTTACTTTCTTCCTTACCAATCATTTTATATATTTGTTTATTTAAGATTAACATTTGTATGAAATTGCTAATGAAAGTGCGTTCTTTATACGATGTTTTGTAAAAGTAATTAATGCGGTAACCTCATACAATATATTACAGCAGTGAATTGGTGCCGAGGGTTAATTTGTTGACTTTGAAGCATTCGCAGCCACGTGATGGTTTGCAAACATTGACAACATTTCATAGGATGTAATAAAAACATCAATAAAACCCTTCGTTCGCTGGGTAGGTGATTAAACTGAGTCAGTTTCTAATATCCTGATTGAATCGCTGTTTGTTTGTTCCAAGGATGTATTAATATTATTCAATTTGTATTTCTTTCGAAACATTATTAAGAGCGTTAGGTGGTTTTATAATTCTTCGGGTTGGTATATACATTGTTTTATCAGCATCAAATTCCAGGATGAAATCTGTAGTTAAATATGTATTAATACTTTTGCTCAAGAGATGATAAATTGGAACAGATACCGCATTTCATAAGTTTTTAATCAATGCTGTTATGTATTGGATGGACGAGGCAAAAATATAGTACGTTAGTAGGCAATATTTTAGTGGCCTACCTTCAAATTGAAAGTGTGACACTAAGCACTGGTTCATTTATTCTGGTATACGCAGTTAAGACAAAGAGCGAACGCCAATAAGCGACATAATTATACCGTCATGAAAATCCAAAATTATTCCATTCAATAGGACAGTTGGTACAAAGTTGTCAATTCTCAGTATTTGTCCATGACGCTTATATTCCTATGCAATTGGAGTAGGTAGTTAGGTTGCATCGAGAGCATATCGTATTAGAAATAAAAGTTTTGTAAAATTTGTGTAAAGTTAGACCTACAGAAGCACCACCATCACATCTATTTCTAAGATAAAGCAGCTGCCTAAACGCTGCTGTTTCTCTCTAAAGAGTATATCTGACAACAAATTCGGGGTGTAAGGGGTGTCGAGTAACATCTTAAGACTTGAGACACCCAAGCGAACCTCACCTGCACGTGGTGCACCCTGCTGATCAACGAACGAGGCAATCGCGATAGCGGGGTGATAGAGTTTTACAGCCCGACTGGGTCGCAACCACCATGTACATAGCGAAAAAGCCCGTCATAGTGACTTGCCTTTGCGCGTCGCGTTTCGGGATCAGCCTGTGCATATCCAGTACCAGGTGACTTTCGTCATTATGGCCGGCATGACAGTGGCGACCGACGATGGATGATCTGTCTCTCGGTGGCCGCCACTGTTTTTGGATTGTACTATGCTTACCATCAGGTATAGTGCAGTCACTTTGTCGTGATACAATAAAAAAAGAAAACAATTACACACCTGATGTATTTTGATGACCTTTCAGAAATTTTACTTATTATAATGAATTTAAGACTGTGGTCTTCTCAAGTTCAGTATCTCATAAAGAAATATATATTCATCTATAGGTTTACTTGATGTTCTATTATAGAATTTATGCCGTTTCAGTTCATATGTATATCAATGTTTCCATGGACGAGAACTAAAAGTAACATAATTTAATTATTAGACAAATAGAAGGAAAGGAATTTTCTGTTCTCAGAACCCATTTTCACTGCAATTGTATAAAAAATAAATAAAGCATAATGTTTATTCGAATGACATCGTTTCATTTCCCATAAAGGCGGTATATCCCGTAATGGATTAAAAACTCGTGTAACAGTGTTTAATATGTAGAAGGATATTCTCTCAATTATGACCTTTTTTCACATTATTTTAAAGGCCCATAGTCTTTATTCTAATGTTATAACTCAATGTATTTTTTTTTTTGTTCCTTTGAAATATCCTGCACAATATACTGGCTGAATTTTATAGCTTACTTAATGAGAAAGCCTATCTAAAAGTTACGGCATTAACAAGATATAACACGACATGTAGGGTAGATCAAAAAGTTTCTCCATTGATAGAAAACAAAGTCATATTGCAATCAGGCTATCGAAAAGTGTGGGGATTGGAAGGTCGAGAGTGGATTAACCGCTCAATTATAATCGATTATTAAAGGGCCAAACAGTGAATGCCTATGAATCAAAGTATACTCTCAGTCATTTTTTGAATGTTTGATCATATGCTTAAAAAAATTAAGTATAAATGTTTACTAAGCATCCGATGAACGTTATCTTTCAAATGAGAGGGCTTTAAAATTGTGATCGGCAACATTTTTGTGTGTCGAGAATGGTGGAGGTAAACACTGTGTCGTGTAGAGTTTAAACGTTTAATAGTTTCCGTCCGGTTACCGAAGTAACTTCGGACATGATCAGTACTTAGATGGGTGACCGCCTGAAAACAGCATGTGACGTTGGCTTTAAAGTTACACTTTTATCGTGAATCTTTATTACATTTTACCAGACACCCTATTTTTTGTCATAAAAAATCCTATCCTGAAATAAAACTGTACATGGACATCTTTAGCGAAGATATTATCTACAGCAAGGAGTAATAATGTGATTTAGAAAAATAATAACATAAAACAGAGTGTCCCAGGAGTTTTTGTCCCAAGTATTACATTGGAAGGGACAGTAATAGAGTGGGGTCATATCTGATTGCTCCTCTGACGTCAAATTGGGAGTCTTTGTCCGGCTCATATTAATAATAAATGAGGAGCGTACTCCCTCGGGCATGTATCGGACGAGTAGATTAATATTGTGTTTATATGTAATTTATTTGTCGGAAGTAACTCTTCATCAATATTTAACTACATACCTTTCTATATATATAGTAAAAATGTAAATGTAAATGTTTATACTTATCCGATATTTGTAAAAAAAAAATGTTGTAGGAATAAGTAATAAAATACATTCCGATCATTTTAGAAATGTCTGTCTGTTTGTGTGAACACGCATTACAGCTAATATGTGCACAATAAGAAACTCATAAAGCATATTCTCGATTAGTCTTTGTTTCATTTAAATCGATTGACTCTGTCAAAAGTTATTGGAATTTGAATGACGACGCGAATTAAGTACGAGAGAAAAGTAGACAAGTAAATAGACATAATACATTCAGATGATAGTTTTAGTCAATGTTTCATTAGACTTCACGCGGACGGAGCCACAGGCACAGCTTGTAACATATAGAATTATAGAGTAGATTGAAATGTTTAATTCTCCATTTTTTTTATATCATAGCAGGCAAACGGACACGTGGGTCACCTGATTTAAGTGATCACCACAGTCCGTACACGCTTGCAACACTGCAACACCAGGGGAGTTGTAAGTGCGTTGCCAGCTTGTGTTGGAGGGGGGAGAATAGGGAAGGGGGAGTAGGGGAGATGAGAGGGAGGAGGGTGAGATGGTCTTTCAGCGCTCTCACTGACCAAACGAAACGCAACAATGCAAACACTGTTACTTCACGTTCGGTTTTCTGTGAGAAGGTGGTACTAACCCGGACGAGCAGAACCATTCATGCTGAAACCAGTAACAGTTCCAGCGTGGCTCTACCACCTACGAAGTATATATCTATACTAATATATAAAGCTGAAGAGTTTGTTTGTTTGTTTGTTTGTTTGTTTGGTTGAACGCTATGATCTCAAGAACTACCAGTCCGATTTAAAAGTTTCTTTTAGTGTTAGATAGCTAGGCTACATATCATCACGTTAAAACCAAAAGGAGCTGAGCACTAATAAAGAATGTCTCAAAATCGGGCTACTTTGGAAGCTTCCGCTGCGTGTTAATGTCAGTATTATATGCGTTGCCATGGTAACGCGATAACATTCTATCGAAAATATTTTCATGGTTTATTTTGTGTTCCTATTCAAAAGGTTTATTCTACGTTACTTTTGTTTCCAATTTTTAATTATACGTGGTACGTTTATATCGGAAACATTTCTAAAGTTTATTTTGTGTTGCTATTCAAAATGTTTAGTAGTAATAATATTCGTCCAAAAAGATAGTCGAAGGAATTAATCTATACAGCCAATTCTGAAGTTGTCAATATAGGTATTTTTCTTCTATGTCCAAGGTAATGTTAAGGTATAAGAGCCAAATACTCTATATAATATTTCGTAAATTTTTATATTCTTAATTTTCAAGACCACAGAGTTCATGCTTCGTGGTATTATTTTTCTTTCATTTCACTTATGCAAAATAAACGAACCATATCACATAAAACGTCACAAATTTAACACTATATAGAGACAAATAACACAAGATTATTAATAAAATATAAATCCACTAGATGACAGACTAAAATTCCGCCAAAAACTCCTCAAAAAATTTATTTCTACTTTAGTTTTGTTCCCAATTATTGATTTGTGATATATTACGTGTAATAAAAGTCAAGTGAGTGTATTTTATATTAGAAATATATGAGATGCTACAAATATCAACATTTTTTTTTAATTCTATCGATATGTCTGTTGTGTTTTTTTTATTTGTTCCGGGTAATCTCCGAAACGGCTAGACCTATTTGAACGGGAATTTTACGGGCAAATAAGTAACTAATTGGCTGTTTTATTTTAAGCTAGCGGATTCAGCAGACGTTGCCCGCCCTGATAATAAGACAAACTATACCTATACCTTGCCCAAGAATCATTTTATATATTGGTAAAAACGACATGAAGATGCGTTCTGTAGTTTTTGATCTTATCGCGAACATACATATAGACAGACGTGGAATAGGACTTTGTTTTACACTATGTAGTGATAAACTGTTATCCGTGCATTCGTCGTTCGTGTGACGTGCGCTGTACTGGACTCCAAGAATAAATATATACATATGTATATGTATTTATGCCAAAAGGCAGCAAACAGGCTGACGGCCCATCGATGGTAAGTGGTTACCATCGCCTATGAACAACTGCAACACTAAGGGCATCACTGTTGTAATTGAAAGTCATATGTTTATATTTGATTTAAATTATAGCAAGGTATGATAATAACTTAATTATATCGACACTATGGACATATTATATCTATATAATAAAAGGTTTAACACATATTGTTCGGTAATGTTTAGGTTAATATTTTCATTACTTTCTTATATAGTGTAAGTGAGCACTGAGGGTGATATATAACAGTTTAAAGTTCCAGTTATGTGGTTGAAGATAAATCCCATTCCATTCGATTCACTATTAGTATTCACATATATAATGTACACGTTACCTGTTACAGTAGATGATGTGCGTGTGATACTTACAGTTACTTTTGAAAGAGTATTATTGTAATTTACACTAGATGTGTGATCACAATTTTAAACATCTAATATATTTTAAAAAAAGGCGTGCGAAGCCGCGGGTAACAGCTAGTATATATATATATATATATACTAATATATAAAGCTAAAGAGTTTGTTTGTTTGTTTGTTTGTTTGTTTGGTTTAACGCGATAATCTCAAGAACTACAGGTCTGATTTGAAAGTTTCTTTTAGTGTTAGATAGTTCATTTATCGAGGATGGCTATAGGCTACATATCATAACGTTTAAACCAATAGGAGCTGAGCACTAAAGAAGAATGTCTCAAAATCGGGCTATTTTGGAAGATTTCGATGCGTGTTAATGTCAGTACTATATGCGTTGCCATGGTAACGCGATAACAATCTCTCGCAAATATTTTCATGGTTTATTTTGTGTTCCTATTAAAACAGTTAATTCTTCGCTATTTTTGTTTCCAATTTTTAATTATACGTGGTACGTTTATATCGCAAACATTTCTAAAGTTTATTTTGTGTCGCTATTCAAAAAGTTTAGTAGTAATAATATTCATCCAATAAGATAGTCAAAGGAATTAACCCATACTGCCAATTCTGAAGTAGTTAATATAGGTAGTTTTTTTCTATATCCAAGATAATGTAAAGGTATAAGCGCCAAATCCTCTATGTAATATTTCGTAAATTTTTATCTTCTTAATTTTCAAGACAACAGAATTCATGCTTCGCGGTATTATTTATCTTTCATTTCATTTATGCACAATAAACGAACCATATTACATAAAACTCTAATTTAACACAATATACAGATAAGTAAGACAAGATTATGAATAAAATATAAAATCCACTACATGGCAGACTAAAAATCCCGCCAAAAACTCCTCAAAAACTTTATTCTACGTTAGTTTTGTACCCAATTTTTGATTTGTGATATATTACGTATAATAAAAGTAAAGTGAGTGTATTTTATATTAAAAATATCCGTGATGCTACAAATATCAACATTTTTTTTAATTCTGTGGATATGTCAGTTTTTTTTTATTTGTTACAGGTAATCTCCGAAACGGCTGGACCTATTTGAACGGTTTTTTTTTTCTTAGAAATGACTACGCTATTGATCTAGCAAGGTCTTAATAGCTTCACCGGACTACAAGTAATATTTGAACGGGAATTTTACGGACAAATAAGTAACTAATTAGCTGTTTTATTTTAACCTAGCGGGTTCAGCAGACGTTGCCCGCCCTGATAATAAGACAAACTATACCTATACCTTGCCCAATAATCATTTTATATATTGGTGAAAACGGCATGAAGATGCGTTCTGTAGTTTTTGATCTTATCGCGAACAGACATATAGACAGACGTGGAACAGGACTTTTTCTTACACTATGTAGTGATAAGCTGTTATCCGTGCCTTCGTCCATGTGAAATTAATCAAAAATATGTTGTTCACTGTAAACATACACAAGCTGTACTGGACTCCAAGATTTTTTTAATACCAAAAGGCAGCAAACAGGCTGACGGCCCACCTGATGGTAAGTGGTTAAGGTCGCCTATGAACAATTGTAACACCAAGGGTATCGCTGTTGTAATTGAAAGTCATATGTTTATATGTGATTTAAATTATAGCAAGGTATGATAATAACTTAATTATATCGACACTATGGACATATTATATCTATATAATAAAAGATTTAACACATATTGTTCGAAAATGTATAGCTTAATATTTTCATTACTTTCTTATATAGTGTAGTAAGTGAGCACTAAGGGTCATATATAGCAGTTTAAAGTTCCAGTTATGTGGCTGATGATAAATCTCTTCCCATTCGATTCACTATTCGTATTCACATATATAATGTACAAGTACATGTTACCTGTTACAGTAGATGATGTGCGTGTGATACTTACAAATATTTTTGAAAGAGTATTATTGTAATTTACACTAGATATGTGATCAAAATTTTACATTTATTTAATATATTTAAAAAAAAACGCGTGCGGAGCCGCGGGTAACAGCTAGTATATATATATGTATATATGGATGTTGGTATGTCTGGGATATGTGTTCTCTCCCAGAGAAGATTTTCACGGTATCTAATTTATTATAACTTGTTACTGTGTGCCATTGCCAGAGGTGCAGCGGGACATCAATGTCTGTGTCGTTCAATCAATCGTCATTAAAATTGATATACGTTTATGTAAGAACTAGTCTCTGCCCGCGACTTCGTTCGCGTGGAGTAGGTACACTAACACGCAGCAGTTCTCAAAAGGAAAAAACATCCTGAGTTTGAAATATTTTTCATCTACGCTCCGCTCCTATTGAACTTAGCGTGATGATATATAGCCCATTCTCGATGAATGAGCTATATAACATTGAAAGAATTATTCTAATCGGACTAGTAGTTCCTGAGATTACCCCCTACAACATCACAGCATCACAACGTCACAAACTTTACTTCTTTATAATATTAGTATAGAAGTATAGATTAGTATAGATAAAATCTGCATTATGAATAATTTCTTCTTTTTTTCTTCGTTTGACTCTTTCTTTGCTTGTTTCATTTTTATTAGTTTGTTTTTTTTTTTCTTTGGTCTATTATTGCCCTCTGCTTTGGCTTCGCACCACATTATATTTATCGTATTATATATTACAACTTTATAATTACATTTTATTTGA
The DNA here is from genome assembly GCA_014332785.1 of Antheraea mylitta. Lineage (NCBI taxonomy): Eukaryota > Metazoa > Arthropoda > Insecta > Lepidoptera > Saturniidae > Antheraea > Antheraea mylitta. The sequence goes on from JACEII010000035.1 coordinate 6,049,713, forward strand.
TATTTTGGAATCGTTTCATAACATAAATTATTGAAATTTGATCATTGAAGAATGACCTACATATTTTTTAATTACAAATCAAATGATCGTCGACGTTGGTTATTGTTATTAATTGTAAGTTTCACTAGTCTCGAACAGATAAAAAATATAATAAAAAAATAGTTTGTTGACAGAAAACTGTACGACCGACTGTTATAAACATGTCATAGATGGCGCCACGTTTTAATTTTGAAAATAGATTATAATCATTTTAATTCAACTAACTGAGCGATTTATGTTACAAGCGTCCATAGGCTGCGGTGACCGCTTTACACCTGGCGGCCCGCATGCTTGTTTGCTAACGACGTAGTATAAAAAAAAATATATATATATATATATATATATATATATGTATAGGCTATAGTAAGCACAGAGATTATTTAGATAGATAAACTATAAGATCAAATATCTCATACCGTATCCTAAGTAAACAAGTATAATGGGACATTTTGCGTTCTTTGTCACGTTGGCCGTGTCAAACTTAGCCGGTTGGAACCAGTCACGGATTAAGTATGTGAAGTAACCTATCAAACCGTAATAAAACCTAAAGAATTGAAACACTTATCATTAATTTAAGAGCGTTTATTAATTCTATATATCTGAAACAACCAATCAGATTTAAATAGATGCGAGAGGTGAGACACATGACATTAGTGGTACCGAAAAAAATAGCACCGTGAATGCCTATGAAAGTTGAGTACCATGCCGTGTAGTTCAATCGGCTTATTACGTAACAATCATGCTTCTCACGTAATTGACGCCTTGCACTATGTATCCACCAAAAAAAATGTATGTTTGTAAAAATATTTTTTCCAAAAGCTTCGACGTTCATAAGCATCTTTTCAGAGCCTAAATAATTCTTTTTTTTTATAATTTTAATAATTATACACGAGTGAAACTACAAGCCACAGCTAGTCATGTTATATGAATATGCATAATTTACTTCCTAATTTTAGTTATAATTAAAAGCAAGTTCTAATATTACTGTTAATCGTCTATGTTCATCAGATCTCTATTAAAATGGTGGTCTCAGGAGACAGAAGGTTTACTGTGTGTACACACTGCTATTAATTGCTACACGAATAATTTGATACGTATTTGCGGTTCCGAGTATTACAACAACATCGTGATTACATAACAATTAGGTAATAAATAAAAATCGAAGCAGTCTTCAGTACTGACGACGGAAGCTCAAAGCAATGACATTTAAACTATGTTCCCTTTTGAATGTTCAAATTAATAAAATTTCATAATTTGCAAATTGGAATTATTATCATGAGTCTCTCTTTCCCACCTACTGGCACACCAAATAATAATTATATACATTTTTATATAGTTTATTCATCAACAATATGGCTCGTACAATTAGAATACAAAATATCAATCTTATAATAACAAAATTAATACTGTGCCAACAGTGTCGACCAACGCAGGTTCAACCGTCAACCAAGCACGCGTTTTTTATTCCTTTTTGTTGTTTTAGTCACTAAGTTGCGCTCAAAATTACTAGTTTCAGATTTAACAATTTCAGGTATACCTCGTGAAAATGAAATCAAACGTTTTTTGTTATAGTAAAACGTGGTAGCAGCCAATAAATTCCAGGCGGATGTGTTAAGTAATGTCCACTATGATATTCAAAAGGTACCGTTTGGCATTTTTTGTACATCTAAGAACGGAAATTTTATGATACTAGGTAGACTAGTTACGTACGTCTTGTGTACAATCGTAAGAAGCAAACAGATTTACATTCTCACCCCGCGGTCAACTTTATGACTGCTCTGAGTATAACTATGCAGAACACTAATTTAGATATTACATTAGATTTTACATTAGATATATACATTACATTACATTATAAATAAATAAAATAGATAAATTAATATTATATGATATGCATGACATCGAGACAAGAATTAATAAATGTAAATTTTAGATTCCAGTAATAATATTTTAAATTTATTTTGTAAAAATTCCCCAGGTTTAGTACAAGGAGACAAGGCATATAATGCTTTGTGAGAATCTTCGTTTAAGTCCAGTCGATCTTTTAGGTTTGATGGAGAAGTCTGCTATCAAATCGTTTGATAATTTTCTCTAACTTATGATCATTAATCTCAAGGTATTTAACGGACTTTAAAAGTGTCACGACGCTCTGATTTGCGTCTAAATCATGACTGAAGAATCTTTGTGACTTGTAATGCTCATGCGACGTGTCAAGAAAAAAAGAGGTAATTCGTATCGAATTGCGATTACCCCTCTCTTCCTTTATGTTGCTAGTCTGGTAACGCCATCTATTATTTCTATTATGTGTTATTTCCTGTTCCTTATTCCACATATTTTATCTACACTTTCGTACGCTATTTATGATCTATGTATTCTATTTCAACCCCTTCCCTCTTCAAAGAACGGAACGCCAATTGCCGGCCGCGCTGCTTCTTCACCTAATTGCTTACAAGAACGGACACTAAATCGCACAGTAAATTAACTTGTATCTAGTTGTTTACTGTATTATCAGTTTACGAACATTACCGGGATTACAATGTTATTCTGATTATATTTTGTGTTGTAATTGTGATGGAATCCCAGAACCAGCCAAGACGCGGTCAGTTCCGATCAAAATTCCTACCGCTAATTGTCATATATTTTTTTGATCTGACTACGTTATTGACCTACCAAGATCTTAACAGCTTCACCGGACTATAATAATTATCATACATTCTCAATAATTTCCACCATAGCCTATATCCATACATATAATATGAATAACGTGTCTGTTTCATAAAAAAATGTGTTTAGAAATAAGTATCTAATAAAATACATTTTAACCATGTTTAGAGATATCTGTCCGTCTGTCTGTTTGTCTGATCACGCATCACTGCTAAAGTACTGCATACATGATAAAACCTTTTCAAGGAAATCATAAAACATATCTTCGAGTAACATTTACTGTTTGTTTTATTACAATAGAGGTGTAAGGGGTGTCGAGTAACATCTTAAGACTTGAGACACCCAAGCCAACCTCACATGCACGTGGTGCAACCTGCTGAATAACGAACAAGGCAATGGCGAAAGCGGGGTGGTAGGGTTTTACAGCCTGACTGGGTCGCAACCACCATGTATATGGCGAAAAAGCCCGTAATAGTGATTCGCTTCTACGGGTCGCGTTTCGGGATCATTCTGTGCATATCCAGCTTTTTTGCAGGCCGACATGATAGTGGCGACCGGCGATGGGTAGTGTGTCAATCGGTGGTTGCCACTGTTTTTGGATTGTACTATGCTTACCATCAGGCATATTGCAGTCACTTTGTCGTGCTTCAATAAAAAAAAAAAAAAAACAATTTGTTTCGTCAATCAAAATTTATTGTATTTTTATTGACGACGCGACTTAATTACCAGACCTTATGTCCTTATGACCTTATGACCTTATGTTATGAGGTAAAGTTTGTGACGTAGTGATGTTGTAGGGGTAATCTCAGGAAATACTGGACCGATTTTAAAAATTCTTTCGTTGTTATATAGCTTATTTATCGAGGATGGTTATAGGCTATATATCATCATGCTAAGACCAATAGGAGTTGAGCACCAATAAAGAATATTTCAAAATCGGGATTTTCTCCTCTTGAGAGCTTTCGCTGCGTGTCAGAAATAAAAAAAAAATATCTTTATTCCACGTAAGCGAAGTCGCGGGCAGAGGCTAGTACTCAATACATTCAGATGACTTTATTAGTTACCTGTTTTGGACATCAGGTTGTAAACAGACGAAGTCGCGGGCACAGTTAGATGCAAGTATATTTATAAGCAGACAACCAGATTAAAAAAGGAGATCAGTACGTATATATGCGAGGTTAATACAAGTATTTTTTTAGCCATTTTCGTAAAAATGAACCGAGAAAAACAATATCATAACTCAAATATTTGTTAAAAAAATATAACATAATGACGTGTAACGTATCCTAAGCAAACGTGTTTAATGGCACACGACCGCCATGTGTGTTCTGTGTCCGTGTCAAAAATAACCAGTTAAGGATTATCCGGGTCCCGGAATCCGGTTGTTTATAACACGACCGGGATAAATAAACAACCAAAAGTTAAAGAATAACATAAAGAGTTAGTATTATTTCAATTTAAAAAAATATCTTGTAAAATTTGTAGATGGTAGAGCCACGCTGATGCTGGTTTCAGTATGATTGGGTCGGCTCACCCGCAGTATTACCACTCTCTCATAGAAAACCGATGTGAAGTAACAGTGCTTGTATTATTGCATTTCGTTCGGTCAATAAGGCTCATTTCCCTTCTCTCCTTCCCTTTTAATGCCCTATCTCAATCCTATGGTTTCATCACAATGGTCTTCTTCACAGAAAGCTCCAAACCATTCGCAACTTTTCGAAGATACGTCAATCGGCGTAGTGCTAAAACGCGCTAACCACTGAGGCTTCAATTTAGATATCCACCAACTGATCCAAGCATGCAACACTCCTTGGCGTAATTACAAATCATATATGATAGTTGCTATCCAATCAGGTACAATTGTTAACCTTATCAATACCTTATCTTATGATATACATTCGAAAACTAATACAGAATTTGCAATCACAAATCGGTACATATTAATGTGTTGGCTGGTTGGAAATTGAATTTTGTCCGGTGCGACAACAATCAATGGCTATTCACGTTTTAGTCTATTGTCACGCAAAACAAAGGGATGTTCCGTTGAGTCAATTTATTTTCAGTCGAATGACAGGAATATTTTGATCGCATGACGTTTGAATATAACTAACACATGATTAAGCTATAATTTTGCCAAAGGTCGTAACATGGTAGTTTACGATATGATGAAAAGTCAAAGCATTTACTGGAATGCGTCGCACGCAGATGTGTTGGCAAAATTTCAATTGGATATGGTCATTGACCAGACAAGCATTAGAAAATGTCCAATCAAGTACCATGTCCAGCATTTACCCATGATAAAGAAAAAAAGCATCATCCTATTTAAATTTTTAAATAGAGTTTTCCATGTACAAATTCTGGTAATATTGGTTATAAGTAATGTAAGGTTCGAAAATTATAAAACAGATACATTTTGAATTATTTTCAACGTAGTTTGATAAATAAATTCCATCTAAGCCTCGACTTGGTAAAGCAAGTCACTGACATAGGCATTCATAGATCAACCTCTTCTCAGTAATGTTGGGTTTTTGTCGGATCCCCAACCCACCCTCAGTTTCCCTAAATCTGAGACACGTTACAGTCCACTCACAATAATACTTCGTTCTTGTTTAACATACATTCTGGGGTCAACAATAATTGATCCAATTCTAAGGGTCCATACCATGCTAGATCAACTTCTTTGGAGAATTGATTTTTTAACCTAATGAGTGGTTCGTTCTTGCATTCAAATAAAACACAATCTCTTAATATAAAAAAAATAGATAATATCTCTGCGAAAGCTAATATTCCTAACTATTTTCGTTATAGAGAATTTATATGCTGTAGATTAAACTATCATCATAAATATCATAAATCATCAAAAATAGTACTGCAGCTCATCAAGATATGTACTATTCAACTGTACATCCTGATAAGTATGAATATTGGAACGATGAATAATTAAATAATATCCATGACGCTTTGACCCAATTATGTATTACAATAACTAGACATCTACAAATCAGACCTGGTGTACCTATGAATACCAACAAATTGGGCGACCACTTTGCATATCTTTCATTAACCACATCATTAGTAACATTCATACCATACAATGTTTTTATTCTTTCTACTCATTCATTAATTATATTTGCTTTATCATTTACTTGACTAGCTTACATTTGTGTTCTTTCAGATCATTAATATCCATTAGCATTGCATTCGTTGCTTCTATTCAGTCATTCTTTATGGCTGCATCATATATTACACTCATGTGAAGTTATACCATTTAGCTTTTAACTTTAACTTCTTATAGCTTTCTCTATCTCTCAGTTTTTTTTTATGTCCCGGTGCAATAAATCTTATTTTAATATTACATTTCACCCTTTCCTCTTTAGTTATTACAGGCACAATGTGTCCCGAAATGCTAACACTCTAAGTTTAGAATAAATTGGATCCAAGTGCAGCTGTTGAACACGTTTGCAAGTGCTTGGTACCTGATTTTTAGCTGAAGAATATTAACTAACCAGGCAGAGATTAGAGAAAGCCTTAACACTAAGATAAATATCTCTACCACTATACTAAATATGATTTTCAGAAAATTTGCACTTCTTTACATCCTCCAGAACTACGCTTTTTTAGGCCAGCTTCAAGTACTTTAGAAGGGATAGATTTAGTGCCAAGTTCTTTATATAATTTAAAGATCTTCTTTTCACGTAACCTTACCATCGTATCCTTACTCTTTTCCGTATTATCAGCATAGTTAGGTAACGCTGGAGACCCATCTCCCCTCCCCTCCCCTATTCTCTCTCCTTTTCTCTCCATTCCCCCAAATACAGGCTGGCAACGCACTTGCGACTCCTCTGAGGTTGCTAGTGTCTATGAAGGGCGGTGATTGCTTAACAACAGGTGACCTGCATATTCGTTTGCCTCCTATATGATATAAAAAAATTTCAAGACTACAATATACAGGTTACTATTTAATGTCTACAGGTACGCGTACGTATTTGGTGCAACTTGTGGGATGTAAAGATTCTAATACCTTTAATTTTAAAGTGGTAATTAACATGATTTCTCTAATTCAGAATCAAAGACAAGTTTCTTTTGTTTATTCTATATTAAATATGGACGACAGATACTCGGTAGAAGTGCACGTTTGTGACCTTTTCTAAAATAAATAGAGGATTTACTTAGACTAATGCACTCGATTTGGAAGTGCTGCATCGCAGAAATTTAATTCGTGGTACAAATAACACTTTGTAGCGATTATGTAATAAATTATAAGTTGATATATATTTTTTTTACAAAATTATATTGTCAAGAAACTTAATTCCAAAAAATTGAAGAATAAAATAATATAAATTAAAATTTTTGAGAGTAAATACAGAGTTATTACAATTTATGAAATATATTAAAATTTACATTTTAACAATAACGTCCTGCAACGATTATAAGTTACCCGATTTACTTAATTCTTCCTATAAATAATAAAATATCTTCAAGTCAGATTTTGGTGTACTTTTGTATCATTCAATATGGGACAAATTATGAGATTAAAAGTAGATTAAGTTGACACGAAATTACTACTTGTACATTGTGTTACTGTATTTTTATGCAACTTATAATATGTAATGTATACCTAATTTTTTATAGACCAATATTCTTCCTAAAATATTAAATGAAACTTTCGAAATTGATTCCTTACTTGATGTTAAGAAACTTCATTTTTGCCGGGAAACCTTCGCTCTTGCCATGCAATTTTTTTAAATAATATAAGCATTATCATTATTTACGACATTGAAGATACTGATTTCAAATGTGAATTCCCTGATTAATTTTAATATTATAATAACAATTGTTTATATCTTGGACTAAACGGTTAGAGTAACGTGCGAACGATACGGATCGACAACAACGACGATTGAGTGCCGCAATACTCGGCAGTAACCAGGCGCTTGCTCGTAATCGGTACTTCGCAGCTCAATGTGCCATGGAATACTGCCGAAATACCACCTAGAAACGGCTGTTACAAATACTAATCAGAAACTCCTCGCACTTAACAATTTACATCACGACAAATGAATACTTTTCCGATCCTTCTTTATTTATGTTTTATATTTATTCTTTATTTATAACTCAAACGAAAGCATACAATCAAGTTTGGAAATATAAAATTGATACTACCATGGATAATATTATTACCGATGGCCTGTGTAAAACTGACGATATATTAATTAATTGGTTGAGAATACGGTCATTTAATGTTGGTCTGGATTATGCAACGTTCCAAGCAGGAATGCTCTTCGCTCCTATTAATTTGAATTGTTAGCCCGACTGGCCTTTACAGCTTCAATTATGTTTTGCTGCGAACGCGAAAGGCAATCAGCTGAATTGGTAACTAGCCAAAAAGGTACCAAGGGTTTTGTTAAGCCGGGCCTTCACATTTTTCACTATGTTTTTTGACGAGCGCGATGGTATTGAAACGGCAACAAGCGTAAGGGTACCAAATGACTGGACGTTGTCAGTTTTTACTTTACATGCAATATCGCGAATCTAGCCAAACCAACACTACATGTATACGTTTGATGAGTCCCACATGTGTGCCTTCATGTCATCATCATCAGCTTGTAAGATACCCACTACTGGGTCATAAGCCCTTTCGCGAAGAAAGTTATGAGCACGATGTTTTCTTTCACCGTCAGCTGATAGTATACCAATTAAATTAGTAAATATAGGCGAATCGCACGAATACGTACATGTTTTGTGGAACTGACAATCTTGGCTAGGACTAACACCTAAGTAACTATAGTACATGTGCACGTGTACTAAATGCAATATGGTTTGTATTATTAGTTAGTGAATTCAATATAGCTGTAGCGCACGAGTAGTGACCGTTCACTCCTAAATACTATATTTTATAGCATTCCACTCGGTCAGAATTGGAAAATAAGGATGAATACTTTTATTAGCATATACATTGTATGTCCGGGCTACAAGAAAGCATGCTGTGATAGTATCATGTTAAGAGAAAGCCACCAGGTTACATGAGCAATTAGACACTACAACTGTCCCTTCCCAATTTGAGATCCAGAAGCTGACCCAAAACAAATTGGAAGGTTGCAGTGCTGAAAGAATATAAAGTTTCCGAATGTGACGTCAAGAATAAAGTAAAATGGAGAAGATAAGCAGGGAAGTCTGACTCCAACTCTATGTGGGACAAATAGCCAGGAAGAGAGAAAAGTTAGATATTGTGTATCCGTTCTTTGTTGCAGGTTATCTTTAAAACAGCTAAACGATTTTTGCCGTTACTATCACCTATTTTGGAGTTCTGTTCACGGTATCATCACGCTTTTCCAAAAGCATAATTTTCATGAAACAATTTACTTCCGCTAGTAATACGCTTTTTCTTACCTACACTTGATTAAAGTCGAACAAAATCTATCATCAAGCACTTTTTATTTAGCACCACAATTTTACGAAATACTTTTAAGGTATTACGCATTATGTTATTCGAAATGAAATTGTTATCGGAAAAAACACAGGGGATCATTACGGGAACAAACGTTGGACGGTATCGATTCCGTAAAACCTTACACTAAAACCGGTTTCTTATACACCCTAGTGTTGTATTTATTTTATCGATAACTTATTTTTTAAAGACAGCTACCTCATTAAGAGTTTAGGCTTTTGTTGACGGCTTTGCTTCATAAAAAAAATAATCCGTCACGGGACGCCTGGCAGATGTGAAACATCGAAATTGATAAGTTATAATTTCATTTCTCGAATGTTCCAAATCTTTCAATATTTAAATTACTTTTGTCTTTTGAAATTACAGCAATCTATAAATAATATTGAGAACTAAAACAAGATAGATCTATTCCGATCATGTTATCTCTACTTAGCTTCTTAGTAATAACAAATGTTCTCATTATTATAACATCACGTCGTCATGTTTCACATAGTCGCCACGCCAACAATCAGGTTTACCAGCGCCTATGTGTTTCATATCAAAAATACGATTAATGATCACACTGTATACCCTTATCAGTATATCAAAATATACTATATAGTTTAGAAGAACTAAGAGAAAACACAGACAGATGGTCAAACGTCAGACATCCTACCACTGGCTAGCTACACACCCACAGACTAGAATCTTCATTATGCATACGCTGTTGAATGGGTTACCCTGAACGGATTTCCCCTAGACTTATAACACGGGGCTCCATAATAATAAGACTGAAACGCGCTCGTCAAAGTCGGCCACATGTGTAAAGTCAGCAAGCTGTGCTTTTGATTCCGTCCACGTGGAACCGAATGTAAAAGATCAGTGACTAGTAAAATCATCTGAATATGTTAAGTCTATTTAGTCATCTACTTTTCTATTGTACTTCAGACGCGTCGTCATTAAAATTAAACTAACTTTTGATAGTGTGAACCGATTTTAATGAAACCAAGATTAAATGTTAGTCGAGGATACGTTCTGTATAATATTTATTTTTTTAAAGAGGTTTAATCATGGACGCGGTATTTTAGCAGAGATGCGTTTTCAGGCAAAAATACAGACAGACATTCCTAAAAATAATTGAAATGTTTTTATTACTTACCTACTTACCTAGACACCTGTAACAATTATTTGTCCAAAAAAATCTAAAAAGTATAGACACATTAGATTAACATTCTTATTATATGTATAGATTATTATTTCGATATTGATTATCGTGTGTTATTTTTATCGACATAAGACATACCCCAACACTAATAGTACCGACTAAAGACTTTAATAACGTGAGAAAACATTTTTAGTATAACTGTAACCGGGACCATGCCAAATATATTGTCTTCAGCAACCTTTATTGGATATACGATCGCATAGTGTATTAACTTGTTCAATTTAGTATAAATACGTTAGTACGGTGAACATAAAGACTGGAATTAGTTGGGACCATGTCTCCGGCGAACTCGGAAAGCTTTGTTTTGTTTTGGTTATTATTTGTTTTAGCTATTCTCATGCTTATAATATTTACATTGTTCAATACGACTGAAATAAATTCGGTCAGGGATTTTGTTTGAACTATTTTGGTTACAAAATTTATTTATTACTCTGTTTTCGATAAATTCAAAAACAGCTGAACTTATTTTTATAGGGTTTTACCAGTACATAAAGTGATTTATGACGAAGGTTTAACATTATTTTGTCAATGTTTTTTTTTTATTATCAGGACGGAGCAACGTCCGCCGGGTCCGCTAATCTAGAGTACTTTAATATTTGTTTCGAACTTATCTAGTGTTGTGAGAACAACGTCAAAGGAAAATCAAATGGTGCGAAAATATATAAATCACTAAATTCAAAACACAAATATACTCCCCTAACTTTGAAATAAACTTGAATTAAGAATTCCAATCCAAACTTCAGATATTTGAGATCAAAGTCGCCTATTTGAAGAAACGCCAATTTCATATGAAAGAACATATTATAGTCAACTACGAATATTAAATGTAACTTTCCAGGTGATTTTATAAGTAAACTTCAAAGAAAACGTCTCCCGATTACGTATTTCAAAAAATAATACGATAACAGAATATCATAAAGTGTCGATATTTTTATCATCACCATTACGTAGTATAAAGCAAAGTCCCTACCGCGTCTGTCTGTCTGTCCGTTTGCGATAAACTCTAAACCTACTGAACGGTGTTTCTTCAGGTAGCTAAAGAGATTCACGAGGAAGATTTTGGTGTATAAATTGTCAAATATTTTTATAACCAGGGTGGGACAACGTCTACCGAGACCGCTAGTACGTAATAAAGATGCTATTCTAACTCAGAGAAAAAATATCAAATCATAGTTTACAATACAGCAGCATTACATTAAAGTAGTCTTGGTGATCTGTTGGTTTCACCGGTGAAATATCAAGCCGATGTCCGCAGGTTCGAATCCCAGCATGTACCAATGAACTTTTTGGGTATTCGCGTATATTTACTCATATAATTTGGTAACACTATCGATTGACATTATAGGAAATCATCATGAGGAATCCTGACCATAAGAAATGGTCTTGTACGTGAGAATAGTATAGAAATAAGGATTTGTCGAAGTTTTAAAATTGGCTATACATCGTGCGATGGCGTGGTGGTTATGCTGATATTTTCCTTCGGAAAGAGGCCTATGGCTCTGCAGTGAGTCTCTTACAGGCTTATGACGTCTTTAGCAGACTTTGTTATACCGCTTAGAGACTATTGTAACTATTTCTGTCTCGTTCTTATTTATTAACAGGTTAATTATTATAATATATATTAATATTTATAGTTTCATATTTATCAAAACGTTTAGAATATATAAATATATATATATCCAATAATATTATGTCATAGAAATTAATGACAATGACCCGGTGATTGCGTGTTGAGACAACGTGTTTATTGTATCTGACGGAAGCCTACAATTAATCATAAATGTTAGCCTAAGGAAATATCGTAATGGTAACCCGCCTGGTTAAATAAGAAAATCTATACATATCATAAATAGTATTGTCACTCAGATTCGAACTTGGATTAAACGGATTTTCGAAGGATTTTCCATCTGAGATATTTTTGTTTTGACAGCGCCGGGGAAGTATACCTTTATATTCTAGGTATATTTTTTCATTACCTGAAAAATCAGTAAAAAAAAATATTGTCTAAAAAAGAAATCTAACTAAATCGATTTATCGTCCCCGAAACCACATATATACTAAATTTCACGGAAATCGCTAACACCGTTTCCGAGATCCTGAATATATAACAATATAAAAATATACAAAAATTTTTCGTTTAAAAGTATTACATATAAATTAACGTGCCTGTACTTTTTCGATTTTCGAGAAAAAAATTGATGCAAGTGTCTAGGAATAAGTAATAAAGTACATTTCAATAATTTTTAGAAATGTCTGTGTTTGTATGATAACGCATTATTGCCAAAGTACTGGATTCACTTCGTCTTTGTTACATTAAAATGGGTTTGGTCTATCAAAAGTTATTTCAATTTTAATGACGACTCGGCATAAGTACGAGAGAAAAGTAGATAAATGGACTTAATACAATCACATGACTTTTTTTTTCGTAATGTCTACGCTATTTACCCAGCAAGGTCTTAACAGCTTCACCGGACTACTAAGGCGAGCGCTTAAGGCACTCAGCCGATTTTATTTTGGCAACCAGCTCAAGGGTGCACGGCACACCTCGGCTTGGCTGTTGCCTGTTGCATGCAAAATCGCGACCTATCTTAGCTAACCTAGCTAACTATTCATATATGTAAGAGTTGTTGAAACGTATATGTGTACCAAACATACACGCCTCAACAACTCCTCCATATATTTATTATCGGAAAATTGAGAGTTTTTCAGTTCGATAAGGGAAAAAAAAGTAAACCCTTCCACTTACATGTGTAAGCGTGTATGCTTGCACGTGTGTGGGGGTGATCGTGTAGTGTTGTAGCAGTGATGTATATTTGTGTGTCACCGTATCGCGCAAGCAACGCACTCAAAGGCTCCCTACCGAGGGATCGAACCTAGGCTTGAGCCGCTGCCATGGGAGGCCTAATCGGGTATCAGATGACTTAATTAATCACTATATTTACATAAGGTTCCACGCACACGAAGTCGCGGGCACAGCTGGTAATAAATACGAACCAATGACGAATATATGTAAGTGTATCATTTTAAAACGGCTACACTTGTTTATCTAACACTTTTATTGTATGTATAATTGTCAGGACACATTTTGTATGAAAGAAAATGTATGAAAATTCGCAAGGAATAATGAAACAGACGGACAATAAAGAGATTCGTAAAGAATATTAAGAGAATTCACGTTAAATTGTTCAGTTATCACTTTTGAAATGGAAACTTCTTTATGTGCGTTGAGCGGCAGGAGACAAATTTATATTTTCGCGTCACATTCTACGTAAGCGTGACCGGCCGTATTGCGCTTGCGCGGCTCACGTTAGACTAGCGACTATTTAAATTTTGCAGCTTATCATACATTTGATTAATATACACTATAAAAATGTATATAACTATTGCTCCGAAAGCCAATAAATATGAAAACCACACTAATATTATTAACTTCTATAAATAAATTATAAAATTTATTTATCGTCATTCACACTATGACTAATTTATAAACTAGTAAGAGAACACAGTTAATTCACTAATTTGAGTTTTAGATGGTCATACTGTAAAAATAACAGTTCGTATTATTTTGTTCATTTTGTAAACCAGAGCAAGCCAGGGCAAGCTAAATAAATATGGCTTCAAATATATTCCTAATCCCATATCATAATTATGTAGACTCCATAATAACTTACCGCATAATGGGAAATTAAAGATAATACCCACACGATAAGATAACGGGGTATATTATGACGTGTCCCTTAAATATTAAAACCCTTTTGTATGTAAGCGCTCGTTGTTATTAGATAAATGAGTCAAAAATTTACGACGAAAATTAAACGAAATTATTTTCCTTTTCGATTTTGCTCAGTACATAATCAGTAGGGTTAGTTTTTTCATAAATAACTTATCATTTTATTGTTTTTATATGGGTTTTTGGAAGGTGGCTTGCGGTAGTTGACTCATGGAAATCGTCAAGGAAGGAAAAGGTGGTATGTCAATAAAGAAGAAAAAGAAAGAAGGGCTGGAAGAAGGCGGAAGCGGAATAAATAACTTCCGCCACTGCCGTAATCGAATTTAAGTGGATGGGCCGGGAGTTCTATCTCCTCATTGCACAGGTTTGGCTGACGAGGGGAAGCGGATGGCTGTGTACTCAGCTTGGCTCGGTATTAGGACGGATCCTGGCGATTATCTTTCTGCAGGCTGCAGCAGGGACGATTCTTAGGTGATAGCAGGGTCTCTGGCTACCCCAACCAAAGCGGCGGACTGTATACCATGGCGTTTTAATCTGTGCGAGTCGGACATAACCCACTCTCTCCCCCGAGAGGGTGGGTATCCGTAATGAATTTTCCCACGTTAACAAAAAAAAAAGAAGTTCACTCATTGAAATCGTCACGTAAGGAAATAACCTTAAGACCCCTTCATACGACTTACTCTCTTTCTGTCATATACGAATACATGCGTATATATATATGTATGCATGCGAGTATCGAAATTTGGGATATCGTACGTTGTTCGATACCGTTATAAATAAAAATAATATATTAAATATATAATTATATTTCAAATTAAATAAATGAATTTTTTTTCTAAATTATTAAATAAAAAAAATTATTTGATTTCCTTACTTCACGTTCAGGAAATTAATTCATTTTTGACAGTACAATCTTATAGCACACGAGTTTTATTATTATTGATCTCATTATATTATTTGGACCGTTAATTTTGAAAGTGGTGTAAGTCCATTTTTGAGAAAAATGAGTTATAACGTAATCGATGCTTAATTTAATATAATTTTTTTATATATAACTAGTCCATGTTTAATTTCTCAAAAAAATCCCATGTTTTGTACAACTTAAAATCGGTCGGTAAATGAAATTGCATAATCATCGATTATGAAAGTGGTGTAAATCAAATTGACAGAGGTAGGTAGCATAGCAGATGTATACCGATCAGTGTTTTGTTATTTTTAATTCATTTTATACTAGCTGTGTCCCGCGGTTTCATCCGCGGACGATTTGCATTATTTCCCCTCCGTGTTTCCACTACTCGTAACTCTCGGGGCATTCGAACCTTCCGAACGATGCAGATTTTGGCATTGAGAGAAATGAATTTTGTGTACACACCACAAGATTATTATAATGTAATAGCGCAATGTAGAAAACAGGATAAATTAATTTTATATGAAATGAAACGGGAGAATTTCATTTCAACAAAAAATCTCCAAAATGCAATTAGAAAACAGATAAAAAAAATACTAATAGGAAACAGATCAATTGGTTGCAAATATGTTGGTTGAGGTTCCTCAAAATTGCACCATATACGATTTTTTATAAAACAACGATGATGGACGCAGAATTTAAAATTATTAATTTATTACCTCTACGTCCTGGAAGACCGTTAAAATTAAAAAAAATCGCCCTGGAGCCTTTGTACCAAATGCCAGACCTATTACGTATGAAAAATATAAAGATACGAAGCAGCTACTACCCTATATACCTTCGGTGCATCATGAATATTTTGAAACACTACCACATGCAGAGAATAAGTAAATTCTTTTAATCAATATCATGTAATGACAATGTAATTGCCGTCTAAAATAAAATTTTATGTGTTGTTATGCGTATTTGTAAACAAAATTATATTAAAATGAAGTATATTTTAAGCAATATTTGATTTTTCAAAATTGAAACTAAACGATTTTTACAATTGTCTAATTTTGAAAGTGGTGTAAGTCCATTTACAGCACATAAATATGTGTTATCGTAGTCTAATTAGCCAAAAACAAATTTATATAAACAAATTAAATGTTGATAAAACAATAGAAGCAATGCCAGACCTCGTACGATTTGCCTGTATTTTGAAATCAACAAATATAGTAACCTTTAATTTTCTCGGAACAAAAGAACATGGACTTACACCACTTTCAAAATAAACAGTCCATATTTATGAATTGAATACACACAGATCAAATATCATATCGATACAAAA